>CM054058.1:538617223-539120354 GCA_028641055.1 Alopecurus myosuroides | reverse complement strand
CTCCGGGTATTAGACATTGGCCCCAACTCCATGCTTAATATCACCCACTTCATAGTTTTATGTGAATCGTATATGTGCGTTCCTCCAAATTTAGCTCTATTCCTCGAACTCTTCCAATGTAAGCCATGCCGAGAGAGCGGCGATGGGGCCCTCCTGGTTTGTGGAGGGGTCTCCATCCAGAGGCGGAAAAATTCCCTCATGCCGACTCTGAGCCTCCATACGCACGTCAAACACTGGCAAAAAACTTACTTCTACTGCCAAGATACTTCCTCACCCGGCGAGAAGCCATTGCCGGGTTTCACCGATGATGTCCTCAATCTTTCCGATAATCTCAATTCTTTCGCTCCTGAAGCCGAGAGGCAGTCTATCCAGCCTCTCCTCCACAAACTAGTTGTACTGTCGGCCCAAGGTCTTCTTGGGCTCAATCTAATTAAAACGTGGGTAAGTTACCGGATTCAACCCAACAGCATACGGCCCAAACTCATGTGCGGTTATTCTGGGCATGTCACCGATTCTCTCCGTTACTCGGAGAAGAATTACCCGGCCTCGGACACAAACAAGATCATGAAAAACTTCTTGGCCGAGAAGCTGGAGGTGATCCGGAACATAGCCGGCCTGGACCCCTTCACACGTGATAACCCGGCTCCAGCAGTAAGAACCAGTTATTATCCCTTTATCCGACTAATGTTTTCTTTCGCACAATCGCTAACCTTTGTCACTGTATTTCTCCCTCTGGAAGATGATGCTTTCTGGAAGATAGTTACCCCTCCCCCTTCCGAAAACTCGAAACATGACGAGGAGCTGGTTGACTCTGATGAAGGTAAAATCCGAGTCTTACTCATCTCCTTTTTCGTTAACTTATTTAGACCAACTTTTTCCTTTTTCCGAAAATATACTTTGTTTGCCAGGGCTAGAGGATAAGGAAGATACACAGTCGGACGAAAGCGAAGCTGAGCCAGAGGTGGAGGTTGGGGCGAAGAGGAAGACCCGGGGAGTTGTCTTCAAGGTGCCTTACTCCTCCATTGCCTCCAAACCATATTCGTACGCTAATATGTGCGAACTTAACCAACTCTTAACCAATTCATCATACTTGAAGGAACCCGTCCCGATCAATTGTAGGGTAACCCGGAACTCTCCGGGTGATGATCCTCTTCACCCGGGCATCCCTTCATCCCCCGCTCGCCAAGCCGGTATTCCCCAAAGTCATTCTTCCCACTTTCCTCAAAAATTCCCTTCTCCAAATCATCCACTAGCCGGACAAATTAGGGTCTCACTTTTCGACTCTTTATCAGCTTCTTCCGGGTCTAGCAACGATCTCCCACCAGATTTCGTCGTTAACACCGGCTAAGTTACTTTTCTTGCTACTCGATACACTAATTTTTTCCATATCTTTCGTTCATCATATACTGACTGTTTCTTTCTCTTTCTTAGGGACAAGGTCACAATTAGTGACCCGGAGGACATGTATGTGGATAACCCGGCTATGGAGGATCCGGAAGATGCTGTGAACACCGCGGCTGGCGGAGTAGAAGAAGAAGAGGACTTGCTGAAAGACCCGACCGAGCAGGAAGCCGAGTTTCCCATGCCAACGCACACACCCGGGGATGAGGACATCGAGATCCTGGGATCACGGAGGGGTGACCCCACTCCTAACACCCAGGCAACCCGGATAACCTCCCCCAAGCAGAAAAGGACCCCGCCTCCGGGTAATCAGAACCCCAGCTCTTCCAGGCCGAAACTCGGCGATCTGGATTTTGAAGGAATGCTAGATGAGCTCTTCTCCCTGAAGACCAATGAAAGGGATATCCTTGAAGCCATGGCCGCTGAGCACCAGGTAATCTTAATCAATGTTACTTGTGTATTCATCTAGTCCCCAAGTTCCGAGTTAACAATGCAGAGTTTACTCGGTACTTTCATAACTGTATAATTTTTCATACCCGGCTTTATCTTGCATCCTACTGACATTTCCTTTTCTTTTTCACAGGTACACGTGACCCGGTCTGAGGAGATGTTGGCAAAAACCAACCAGCTCCTCCAGTCTGAGACAAAGTTGCGTGAAGAGCTGGGAGTTGAGGTGAAGAATCTTGACAAGGACGTGAAAAATTATAAGAAAAGGTCCCAAACTTCTGAGGGTGCACTGAAGAAAATTTCAGCCCAGATTGCCGAGACTTACCGCTCTCTACTTGGTAAAAATTTCTAACTTACTGATTATAACCCGGATTTCTCATTCCGTAAGGTTTATAACCCGGATCTCAATGCTTTAACTTTTCTGTTACTCTGCAGGTCCGGGTGAGGAGGCCCCAGATGAAGATGATGTTGAGAAGTTAAAGACGCTGAAGGCCGTAATCCGGCAATTCACTATCGGCACCAAGTGGACTTTGGAGGCTGTGAAGTGGCCGGGTGAGGGTTACTGTGGTTTGAACGATATGCTTGATGCATGTTCCACCATTCCCGCCTGGATCGACCACTGGAAGCGTTCAGCGTGCCGGATTAGGGTAACCCGCGGGCTTGCTCTGGCCAAGGCCTATTTTCCTAGGCTTGAGCCGGCAAAGCTCGTGGGCGGGTTTCCCGAGTTCAACAACACGGCTCTAAGTTCACTGGTAAGGATTACAAGACCATTCATGCTCAGGTGCGTCACTCGGCAAGCCTGATAGCCGAAAAACTGGATGTAAGCAAGATCACTCCACCCTATGATGCTAATGACAAGCCGGTTCCATCGGATCTCCCTAAGCCCTTTGACATGCTGGCCCGGTGGAAGGAGAAAGCTGCCAAGAAGAAAGCTGAGGCCGATACTGTGCCTTCCTCCTGTACTCCGGTTGTCCCTCCTCCAGCACGTGCCGATACTGCGGCTAACCCGGACGTGGTAGCGGAGAAGACCACCGATGAGCATTCCACAGACCCGGCCGCCAAGGACAACGTTGATGACTCGGCTATGGGTGCCGAGTAAAGCTTCATTGTTTCTCGCCTCGAACACTTATTCGGCCAATAGGTATTATGTAATATGCCTGATACAATTATTCTTTTAATAGTGCGCCTGTGCACTTTTCGATACAATTTCCTCGGTTTGTAATACGTTTAAACTTTAATAGCTTTTGGTGGCCCTTCTGGCCCCTCAACTTGATATGTTATTTCCTAGTCTTGAACTTTGTTGCTGCTTTTCTCATTTTCGCTCTTTTTTCTTCTGTGAGACTCGGTTTCCGGGTCTCGGGATTTTTGACCAAGTGGACTTTATTTCTTAAGTCCCCAAGTCCCCAAGACTCGGATTTTTGGGTTTTTAAGCTTAATAGCTAAACATTTTGTTGCTTTTCTCAAATTCCCAAGTCCCCAAGGCCCGAATTTACGAGTCTAGGGATTTGTAGTTTTCAAAAAAGCAAAAAAAATTTTGCTAAGGCCCAAAACATAGAGTTACTCGCGTAGGTTTGAAGTTATGCTTAATATATTGTGAGTATCCGGCTGTTAACCTTGTACTCTGCATAACTTGTGGTTTGAATCACCCTTTTGATCCTCTTTGTTGTAAGCCGTCTTTCGCGTGGATATTCAATGCTGCTATAACTTTATAAAAACAGGGTCAGGCAAGTCCCATTGGGCATCATGACTGATTGTGATTACACGTTAGCAAAGCATGCCACATTTTTGCGAGTCACATCAAGCTTAAACAAGAGGAATCAAGAAAATTTGGCTCTTATTGTCCGGTTATAAGATTGTAACCGTACTTATTGCAAGTAATCGGTCCTTATAACTTAATGTCATCGTGGTCGAGTCTTTGGGTTTGTAACTGTGCTATTCAAGCAATCAGCCCCCAAGACCTATATATGCAATCTTAGGAAAAATATGAAACTAATGTACTATAAGCAAACGAGTAATACTTACCTGATAAAGTAAAAAACAGAAAGTAAAAACTGAAAGATAAAAACTTAACAGAAATAAATAAGAAAGAAGCAATATCATAGTTTAACCATCTCTTTATTGATTTGAGAGAAGTTAGGTCAGCAAGCCGCCTCATTAAAAACCCTCCAGTCCCCTTAGGTACCCTGGATAGGAAAAGAGTGCGTCTGAAACCTGCTGCCTGTTACATCGTGTAATTCAACTTGTAAACCTAGCCTATGCTTAGTGTAGTAGGGACGTAGCTGAGCCACGTTCCATGGTCTTTCCCTCTCTTGCATAGATGAAGTGGTATGGGTTGTGTCATTGACAGTATCCGACTCTTCCCTTGCATCTATCAAGTAATATGATCCATTGTGCAAATTCCGGCTTATGATGAATGGTCCTTCCCATGGTGGAGATAACTTGTGCTTTCCCTCCTTTGATTGTACCAAACGCAATACCAGGTCCCCTTCCTTGAAGACCCGGGTTTTGACTCACCGACTATGGTATCTCTTCAGATCCTGCTGATATATGGCTGATCTCTCCAAGGCTTGCTCTCTGTGTTCTTCTAGCATATCCACGGCATCCTGCCGGGTCTTCTCATTCTCCACCTGGACATAAGCCGACACTCGGGGCGAGTCATGAATAATGTCACTCGGCAACACTGCCTCTGCGCCATAAACCATGAAAAACGGGGTCATCTGAGTAGATCTGTTAGGTGTAGTATTAATTCCCCAAACTACTGATAGTAACTCCTCAACCCATGCTCCAGCAGCTCTGATGCACGGGACTCACATCCTTGGTTTTATCCCACGAAGTAACTCCTGATTTGCCCTCTCCACCTGTCCATTGGCTTGTGGGTGGGCTACCGAGGCTATGTCAAGGCGGATGCCATTGTTCCCGCAAAATTTCTCCATCTCGCCTAAGGACATGTTGCTTCCATTGTCTGTTATTATGCTGTGGGGGTATCCAAACCGGTAGATAATCCTTTGGTGACTGCTTCACAATTGGGGACTGGCATAACTTCAACCCACTTAGTAAACTTATCAATAGCTACCAAAAGATGAGTCTTTTTGCAAGGTGACATGTGGAAGGGGCCCACCATATCCATGCCCCAAACAGCAAACGGCCAGGTTAGCGGGATTGTTCGCAACTCCATAGCCGGCACATGGGTTTGGCGAGCGTACCTTTGACATCCATCGCACCTTGCCACCAAGCGTTCTGCATCTGCTAAGGCCGTGAGCCAGAAGAAACCGTGTCGATATGCTTTGGCCACAAGGGATCTTGTGGAGGCATGATGCCCACAATCACCTTCATGGATCTCCTTCAAAATCCGCCGGCCTTCTTCTGGTGCTACACAGCGCAAAAAGACTCCTGCTGCACTTGTTTTATACACCTCCCCATTGATAATAGAATAGCCCTTTGCTCGTCTCAGAATTTGCCTTGCTAAAACTTCCTGTGGTGGTAACTCGCCCCGTGATAGGTAGGCCAAAAACGGCTCTGTCCACTCGGGAACAGCACGTACTGTGGCCACGAGCTCCAAATCCGGGTCTTGGTTAGCCACCTCTTCCTCAGACTTGGTTTTAACAGATGGCCGCCATAACTCGTCCAGGAAAATATTAGGCGGAACCGGCTCTCTGCGCGAGCCGAGTCTTGCGAGCGCGTCTGCTGCCTCGTTCTTTCGCCTGTCAATATGTTCCACCTCATACCCGGAAAAAGACCCGGCTACCCTGTCCACTTCTCTGCGATATGCTGCCATTCTTGCATCCTTTCTATCCCAAGTTCCTGAGACCTGCTGTACCACAAGATCCGAATCTCCATAGCACCGTATTCGCCTGATGTTCATCTCCTTTGCTACTCTCAATCCATGTAATAATGCCTCATACTCAGCCACGTTGTTGGAGCAATCGAAGTGAATTTGCAACACGTAGCTCAATTTGTCTCCTTTGGGTGATGTAAGTACCACCCCAGCTCCTGATCCCTCATACTGCTTAGAACCATCAAAGTGCATCACCCAAGACTCGGAACTTGGCATCATTGTGGGCATGCTTGTGTGAGTCCAATCATTGATAAAATCAACTAAAGCTTGAGATTTGATTGCAGACCTGGTCTCGTAGTTGATGTGATAATCTCCCATCTCAATGGCCCACTTGGCTATTCTACCTGTCGTGTCTGAATTTTCGATAATATCCACCATTGGTATAGAGCTAACCACTGTTATGGGGTGTTCCTGAAAATATGGTTTCAATTTCCGGCTGGGTAACGCTGCTTTGCTTCCGATAGTACTTCGCTCACATAATAAACCAACCTCTGTACCGGGTGATCCTTTCCATCCTCTTTGCGCTCAACAACGACCACTGCGCTGACTGCCCGGGGCCGGCTGCAACGTATAATAACATGGGCTCTTTAGGACCCGGTGCCGCCAGAATCGGCGCCTCAGATAATTGCTTTTTTAGAGCTTCGAACGCCTCATCCGCCTCTTGGTCCCAAACAAATTTGTCGGTTTTCCTCAAGAGCCGGTATAAAGGTATTGCCTTCTCTCCAAGCCTGGATATGAACCGGCTTAACGCTGCTACACATCATGTAAGCTTTTGAACATGCTTCAGGCCTTCCGGCTTTTTCAGACTTTGAACAGCTTTGATCTTGTCCGGGTTTGCCTCAATTCCTCTCTCGGAAACAACGAAACCGAGTAATTTTCCTGCTGGGACTCTAAATACGCACTTTGTTTGGTTAAGCTTCATCTGATATCTTCTCAAATTCCTGAACGTTTCTTTTAGGTCATCAATGAATGTTTCTGCCTTCCTTGTTTTAATCAATACATCATCAACATAAGCATGAACGTTGCGTCCAATTTGATCCTCAAAACACTTCTGAATGCACCGCTGGTAGGTTGCACCAGCGTTCTTCAGTCCAAAAGTCATGGTTTTGTAACAGAAAGCTTCAAAGGGGGTCATGAACGATGTTTTCTCCCAATCTTCCTTCTTGAGCTTGATCTGATGATACCCGGAACAAGCATCCAGGAAATACAATAGGTCACTCCCAGCCACTTCATCTATAATCTGATCTATCCTTGGAAGTGCAAACGGATCCTTTGGGCAATGTTTGTTGAGACTCATGTAATCTATGCACATCCTCCACTCGTTGCTCTTTTTCATCACTAGAACCGTATTTGCCAACCAATCCGGGTGAAAAACTTCCATGATAAAGCCGACTGCAAGGAGCCGAGACTTGGGATCAACATGCAAACTGTGCTCAGCTAACTCGGTCGGGATACCCGGCATATCGCTAGGCGTCCAAGAAAAAACGTCTCGATTTGCACGAATGAACTCTACAAGTGCTTCTTCCTGCTTACTGTCTAGGTTAGATCCTATAGCAAATTTCTTGGAGGGATCACCTTCGACAAAAGCCACCATCTTGGTGTCCTCTGCTGCTTTGAATTTTGCTCTCTCATCCTCCGTATTCGGTCTCTTCAATGCTGTTCTATCATCCGGGTCTACCTGGGACCGGTAATACTTGAGCTCTTCCTTCCTGCAAGCCTGTTCTGCCATTGCCGCGTCTCCTTCGTCACACTCAGCTGCTATAAGCCGGTTACCATGTATAGTAATGGTTTGCTTGGGACCCGGGATCTTCAGCTGTTGGTATACGTAACACGGTCTGGCCATGAACTTGGCGTAAGCCGGCCTTCCAAACAGCGCGTGATAAGGGCTGCGCAATTTTACCACCTCGAACGTGAGCCACTCCACTCGGAAATTATCCTTTGATTCTCCAAAAGCAACCTCTAGTGTTATCTTTCCTTCAGGGCACGCCGAGTGACCCGGCACAATCCCATGAAAAACTGTAGAACTTTTCTGCAGCTGAGACTCCTTGAGCCCCATGCGTAAGAAAGTTTCCCAATATAAGATATTGATGCTACTTCCGCCATCCATCAGAACCTTTTTCAGCTCATAACCATTGACCTATGGTGCAACCACCAAAGCTAGCACACCCGGATGTTCTATTGTTTCCGGGTGATCCCTTCTACTCCATGTTACCTCTTGATCCGACCACCTCAAGTATCTCGGAACAGCTGAAGAAACCGATTTTACTGCCCTTTTAAGTATCTTTCTATCTTTGTTGGAAGTCCCTGTAGTATGAACGTGGTACTGCCCCAACTGCTTGGGTTAGCTTGGAAACCTCCAGCACCTCCCTGATTATTACCCGGATTACCACCTCCTGCGTTGCCAGCTGGGGGTGGCCCGTTGCCCGGGTTTCCACCCGGACCCGGTCCTCCTCCCCGGCCTGCACCTCGCATGGCCTTATTTATTTCCTCATTCTTCCATCTTTGCAGATCCACACACTGCTCCAATGAATGATTAGCCGGCCTGACGTTCCTGCTATGTCGCGGACACGGCATCCTGAAGGCCTCCAGATGATTAACCGGCCTTGGTGGTCCTTGGTAATTTCCTCCATTAAAATTTCCTCCGTTGAAATTTCCCTCTGCTCTGGGTCTCGCAAACCCGGCTTCTGTATTGGCGAAAAACTTGGAATTTCCCTCATATGGGCGCTTGTGCTGGTTATTTCCATTATTTCCTCCATGGTTACCCGGCTTAGTCCCATTGTCGGGTCTTCCACTGTTACTTGCGTTGGCTTTTGCTTTCTTATCATCAACATCCTCCTCTGTGGTATCTGTGGCGGCGTGCTTGTTGCACGCGTCCATCAACTCTCCCATTGTAACCTCTGAAGCGTGCCGACTAGACTTCATGCGTGTCAGCTTTTGCACTAAGGGTATATACTTTCATGTTTTCGCCATAGCCTGTAATGCATCCTTTGGTTGGATATCCGTGGACGAGTGGAGAATTTCCATAACCCGGTGCACCCAACTACGCGCCGACTCTCCCTTCTTCTGGACACATCGCTCTAGACCATCGATCGTAAATAACTTCCTGCATGTCCCATGAAAGTGCTTGATGAATGCAGTTTTCAGCTTACTCCATGAATTGACGGATTTTTCGCGTAGGTTATTGAACCATAACTTTGCTGCTCCTTCTGACATCATTAGGTACATAAATTTGGCTTGAAGATTCTAGATGCGTTGCGAATTGACATGGCCATCTCATAACTGCTCAACCAGGTTTCTGGATCCATGGTCGACTCATAATTAACCACTTTACCCGGTTCCTTGAACTTATCCGGGTAAGGCTCAGCCTTGATGATGTCCGACAAACACTTAGGCCCGGCAAGATTTGCCGGTACTGGCCTCACCCGGGAAACGTGTGATCCCGCGGCCGGTACAGCGGGGGGTGCAACCGCTACCGGCCCTCGTACCGCAGATCCGGCCGCTGCACGCCTGGCTTGAGAACTATCCACAATAGCTTGTGCTGCTGACGCTGCGGGTGCTGCCGGACCACGGGGAGGAGGCGGCATTTGCTGCTGCTCTGCCCTCCGTCGTGCCGAACTTGTCTGAATATTGCCGGTATTCCCGTTTGGCCGGCTAACATATGGTGTTCCGTGCATTCCACTCCTGTTATCCGGGTAATTGGCCTGCTGAGCCACTGCTGTGCGCAACAGGTCTATCGCCCGCCGGGTCTCCTCTACATGGGGTGACTCTCTTACGGGGATGCAATCAAGTGCCAATGTTGCTGCATATACATTATCCGTGGGGTTATTGAAGTGACCTGGTGGAGTATGAAATCGTGATGGGGGTAGTGGTATTGTATTGCCAACAGCAATCCCTGTCTGCAACGTGGGTAACCCGGCTTGCACGTTTGCGGGCTGTCCTCCCAGTGTCGCAGGCCGATGTCCGGTAACCTGATTTACAGCCGGAATTGGTTGATCTTGATGTGTAATAAAAAGTGCGGCCGGGTGTATAGTTCCACCCGTTGCCGGTAATCTCGATTGGTGTCTCCGATTGTACATCCTAGTCGATTGAACCCGGAGCCGGTTCTCCAATTCTTCCAGCTCGCGCTGGCGCGCGGCTATCCCTTGCTTCTCAGCTTCCACATCTCTCCTCTGTTGATCCAATGCACGGCGAGCCACATCCAGATCTGCGGCACGTGCCGCCACGTTTTCTGGGGTTATCACCGTCGCTAGCACCGTGGGATCTAAGATCAGGTTATTGTTGAATAGAGCCGGATTTCGCGGATTTGAGGGTCCCGCTCCTGGCGTTCTGTTCGCCATAAACCCAAACATGTTTCTCCGCTGCTCGTTTTCTGCAGTACGGCTGGTGACTGAAGCCGACTCTCCATCAACCCGGGATATAATCGGGTTTCCATCAATCGGAACTTGTTGCTGGGCCAGCGCCCGTGCCGCTCTGACCGCGGCCGTCGTCACATCTCCCTGATTGAGATTGGTTGCAGGGGTTGTGTAGACCGCGACCTGGCGAAGATTCGTATTATTCCTCATCACAACTATCCTCTTCGTACCGGTCCTCCAGCAGGTGCTAGATAGACTCGGTATCATCTTCTCTCATAACCCGGCCACGCGGGGTCCATGCCAGCCCCTCCGGCTGTTCCCTCTTTGTTGTGGGCTCTTCTACCGGATCGACTGTCCCGACCGACTCTTCTCCGTCCGACTGAACGCAGGTCGCTTCTCGTGACATAGAATCATACTCAATATCATCAGGAATAGAACCGGACGTGCGTACAATGCCGACGAAGACGTTGACCTGGCCGATTGTGACGATAGATCCGGTTTCCAGCAGATCCGACTCTGGTCCCCAGCCAAAGTCGTCCACCATCTTTTCTCCTTCGGGGTTGGTGATAATCTCGCCGATGACGAGGTTCTTCATGCTTTCCCGAGCTTCTCCCGTGATGTAAACACCCTTGGACGCAGGCCCCACGGTGGGCGCCAACTATCGTGGGATAATCACGACAGACGTTACCGGGGGTAACTTATCTTGGGGCAATTTAACTCTGGTGTTTGGGAGAGGGTTTAGCTCAGGGGAAATCATGCTATCAATCGATCAGGTAGCTCTGGCAATCAAGTCGCCGAGTCTCCGATCTAGGGTTACAAATATCAACTCTCGTATTACAGGGATATTCGAATATCTGGTGAAGCTCTCTTTCTCTAACCCTAGGAGCCGGCTTATATCTTACCCGGCTCCCTGGATTCCTATACAAGGCACACTCGGAATCCTACCCGAAAACCGCACACAACCCTAAGTTTCCTAATAGTAACCCCAAAAGCCGGGTTACAAGGCCTACGTCCTTCTTGGGTCTTCTAGAAACTCCTCTTCCTTGAGCCGGGTCTTGCGCGATTCCCTTTGGGCCGGGTTTCACCTTGGCGTTAGCTTACCGGGTTATCATCCCTCCATCAAGGATGGTAGGGATTGGATGAGTTCGTTCATGTATGTCGCACCCTGGTTTCTAGGGGATACTCATCGGGCCGAACTGGATAGCAGATGCTTGGATTATGGGGCATAACTGCTCCCACGTCCCAGCTTCCTGGTAGGCCTGCGCTTATGCGCGACAACACAAGCTCTGCTATTCCACCGTCGATGTAAATTATCCACTAGAGACCATAGGCACTACTGTCGACGTACTTCATATCAATCACACAGGGTACGTCAACAGCGTTAAAACGGAATGATACCACAACATATCTCTAAGACACAAAAGATTGAAATAAGGTTGCAAATAGCTCTCACTAGAGCAGAGATAGCAAATACAATCATCCAGAGGACACATGTCCCAACATAACATCATTACAACACAGCGGAAGCATTCAAAAGGTCTGAGTACAGACAAATCCAAATAGGCCTAAGAGGCCGGCAATGAAAGGAAAACGGAGCCCATCCACGAAGTCTCGGATCCTGCCCGGGTCCGATATCTACTCGTCAACAGCGTCGTCGTACTCCACGTAGTAGCCTCCATGGGGATCCTCATAAACGTCGTCTGCGTAAACCACAGCCCCAAAGGGGTCAGTACAACAACGTACTGGCAAGCAAGACTCACAGTTCACCAAAGTGTAACCCGTCAACACCAAGCACATATGCCTTGGGTTCAACGGAAGAAAGGGGTTGTAAAAGATGCTGCAACTGGCTGCGCTAACCAACTACAGAAACACTACCACTTCCAGCTAACAGAAAGGAGATAAGATAGCGTAACGTATCCAACTGTTGTTGACCATCAAACAAACCCATCCTGGATCTCGCCCCTTATCCAAAGAAGCAATCCGAGGATAACTCACACAGTTGGATTAATGATGAGTCAGGTTATTGTGTCAATAATTCTATTACTAGTCAAGTTATTATAGTTAGGTGTAAGTTGTTCTGAGTACTTGTTAGCCAGTACTTTCACCAAGTCGTCACATAACCGCGGACAACACGGCTTCTCGAGAAGATTTATCCCTGCAGGGTGTGCTCCAGTACCCGTACACACTCGAGCCACCAACTAAAACACAGGTGGACTCGACACGACTCGAACCATCTCTACAACCTGTCCTAGGAGCCATGGAGCTATAAGGTCCCGGCCAGTCCGACCTAACCTAAGCGCAGGGGTGAAAACCACACCCCCCGGCACCACAGGCCTCGCCCTATATGCATCATCATCATCAACAGTAACCATGGGAGCGACCCATTCATGCTTATGCGCAAATGGAACTCCCGAACTAAGTGTGGCTCTTCGGACAAACTGCGGATCAGGTCAAAGTCGAGGGGGGTTCCATACCACCACCCGGATGCGGTGAGCACGCTCATCATGGATCAGTAGACAAGACCCTTTTCCTAATTAGGATCGACACTAGCAGGCCTCAAAACCACGTCGGGCCTCCTGCCGGTGTCTTATCAGCATATTATTAACAACAGGTTGATTTATTAACATCGAGCCCCCAGAACATAATAGAAGTAGTAACAGAAAGTAACGGGTAACAGACTCGAGCAAAGCAACCTAAGCATGCTAGTAAGACAATGGCTCAACCAAAGGGGTGATAGGAGTGGAGGTGAGGCAATATCAAGGTTAAGGGATTCATGTGATAGGTTCGTAACAGAAACAACTACTACTAAGGCTAGCAGAAAAGAACAACGGAAAGTATCGGTAACTAATGTTGAAAGGAACACAGTGGTTCATGTGAGTGATAACTTGCCTGCAAACCCAGCAGCCTGGTACTGGGCTAAATCCTCAGAAGGGGTGTCGTAAGGATCGTCGGTCTCAACGTCGTCGTCTAACCGAGAAGGAGCAAACAGACAATGCAGAAAGGGTAGACAATCAATATCATGGCATAGTGCACAATCATGGGGATGATGCATGCCATTTAATTGATGCATCAAAATAAACTAGCTAACATGGTAACACAATTTAAATGGACCCATATGCAAGTTTGAGTTGCATATGAAAAGCCCATGCATTTAGGTTGAAATAATTGTTTTACAACTAATCAACAGGTGAAAGTGGATTAGCATGATGCATGGATGAGGAAAACAACAAAATAACAACAATAGAACCAATTTAAAATAGGGTTTACCAATTTAGAAATTTATTTAGTAAGTTATGGAATTTTTGGTTCCTTAAAGTTGTCACACAAGTATTTGTTGTTTTCACCAAGTTAAATTGTTCAAAACAGATAACAAAGTTTATATTTGAAAAGAACACCAAATTTTAGTTGGATTACATGTTTCAAATATTGAAAGAGGAGTTAGGATGGATTTATTATGATTGAAACAATATTAAACAAGTTTTAAATGAATTTAAAACAAGCATGAATTTTATTTGAATTTTATTTGTTCAAAACATAAATTCAAATTCATATTTGAAAAGTTTATACTTTTCTAGGTTGAAAACATATTTTGCATGTTCAAAATAATTTAATTTGAGCAAGTTATGATTTTAGCAATTTTAAATGAATTAAACAAGGTTTAAATTATTTAGGCAACTGTAATTATTCAAATCATGAAACAAAATTTATATTTGAATTAGTGGTTCAAAATGGTATGGAAAACATATTTTATTTGCATGATTTGGATTAATAATGAATTAGTTATGGATTTTATCAAATTGCAATTGAATTATTTGAATTCAAATTTGAATTGCATTTTCAAAATTCAAAACAGAAAACAAATGCTATAGATAGATAGACAATTTAATTTAGAGCAGTGCACATATTTTATTTGTATTAATTGGAGTTATGAAATAGAAGTTATTCATTTTCCAAGTTTAGGGACCAAACTGTGAATTAAAAGGACTTGGAGTTAAAAAAGAAAACGCAGGAATTATTTTTGTTACCGCGCAGATAACTACCCAGGGCACTGCCAACTGGGCCCTGGGCCTGCGTGGCATCTAGGTGGCAGTGCTGGGAGTGATGTGGCCTGCAGGGTCCATGACGTGTGGGCCCCAGTGCGGGTGCGGCCAAGGAAAAAAGGGGAGGCGAAATTCGCCTCCCGTGGGATTCGATCCCGGGAGCTCTCCCTTGGGCGCACGGGACTGTACCAGTTGGGCTGCGAACGACTTGTGACAGGTAAGGGGCAGGGTTGGGGTTATTATTCAGTTACGAATTTTAACTGAATCTTTCTGTTTTTCTTTCCGTGCGTGCAGGTACAGATGCAGTCGCTGCCAGCGACAGAGGCAGTTGCCCGCCGGCGATCTGCTGAGGGGTGCTCGCGGCGGCGCCGGTGTGCGGTGGCCGGTGCTGCGGGCTGCCGCGTGTGGGCCGTGTGCGAGCAGAGATGGAAGGGAGAGGGGTGAGGGGCGGCTAACCTCGCGGTCGAGCAGAGGAGCGGTGGCCCGAGCAGTGGTGGCGATGGCGGCGAGTCGGGGATGGCGCCGGAGTTCCGGTGGTCCTCGGGGGAAGCCGAGGCCACGGCGAGGGAGAGGGGCGCGCGGCGTTTCCGTTCCCGGCCCTAGCGCGGCCGGGCGGGCGCCGTGGCGCCGGCGGCGAGCCGGAGAGGGCGGTGATGATGGAGCTCTCGGGGAGGAGTTCGAGTTACAGAGAAAGGAGGAACAGGGGGAGAGGAAGAGAGGAAGGAGAGCGGCGCGAGGGAGGAAGAGGAGGAGGGAAAATTAGGGCAAGGAGAGGAGGAACTCGAGGTCTTAAAGGCCAGGGGAGGAGCTCGATCACCGTTCTTCTCTGTAATGTCGACGTGGTCGTTGGAGATGAACTCCGTACAGAGGTAGGAGACAACAGAGGGGTACCAGGCTTGTGAGAGATGGGCTGGCCCAAAAAGGCTGGTTGCTCTATACCCCCTCTAATTCCTTTATTCTTTTCTGTTTATTTCTTTTTTTTTGCAGATTTGGGAAAAGGGAGAGAAAACAATGGTTCTAGGGGTTTGCAAACTTTGGAATAAATTTTTAATGATTCCTTTTTGTAACCACACATTAAAATAAACTTTTGTTTTCCAATTATTTAATTGAGTTGAGGTTTGGAAATTAAATGATTTGAGCAATTTTGGTATCAAAAGAAATAATTGAAAGTTAAGCCAATTTAAGTTTTTGATTCCAATTTTTGTATAACAAATTATTGTTTGTTTGATAGTTTCTATTTGACACCTTGTAACATAACAAGTATGACAAATAATTTTAATGTTTTGTTTGGAATTCAAAATAGAAAACAGATGGAAACAATGAGATCAAATGCAACACAACGCAAACAAAAATCAAATGAACATGATGACATGATGCAAAACAACAATAAAACAAGAAACAAACATCTAGGGGGAGATTTTCATACTTGGGATGTTACAATGTAATAATGCCGTGATTGTTAGGGAATAGTGCCTAGTATCCTCTATTAGTGCTATTGACATTGTTGCAACTTGCTATGCTTAATGCTTGCCACTTTGGGCCCGAGTGCCATGATCTCAGATCTGAACATGTTATTGAATCATGATGATAATTATTGTTTCTTGATCATACCTGCAAGTTGTTTACACATATCGTTGTTCGGGGCCCGAGGCCCCGAAGTGACAGAAATTGGGACAACCCGAGAGGATGGCTGCGATGTGAGGATCACATGTGTTCATGGAGTGTTTTTGCTTTTCTCCGGTGCTTTATTAAAAGGAGCACCTTAATTACCAGTAGTTCCCTTGAGGCCCCGCTGCCACGGGCTGGTAGGACAAAAGATATTGTGCAAGTTCTCATTGCGAGCACGTACGACTATTTATGGAACACATGCCTATGATTACTTAGTGCTTGGATGCTTTATCTTATTTATCTGCAATGCCCCTGACATGATCATTATTTGAACTATATTATCCATGAAACGCCAGTCATCCATCCCTATGCCTACAAATTTAATCCCGTTGTTTACTTCAATCACTGCTACTGTTGTTTTCATACTACTGTTGTTACTTCACTGCTGCTACTGCTATAAAATTGTTACTACTGGTAAACCACTGCGAACTAGTCAACTTTGAGGTGCAAGTGAATTGACAACTCACTTGTTAAGGCTCACAAATATTATTTCACTCCCCTTGTGTCGAATCAATAAATTTGGGTTTTACTTCCCTCGAAGACTGTTGCGATCCCCTATACTTGTGGGTCATCAATACTATTTTCTAGCACCGTTGCCGGGGAGCATAGCTTTATTTGCGAGCTCACCGGAGAGTACTATTATCTACTGCCAATCATTCATCATGGGTAAGTATCGTGATGGAAGAGTTCCTATATTACCATCCACTACAAGAAGAGGTACAACTCTAAACACCTCTGTTGCTCTTGATTCACCGTATGTTATGAGTAAGCTGCTTACACCACCACATGCTACACATGCTACTTCTGCTGAATCTGAAAATGTTTCTGATACTTTTGATGATATTTCTACTCTGCTTGATGAGAGTGGTTCTCTCGGTCCTTTCTTAGATGCTGCTATTGCAAAAGCTAAATATTATTGTAAACACTGAAACTCCTGATAGAAACCCTGTTACTCCTGCTTTTTCACCTCAGCTTAGAGAAAATCCTAGAGATGATTTGGATGATGCCTATATTGAACTGAGTGATGATATTATTGATGAAATACATGCTATGAAGGATAAAGATGATGCTATACGTCTTATGGAAAGTCGTGTTGTTAAATATAAACTATCTCTTGATGCTAAGTTTGCCACTTCTCCTATTAACATTAGGGATGAGGATTATGATTTCTCTCTTGATTTATCTTATATATCTATTTTTGAGAAAGAACCTTTTTGTGGAACTGAAAATGAAAGTGTTGTGAAACATATGAATGAGCTCTCCTCTTTGATTAGTTTATTCTCCGATGATCTTAAGAAACGTAGCTACTTTGTTGCTAAAATATTCCCTTTCACATTAAAGGATGAAGCTAAAACTTTGTTTAACAATTTTTCTCCTCGATCTATTGATAGTCCTATTGGTTTGGTTAGTGCTTTCTTTCAAAAATATTTTCCTGCTAGTGCTCAACATGCTGCTTTACAAAATATATTTAATTTCAAGCAATTGGAAGAAGAGAAATTGCATGTATCTTGGGCAAGGTTTGGTTCTTTAGTAAGGGCTACGCTGGGCATAAGCTAGAAGATAATAAACTTCTTGATATATTCTATAATGGACTAACTGTTGAATCTTCGACATACCTGGATAGTTGGGCTGGTTGTGTTTTCAGGCAAAGAACTCCAGAGGAAGCTGAGGAATTAATGGCTAAAATAAGCCAAAATCATGATGATTGGACTATGGTTGAACCTGAACCGACCCCTACTCCAGTATCAACACCAACACCAACACCAACACCCAAGAAGAGGGGAATGATTGAATTAAATGATGAAGTGTTGAGAGAAGCCAAGAAATCTCTTAAGGAGAGGGGTATTAAATCTGAAGATGTGAAGAATCTTCCACATATAGAAGAATTATGTAAGCCAATCCCTCAGTCATCACCCATTGAGGTCACTCTCTCCAATATTTTGATAGTAGACATATTCTCTATAGAAAACCTCATGATCAATGCTTAGATGAATTTGATAATTATGTTATTAAGCAAGATAATTTTAATATGAGAGTGCAAAATCACCTTATGGGAAACTCGAAATCTATTAATGATTTGCATGGTATTATAGAAAGAACCTCTAATGATGATAAAATGCTTGTTAAACATTTTCAAATGGTTCAAACTCAAATTGATCAACTTGCTAAAGTGCAAAAAGATTTGCTAGTTAATGCTTCTAAAGAAAAACATGCCTATGAGATAAGAACTAGAAGTGGTATTGCTACACAAGATCCTTTATATCGACATTCTAAAACAATTGAACAAAATTCTCAGCAAACTAATAATAATGTTATTCATACGAAGAAGAAAAAGAAGAAGAAACATAAAACTGTTGTAGAATCCTCTTAACTTGCTAAAGATCCTAATAGTATATCTATCTCTGATGCTCAAACTGAAAGTGGTAATGAAAAGAATGATGCTTATGACAAAGAAGAACCTGTAGATGAACCTGAAAAGCAAGCTAAAACTACAAAGTACACTAAGGAAGATTTTATTGCTAATAAGCATGGTAATGAAAGAGAACCTTGGGTACAAAAACCAATGCCTTTTCCTAATAAGGAACACAAATCTAAGGAAGAAGAACACTATAACAAGTTTATTGAATGGATGAAACCTTTGTTCTTGCAAATTCCTTTAACTAATGCTATTAAATTGCCTCCTTATGCAAAATATATGAAAGATATTGTCTCTAACAAAAGGAAGATTCCTAATGAGGAAATTTCCACTATGCTTGCTAATTATTCTTTTAATGGAAAGGTTCCTAGAAAACTTGGAGATCCTGGTATACCAACTATTCCCTGCTCTATTAAAAATAATTATGTTAGAACTGCTTTGTGTGATATGGGAGCTGGAGTTAGTGTCATGCCTTTTACTCTCTATAAAAGACACCTCCTAGAAAAATTGATACCAACTAATCTATATTTGCAAATGGCCGATAAATCTACTGCTATTCCTGTGGGTATATGTGAGGATGTTCATGTTCAAGTTGCTAATAATTGTCTGATATTAGCTGACTTTGTTGTGTTGGGAATGCCTGAAGATGATAATATGTCTATTATTCTTGGAAGACCTTTTCTTAATACTGTAGGGGCTGTTATTGATTGCAATCAAGGGAAAGTTACTTTTAGTGTTAATGATAAAAAGAACATTGTTTATTTTCCCAAGAAGATTGATAAGAAATATGGTCTAAATTCAATTGAAAATGTTGAGACCATCAAGATTGGATAATTTTATTGTCCCATTCCAGTACCACCAAAGGAATATGAAATTATTATTATTGGGACTATGCCTATCAAGGTTGAGGTAACATAATTATTTAGTGTTTAGCAAAGTTTTTCTTCATATAAAAATAATTCTTGTAACAAGACTTGATCACCCTTGTTAACAAAATGATTTTGAATAAAGAGAACATTGTTTTCACTATATTTTCACCTTCCCATTTATGTTTTCACCATCTTTACTTATGTTATCATATTATTACTTGAGTATAATCATGTTTTCCATCATCCTGATGCATGTTTTTCCTGATGTTTTCACTCTGATTTCTGAGGTTATGCATGTTTTCACCACCCATACTTTTGCTTTCACCACTACCACCTTTGTTTTATTTGGATATTCTTCCATTAGAGTGTCATAGAACCTCTGTAGTGCTGGTTTTGGTTTGGTTTCCAACTTTTCACTTTAGTTTTCCCGGTTTTTATAAATTATTAAAATTCTGGAAATACCTCAAAAATAAAGTTTCTCGAAAAATTCCAGAAAAATCAGAATAATTTTTTACGTAAAAAATGAGGTAGAAAGCCACCTGGGAGACCGCAGGGGGGCCCACCAGTCAGGCACACCCTAGGGTGGCGCGGCCAGCCCCCAGGTGGCGCCAGCACATAGTTTGGGGCCCCTGGCCCTCCACTTACTCTCTCCACTGCCCAAGTCTTCTCTCTCACCCCCAAAGCTGAAAACATTTCCTGGAACCCGTGTTCTTGCTGTTCTTCCTCTGGATTTTTGACCTCCTTCTTCAGCCCATCATTTGTGCTGATGTTTGGTGTGTTTGATCTCCGGTATGTGACTCCTCCGATGATCCAAGTAGAATTTTATTTAGTGAAGTATTTCTTGAGTATTTTGGTACTATAGGTGACAGCTTATGTGAGTTTGCATGCTTGATTTGAGTAGAAATATTGTATATTTTATGTATGTTTATCCCTCATATAAGTCCCTATGGTAGTCTCCACCTTATAATTAATTGAAATTAATTTTTGTGATGATTGTTGAAAAATTTCATAGATGGATAGTTATCATTTTGGAGATATATTTAGGAGTGATGCTCCTAGAAGGACAAGGCCTTCACGCTCATCCACTTCAGCAAGGCCATCGTATAATGAAGATGTTATGGCGTCAACTATTAACGATACAAAACATGATGACATCGTTTACCCATCTAGCTTCCCTTGCCATACATTTTTAAGAAGTGCAGGTCTTTTAGATGATTTTCTTATGCTTATTGATAGAATTGGGCCCACCAACTGTATGAGGGATGAAAGTCCTCAATATGCCAGGCTCACAAAAGCTTTTGTTAAGAGCTTCAAATTTGTGAACACTCAATATGGTCCAATTGTTGCAATCAAGCTATATGGTAGTCCTTTTTCTTTGTCCTTGGGAGATTTTTGTGTTATTATAGGTATCAATGCCATCGGGACAACAAGCAGGATTCAAGATAGACCAGCAGACCTCCAGCGGATTTATCGAGAAGTCACCAACGATGATAGTTGTTCATCCCAACGTGGGAGGATAAGGAACATTCAACTTTCCTGCTCTTAGATACTTTGCTTACTATATTGGTACTAGTATTCTTCGTAGGGAGAACACTAGCAATATTTCTAGTTACCACCTTGCTTTCATTGATGCTGCGCTGAACCGTAGCACAAAGTATAATCTTGGGTGCAATTTTTGCACGCCGCCTTTCTACTGATGGGCCTATTTTTGGTGGCATTATTGTTGCATGTGTCGCAACTTCTTTTCACGTTCCCATTGATCCTATGATGAAATAATTGATCCACATAGGCTTAACCTTGATGCTATGAAATCCCATCAGTTTGTCACTTCTAACTCTAATATTAAACATTTAGTCTATAAAGTTTTATATATGGATGGGGAAGAGCGGAAAGTTACTTTGCCTCAACCTGTTTTATTTAAGATTGACAGGTCACCATGGTCGCTCTCTAAGGAGTATATAGATGAGCATCTGAGCACCATGGAGTTTTACCGGCAGCAGGAGAGGCGAGACGCGCCTCCCGAGGACCACAACACGCAGTACACCGGTGCATCCTCGAGCACATATCAGGAGGAGGGTTCCTCCTCAGCATACTAAGGGGGCGCTACCTCATAGTCCCCTTGGTGATTGATCTCCACTTAGGACAAAATCCTAAGATTCGGGAGAGGTATACCGACATCACACTCATTTACATATGATGTTCTGTCAGTTCTTTGTATATCCATGTTTTCTTGTCTTTCGCTTATTTTTGTTTCTCTCGCTTCTTTTTATTTCTTTTTTTTTGTTTTCGTTTTGTTTCACTTCTTTTGTTTTTATTGTTTTGTTTTCGCTTTCAAAACATAAAAAGACCAAAAATATTTTTGTTGTTTCCCTCTATTTGTTTCTTTAGTTGGTTTGCTTTGTTTATTTAGTTTCTTTTTAATATTCAAAAACCCAAAAATATTTTTGTTTTTTTTTGTTTTGCTTTCTTTCCTTTTGTTCTTGTTTTATTTCAAAAAAATCAAAAAGATTTTTGCTTTGTTTGCTTGTTCTCATTTGCTTGTGCTTTAATTAAAAATCCCAAAAATATTTGTTGTTCTTCTTTGGTTTTGTAAAGTTTGTTGCAGAGTTCAACTGTCGTCCGTGATTCCTTTGGAGTTTGGTTTTCATTATATATTATTCGAGCCACAAGTGAAGAGCAATAATGAAAATTTACGACAATTCAAGTGTGGTGAGAGGCTGGTATGAATTCTATTTGCTTTCATTTTTATACATATATCCATCCATGTGAGCATGCTTAGTTTGTTCGTATAAGATGTATGTGACTTAATGGTTGCTTAATAGTTCGTGCTCTCTCATGTTTTGTTCCAATTTATTAATAGCAAATGACATGTCGCATAAATATTTGTTCGCATTGTTCTATTCATAAGAAGAGTATGACATTGTGGTAGCCTCCTCTGACCGTTTCATGTGAATCGACTTGGCACATGCTCACGCATGCTATGACTGAAAACAAAACGTCAATAAGCCTCGATGGTTTATTTTGCCTCAGAGTTCTAGTATCAATTTTATGCCTCAGTTGATTTTACTTTGTCGCAAAAATGATTATGATAGTTGTTTCTCTCTTGATTGTTGCTCCCTGTCTATTGCTAGCCTTCACCTGTACTGAGTATGATCTCTACTCGTGCATCCAAATCCCTGAAAACCAAAGTATGCCAAATGTGTCCACCATACCTACCTATATGTGGTATTTAACTGCCACTCCAAGTAAATTGCTCATGTGCTACCTTTAAAACCTGCTAAAATTACTCTTGTTTTGTTCCCCTGTTTTATCTCATGAGGACGTATATAGAGAATCTTTATCTCACTTGTTGATTGGATTTCACACCCTAGACTATTGGCTTCATCCGCTTATCCAAATGATAGAAGATCTTGAAGCGGGGTGCCCAGCCCCAAATTAATAAAACAAATTCTTTTCACTATTTTTGCCCCTGGTTTATCAGTCAAAGCATAATTGTGTAAACAAAAGAGAAAGAGGGATGACCTTCTACACCATTTGCGTCCTTCACCATGGGAGCCGCTCTTGTGAATCAAGTTGGCTTGTGACGTACTGTATTGTATGTTTACCATTCGTTGACATAAGCATACACCACTCTTAAAAATGTTTTCAATATCTCTCTTTAACAAAATAAAAGGCTCTAGCACATGAGTGATCCATGCTTCCCTCTGCGAAGGGCCTTTCTTTTACTTTTGTGTTGAGTCTCTGCCAAATTCTTTGAGCACTTTCTTGAGAGCATAGTTATCATTCTTAGTGTAATATGTTTGTCCCAAAGCACGGTTGATTGTGGTATATTCTTGATTCTTGCATCTTTGATATCTTCACTTCTAGTCTTCCCTTGAACTTCAGAGGTTCCCTGGAATTGATGTTTTGCCCCACACTTAAGGGCAAGCGAGATACCACTTTATCATATCTTATTATGAATAGTTCAATATTACACATAGTTATGCTTCATGTTGTTTATTATTAATATGTTGTTATCTCTTCATGGTTTGCATAGCTACTAAGTGACAATATCTTGCATGTATCTTATCATGACCATAATTAAGTATTTGATCATATAGTGAGTACATTTACATCATATGAAACAAATTTGTTCGTAAAAGTCTTTTATCGCACTCAGTTGTCACTTAATTGCTTTAGGACAAGCAATAAGCTAAGCTTGGGGGGAGTTGATAAGTCGAAAACGTGTCTCCTTCCGAACACTTTTCTTATTTATTTTTCCTCTAAACTTGTGTGTTTTGGATACAACTAACATGGACTAACGTTGTTTCAGCAGAATTACCTTGGTGTCTTGTTTTTGTGCAGAAAATTCAACTTTCGGGAAAATGCCCAGAAAAAGGCCCATTGGTGTTTTCACCCCAGAAGACCCTGGGAGCCAGAAGGGGGGCAGGAGAGGAGCCATAAGGTGGCCACACCCCCCCATGCGCGGGTCCCCCCCGGCCGCGCCAGCATAGGGTGTGGGCCCCCAGTGCCCCCTCAGGCTCCCCTTTCGACTAAAAGTAGCCGCCAACCCTAAAACCCGAGGGGGTTCGTCATATTCCACAGAAATTCCATAGAGCGCCGCTGCCATCCCGAACCTCCATTCGGGGATCAGAAGTTCATGTTCTCACACCCTACCGGGACGGGGAATTGGAGGAGATCGTTGCCACCGTCATCACCAACGCCTCTCCATCGACAATCCATGTGAGGCTGAAGGGGATGGTAGGGATTGGATGAGTTTGTTCATGTAATAATATCGTGATTGTTATGGCATCGTGCCTAGTATCCTATATTAGTGCTATTGACATTATTGCAGCTTGTTATGCTTAATGCTTGCCACTTTGGGCCTGAGTGCCATGATCTCAGATCGAAACATGTTATTGAATCATGATGATAATTATTTTTTCTTGATCATACCTGCAAGTTGTTTACACATATCGTTGTCCGGAACCCGATGCCCCGAAGTGACAGAAATTGGGACAACCGGAGGGGATGGCTGCGATGTGAGGATCACATGTGTTCACGGAATGTTAATGCTTTGCTCCGGTGCTTTATTAAAAGGATCACCTTAATTACCAGTAGTTCCCTTGAGGCCCCACTGCCACAGGCTGGTAGGACAAAAGATGTTGTGCAAGTTCTCATTGCGAGCACGTACGACTATTTATGGAACACATGCCTATGATTACTTAGTGCTTCTTTATCTGCAATTCCCCTGACATGATCATTATTTGAACTATCTTATCCATGCAACGCCCGTTCATCCATCCCTATGCCTACAGTATTTAATCTCGTTGTTTACTTCAATCACTATTGCTGTTGTTTTCATACTACTGCTGTTGTTACTTCACTGCTGCTGCTGCTATAAAACTGTTACTACTGATAAACCACTGCAAACTGTCAACTTTTAGGTGCAAGTGAATTGAAAACTCACTTGTTAAGGCTCACAAATATTATTTGGCTCCCCTTGTGTCGAATCAATAAATTTGGGTTATGGATACCTCTGCCTCGAGCTGACTTGACTATGTTCGATTCTATTGTATTCCATTCTCATCTCTCGTCCCCAAAAAGCGAAAGGTTCATGTTTGAACATGATGAATCACTTTGTGCCGACCTGTTGCCCATAAACTTTCCAGTCCCTCAAAGACTATTGCGATCCCCTATACTTGTGGGTCATCATGCGACAACTCCAAAGGCCGACAAAACCCCTCGGGTGGACAAAACAACTCGTAGACGAGAGAGTACGTCGCCCAAATAGGGAGACAAGGGATCACCTTGCCGCTCCTAAGGAAAAGAAGCCCGACGCCATGGAGATAACCCGCGTAGAGACGATGATAGCCTACGAAATCGCAACATCAGCCCGCGGCACCATGAAAGCCGATTGCGACACTGCAGCAGGAGGACAATCGCGACCGAACCGAATACGACGCGCGTGGAGAAATCACACAGAGCAAGGTTGACAAGGCTCGAGCCCGCAGGAACCACGCCCGATCGTCGTCCACCTCCTCTGACGAGGAAGCCTGCGGTGCCATGTGCTTCACCCCCAACATATGCAAGGCACCGATGCCCAAAAGATCCAAGCTCACAACGGAGGTGTTAAAGTACGACGGCTCGCAGGAGCCCAAGTCGTAGCTTTCAGACTATCTTACCGCGGTGAATGCCAACGGGGGAACAAGACAACCGCCATGCAGTACATAAACCTACACCTCATAGGCGCCGCCCGCAGCTGGATCGAAAGAAGACCGTGTGCGCACTACGGATCCTGGGACTAACTCACCCGCGACTTCCAAAAGAACTTTCATGCAACATACAAGCGGCCAGCGTCTATCGCTGAATTGCGGGCCTGCAAGCAAAAATAGCGCCGATTCCACCTGCGAGTATATCCAGAGATGGACCCCACTCAAGAACATAGCGGGAAACATGTCGGAAGAGGTCGCAGTCGAAGCTTTCACCAAAGGCGCTCGGTGCACCGCCTTCCGAGAGTAACTGGGACGATCTAACCCCAAAACAACCGGATAACTAATGGCGATAGCAGACAGATGGGCTAACATCGAAGAGTCCCTACGCAACGAGAAAGCCTCTTCACCCCCACCTGATGAGGATCTCAACGGCGACCGCCGAAGGAGGAATAGAAAGCACTACGACCAGGATGATCATTCGGAACTGGTGGCAGCGGAGTTGACGAGAAACCGCAACGGCGGATCCCGCGGAAATCACGACTGGAAACCAAAACTAGATGATAAAACTCTCGAGGAACACCTTGAAGGATACTGCTCTCTACATCTATTTACAGATAAGCACATGAGAAAACTCAAGGCCACTCACCTCCTAAAGGACTACCGAAAGTTCCAAGATATCCACTAGGCATACACAAAGAAGCATAGGACCGCCATCAGCCAAGGATCTCACGCAACTCTCAGGAGGAGCTAACGGATACCAACCGCCACCCTTGCCTCTACCAGGACACTAGAACGTGGCGCTAGCCACGCTACCAGCGCCACCCGCAGCAAACGAGGGAGCTAACGGATACCCGAACCCACAGGGGCTCCTAGGAATGATACAAAAGGTCTGCCCGTCCCGCAGAGTCCAGAAGACAAACACACGCCAAGTTATAATGACAGTACAGGCTCCACCGTCCAAGACTGAATACCTGAAGATGTGAGAGCAGCCGATAACCTTCTCCAAAGAAGACCACCCTCCACTGGTGTATCGACCAGGACACGCAGCACTCATCATCCAGGCACAAATAGGAAACTACGACCTATCCCGGGTGTTCATGGACGGTGGCATCGGAATCAACATCATATACGCGGACACACTCCGCAAGATGAACAAGAACCTGGACGAACTCGCAGGATCAGAAACATCCTTTCACGGGATAGTACCAGGGAAAGCAGTCCGACCACTCGGAACAATCAACGTGGAGGCGATACTCGGAGACCCGAAAAACTACCGGAGAGAATTCCTCGACTTTGAAGTAGCCGACTGGCCATCGCAGTACCACTCCATTCTCGGTCGAACAACGTTTGCGAGATTCATGGCAGTACCCCATTACTCCTACCTCAAGCTCAAACTCCCAGGGGAATATGGCACAATAACCATAAACGGCGACTTCCAGAAGTCAGACAAGTGCGACACCGAGTTCAATGAAATCGCGAAATCCTTTGGGGTGGAAGAGGAGCTAGAAGAATTTGCAAAATCCACGGATAACTTCGTGATGCCACTCACCAAAAAGAACGCCCCAGAACTCGAGTTCAGCCCAAGCAGCGATACTCGAAAGCATCAAGTGCACCCGACTGAATCCACGAAGACGACGATCGTGTCCACCACCCTATCATCCGCATAGGAAGGCGCGCTCGTCGAACTCCTATGTGAGTACTGGGAGATTTTCGCCTGGCAACCCTCAGATATGCCAGGGACACCGAAGGAGTTTGCCGAGCACTCACTTGAAGTGTTTAAAGACGCAAATCCAGTTAAACAGACCACCTGACGCTTTTCCGAGCCAAAAGAGAAAGCACTCAGAGAAGAGGTGAACAGACTGCTAGCCGCCAAGTTCATCAGGGAAATCAAGATATCCACCTAGTTAGCAAACCCGGTGCTGGTCCCGAAGAAAAATACTGACATACTTCGTGTGTGCATCGATTTCACGTCGTTGAATAAGCAGCCCCAAGGATAACTTCCCACTACCACAAATCGACTAGATCATGGATTCTACAGCAGGCTGTCAGTACCTCTGCTTCCTGGACGCCTACTCGGGCTATAATCATATCAGGATGAAGCAAGAGGAAGAGGAGAAGGCATCATTCATCACACCGCACAGTGTATACTGCTACACGACAATTCGCTTCGGGCTAAAAAACGCAGGCGCAACATATCAGTGCTGCATGCAAAAATGCCTTGCCAAGCTCATTGTCAAGAACATACAAGTGTACATTGACGACATCGTCATCAAGACTCGAGTGGAGGACACACTCCTCGAGGATATCAGGGATACATGTGACGCCCTCAACGCGTACAAAATCAAGCTCAACCAGACAAAGTGTGTCTTCAGAGTTCCAGCAAGACAACTCCTCAGCTATCTGGTCTCTGCCCGAGGAATCGAAGCCAACCCAGAAAAAATTCAGGCAATCTTGACGATGAAAGAACCAACAAACCTCCGCGGCGTATGATGTCCACGCCCGCTTCTATTCTTGTAGACAGTGTTGGTCCTCCAAGTGCAGAGGTTTGTAGGACAGCATCAAGTTTCCCTTAAGTGGATTACCCAAGGTTTATCGAACTCAGGGAGGTAGAGGTCCAAGATATCCCTCTCAAGCAACCCTGCAATCAAGATACAAGAAATCTCTTGTGTCCCCAACACACCCAATATACTTGTCAGGTATATAGGTGCACTAGTTCGGCAAAGAGAGAGTAAAATGCAAGTAATATGGATGATAATAATTGATAATATCAATCTGAAATAAAAATGGCAGCAAGCAAACATGTAGCAGAACAGGCGGAAAAGGGTGTTTCAATGCTTGGAAATAAGGCCTAGGGCTCCTACTTTCACTAGTGGACACTCTCAACAATGAAAACATAATTGAATGCATAAATATCATTTCTTCACTATGCTACTCCGAACCAGTCTCTGGTCAAATAACAAACACCAATCATTGTGTAGGGCTGTAACAGCACTTCTCAAGTCTATATTCCCTCT
The DNA here is from genome assembly GCA_028641055.1 of Alopecurus myosuroides. Classification (NCBI taxonomy): domain Eukaryota; kingdom Viridiplantae; phylum Streptophyta; class Magnoliopsida; order Poales; family Poaceae; genus Alopecurus; species Alopecurus myosuroides. The sequence goes on along the minus strand of CM054058.1, from coordinate 539,092,118 downwards.
TTAGGGCACCCCACGCTACCACTATGAGCGCCCTAAATTAGTATTAAACAAACACCACAATTTCATAGGTGCATCTTCCAACAGAAGATATAAATATCATGCTAAACCACACGGTGCACACGCTATCACCTTTACACTGTGATCAAAGTGTTTACGGAGATAACAAAACCACTTGAGTAGCATAACAGATGAAGATCACATCTACGTATTCAACTAGATTACAAAGCTCATGATCACATAAAGATCACATCATGGGAGAGAGAGATGAACAACATAGCTATCGGTGGAGCCCTCAGCCTCGGGGGAGAACTACTCCCTCCTCATCATAGGAGACAACAACGGCGATAGAGATGGCGGTGGAGTCGAAGGAGATGGCCTCCGGGGGCACTTCCCCGTCCTGGCAGGATGCCCAAACAGAGATATGTCCCCCGAAACTTGTTGGTGGCGGCGGCGGAGCTACGGATGTATTTTGTGGAAAAGTTCGATCTTTTTAGGGTTTTCCCTCGAGGGGAGTATAAATAGGCGAAAGGGCAATGCCAGGGGGGTGGCCAGGGGGCTCACACCCCTAGGTGGCGCAGCTGGGGGGACCCGCGCCACCCCATGGTGTGGCCCCCCTCCGGGGCTCTTTGGGACTTCTGGAAGCTTCCAGGACTTCTAAGACTTCTGGCTTTCGAATTTTCCGATTCCGAGAATATTTCTAGAACAACTTTTCTAAAACTAGAAACAACAGAAAACATGGAACTGGCTCTGTGGCATCTTGTTAATAGGTTAGTCCCGGAAAATCGATAAAAATGACATAATGTGTAAGGAAAACATGTGGGAAACAACATAAAAACAACATGGAACATCAAAAATTAAGGATACGTTTATGACGTATCAAGCATGGAACATCCTCGAGTAGGTAAACGATAAAACAAAATAATTTCTGAGGTGACATGCTACTATTATAAACTTGATCATTATATGTAAAGGCATACGTACGCTGAGATCATAGAACTCTAAACCCAAACATGATCAATAGAATTTTAATAATAAAGCATAGCAATCACTTTGCATCATGAGGAGTATCTCAAATAAAAGATCATGAATATTAATGCAAAGAAAGATAAGCGTTTGTTTCGGGTATAGAGAAAGCATGGAAAAGTGGTATTTCGCTAGTCCTTAAGAGTGTGACAAAACATAAATGCCAGGACACTTTCAAAGTTCATGAGGAAGACTAGAGCAAATAATTTAAGAACAAATAATATCACATCATGAAGTAATTATTGATGTTTATGGGACAAATGCACATAGAACCCAGAATGGCAAAAAATGCTCTCTCAACTGTGCATAAAGTTAGAAGATGGAGACTCAACATAAAAGTAAAAGAAAGGCCCTTCGCAGAGGGAAGCAGGGATTACTCATGTGCTAGAGCTTTTATTTTATTAAACAAAGGTATTGAAAAAAAATTAAGAGAGGTGTATGCTTATGTCAACAAATGGTAAACAGACAATACAGTACGTCACAAGCCAACTGGATTCACAAGAGCAGCTCCCATTGTGAAGGATGCAACTGGTGTAGAAGGTCATCCCTCTTTCTCTTTTGTTTACACAATTATGTTTTGACTGATAAATCAGGGGCAAAAACAGTGAAGATAATTTGTTTGTATTAATTTGGGGCTGGGAACCCCGCTGCCAGCTCTTCTATCATTTAGATAAGCGGATGAAGCCACTAGTCTAGGGTGTGAAATCCGATCAACAAGTGAGATCAAGATTCTCTATTTACGTCCTCATGAGCTAAAACAGGGGCACAAAACAGGAATAGTTTTTAGAAGGTTTTAAAGCTAGCACATGAGAAATTTACTTGGAGTGGCAGTTAAATACCACATGTAGGTAGGTATGGTGTACACAATGGGAAACTTTGGTTTTAGGAGTTTGGATGCACGAGTAGAATTCCATACTCAGAACAGGTGGAGGCTAGCAAAATACTCGGAGCGACAAATCAAGAGAGCATAAGAGCCATAATCATGCATAGTGACATAAGCATCATTAATTAAAGCATAAGAGGTATCACAAGTTCAAAAACTAAATGTTCATGGAGGCTATTCGTGACTGGTTCATAGTCATAAACATGGTGCGAGCATGCGTCAAGTCAACCAAATAAAACATTTGAAAGAGAATACCATAAATTTGTGCTTTACTATGACAAGAACAACGCATGCATCTTTCAATGGCATATTGAACACTCTCAGCTATTTGAGGCTATTCATGCTACTCAATAACCACAAGGCTTCAAAAAAAATAACATTTAGCATGGCATGAAAAAGTTCTAGCCACAGTCTATACAAGCTTCTACTTGCACCGTTAAATTTTTTTACTTCAAGGAGCAGTTTCTTTTCCCAACAAGCACCATACAAGACATGCTTTAACAAAAATACTCTACATGATACATCAAGCAAACATGACAGTACTCACATAACACTACTAAAACTAACATCTCTGAATAAGAGATGCATTAAAACAAAGGCTAAACGCAGTACTAGCAAAAAGTGAACACTCACAGAAAAATAAGAATGAAAACTAGAGTGTTCTAAGCAATGAAAACGGAGTGTGTCTATCTCCCACACAAGTATGATAGGATCCAACTATTTATTACATCAAATAAAACTAAACAAACTTAAAGCAAAAATAAAAGACGCTCCAAGTAAAGCACATAAGATGTGACTAAATAAAAATATAGTTTCACTAGAAGTGACCTGATAAATTCTTGATGAAGAAGGGGATGCCTTGGGCATCCCCAAGCTTAGACGCTTGAGTCTTCTTGGAATTTGCTTGGATGTACCACAAGGGCATCCCCAAGCTTAGGCTCTTCACTCTTTCTTGATCACATCATATCATCATCTTCTCTTGACCCTTGAAAACTTCCTTCACACCAAACTTCTCACAATCTTTATTAGCAACATTAGTGCAATCGAAATAATAAATTCACATGGTTCAGTTTCAACACAAGGCTAACACTCATAAACACATTAGATACTATCACAACTTATTTCAAAACTCTTTTTCTCAAAAGAACACCAAAAGAAAAAGGTTAAGATGCAAATGCAATTATTGGCACAAATTTGTCAAAACAGGACAGCAGGTAAAGATGATTTTTTTTTAGAAAATCTTCTGTTCCTCAAATAAAAAAGTGGTCAACTAAGAAAAGTTGCGGAATTAGCTGAGGAATAAGCATAAAACATTTCAGATCATTCTGATCTTCCAGGATTTTATACGATGTTTTACGGTGGACAACAGAAATCTGTTTTCTGCGCAGAAATCCGAAAACCAACTCCAACTTTCGTCAGAAACTTTACTTGCAAATACTAAAACATGAAAAGAAATATACCAAGTGGTTTCTACATAAGTATACAACCCCTTGACTCAAAGAAAACAGAGAAAAACAAGCAAAAAATAAAAACAGGGGTTATCTCCCAAGAAGTTATTTTCTTTAAAGCCTTTCAGCTAGGCACAATGATTTTTAAAAGATGCTCACATAAGAATAAGAGGTGAAGCACAATAAGAGAGCATCAAGAAGAAAATATAAAACTGATTTAAGTCTAACCCACTTCCTATGAAAAAGAATCTTGTAGAAAAACAAGTCAACATAGCACGAAGGAACAAGCATAGGAAAGCAAAACAAGTGCAACTTCAAAAAATTCAACATAAAGAGGGGAAACTTAATATTGTTGAGATGCATAAAGCCATGTTTCCCTCTCTCATAATAACTTTCAGTAGAATCATGAATAAAGTTAACAATATAGCTACCACATAAAACATTCTTATCACGATCCACATGCATAAAAGAATTAATACTCTCCACATAAGCATAGTCATTCTTATTAATAGCAGTGGAAGCAAATTCAACAAAATAGCTATCGTTATCATCCTCATCGCCATAATCATCAAACATAGGAGGCTTATTGTAATCATTATTAATTTTCTCCTGAATAGTAGGTGGACTGGAAATATCATATTGTCAATGCAGTCATCATAAAGAACTCCAACATGATAGCCAAGTTGTATATTCGGGAGATGGTTTTGGGCAATACCTCCATAACTATGACAAGTTTCATAAGGATAATTGTAATCATAGCCTATGTTATAGCATCTTTTATGATATCTATCAAAGACTAGAGGCATGGTATCATCATAAGCAATATCATCATTTTAACTAGAAAGAGATGTATCAAGCATACTGTAACATCCCAAGTATGAAAACTACCCTATAGAATGTTTGATTTCCTGTTTAATTAATGTATTGCATCATGTCATCATATTGTTGCATTTGTTTCTGTTGTGTTGCATCTGTTATTCTTTGTTTTCACCATGAAAGTCAAACAATTTCAAATGCTTGTTTTCATACTTGTTCTGTTACAACTTTTGGAACCAAAATAACAAATAAAAACACCCCTTTTATTCTTTGTTTTTCACTTTTCAATTTGTTGCTTTAATCAAACCAATTTTCCAATCAATTAATTCAAGCAATTATTCCAAACCATTTCCAATTTCAAACCAATCCTCAAAATCTTTAATCTTTTGAATCAATGAAATTCACCACTAATTTGTAATCTTTAAATCACTTGAAACCCTAGGGAAAACCCTATCCAAATGCCTTGTTTTCAGAATATTTAAGTAATATTAAAATTCCTTCAATTTTGCTTTATTTCCTAAACACCAATAATTTATGAAAACTCTATGAAAACAAAAGCTAGCATTTGTTGCTACTAACCTAATAAGCCTAAACTAATTTTTCTAATATTTTTACTAACCTAAAAGATCTCCTTTTCCTTCCATTTGTTTTCAGCAAAAAAAAAATAAAAGAAACAGAAAATACAAAAAGGAGAAGGGGCAGCAACTAACCTAACTACCACCTATTCTAGGCCCAGCCCGTTTCCCTCTCCTTAGCCCAGTACCCCTTCCCTGTCGCTGTCGTCTCCCTCCTCGCGCTGACGTCAAGCAGTACGAACACGATCAGAACCAACCGATCCCTCCTCCTCCACTGGATGCGTCGCCGTACGAGCCCGGAGACCGCTATATCTAACCTACCCCTCGACCACCTGCCTAACCCTAGCGCCGCCAATTCTTCTTTTTCCCCTCGCTTCGTTCTGTTCCACTGAACATGCCTGAACCCAGCCATGGCCGGAGGAGAAACTCCATGGCGGCGGGGAAAGGGTGGGTGCCGCGAGTTGCCGCCGCCGGGAATGGAACCGGGGGGTTTCCCCGAAGCTCCCCATGCCCTCGCCGGTTGCTGGGAGCAACCACGGCAACCGCGGCGTCGCCGGAGACCTCCGCTGTTTCTGCACAACGACGAGCTGATGCAGGTTGCTGCACCGACTGCCTCCCCTGCTTCTCGAGGTGAGAGTCCGCCTCTCCTCTTCCCTCCCGTCCGCACCATCACGCCTCCACAGCAGCAGCACATCACCACGCATCCTCGCGAGCCAGCCGGCCGTCGATCGCCGCGGAATCCCTGCTCGATTCTGTAATCCGTCAGGGAGTCTCGCTGCTGTATTTGTTCAGTTAAACGACCCGTATAACCTTAAACTCTCTGCGAACCTGAACCCAACCAAGCGAGGTCGACCAGCCCAGTGGTACTGCGACCCGCGCGCGAGCCATCAGCTCCTGGGATCGAATCCCAGGGGGGCAACCCCTTTTCCTTTTATTTCCATTGCGCGCGCTGGCCCCACCTGTCATCCACCCGCTGCGCCACCTCATCTTCCACCGCGCCACGCTGGCTGGGCCCCACAAGGCAGTGGATGTGTGTAGAGTGCAACCCGGTAACAAAAATTTCCAAAGTATCTGTTTCAAAAACAAATTCTTTTAATATGGCAGAAATAAACCCTAAGCCAAAACTTTAATAACTTTTAATCAAAAACTCCAATAAATAAAAGTTATATATGTTTATTGCTCCAAATTTCATAATCTTTCCAAATAACCCATTTGTTCACTGTTTTGAAATTTCAAAATGCATTTAACTTTCAAATTTGAATATTTCAAATGTAATTCGTAATAATTCATAACTAATTCATACCTTTTCCAAATAAGTCAAATAAAATATGTTTTTCACCCCTTTTTGAATATCCTATTCAAATATAAAATTTGTTTTCTGGTTTGAACAATTTAAATTGCCTAAACAATTTAAAACTTGTTTAATTCAATTAAAACTTGTTTAATATTGTTTAATTCATAATTAAATAATCCTAAGCCCAATTTCAAAATGTGAAACATGTAATCCAACTAAAATTTGATAACCTTTTCAAATATAAATTTTGTTATTTGTTTTGCACACTTTAACTTGGTGAAAACAACAATTGTTTGTGTGACATCTTTAAGTAACCAACTTTTTCCAAACTTAACAAATGATTTCCAAACCTTGTTAAATTCCTTTTTCACTTGCATCTATCATTGTTATTTGTTGTTATTTTGTTGTTATCATCATGCTTGCATCATGTTTAACTACTTACACTTGTTAATCAAATGTAGATCATTGCTTCAACCTAAAGCATTTGCATCCATATGCAATTCTCATTGCATATGGATCCAATTAAATTGTGTTACTTGTCAAGTAGGTTACTTGATGCATCTATTAACATGACATGCGTCATCCCATGTTTGTGCACCTATGCCATGTATTGATTGTCTACCTTTTCTGCATTGTCTGTTTGCTTCTTCTCGGATATAAACGACGTTGAGACCGACGATACTTACGACACCCCTTCTAAGGAGTTAGCTCAGTACCAGGCTACTGGGTTTTGCAGGCAAGTTATCACTCACATGAACCACTGTGTTCCTTTCAACATTGGTTACCGATACTTTCCGTTGTTCTTTTCTGCTAGCCTTAGTAGTAGTTGTTTCTGTTACGAACCTATCACATGATACCCTGAACCATGATATTGCCTCACCTCCATACCTATAACCATTGTTTGAGCCCGTGTCTTACTAGCATGCTTAGGTTGTTTTGCTCGAGTCTGTTATCCGTTACTTTCTGTTACTATCTCTATTACGTTGTGGGGGCTCGATGTTTAATCAATCAATCATGCTAATGTTACTATTAATAATAAATTTGATGATAAGGCACCGGCAGGAGGCCCATGAGAGGTTTTGGAGCCTGCTAGTGTCGACCCTAATAGGAAAAGGGTCTTGTCTACTGATCCATGATGAGCGCACTACCCGCATTTGGGAAGCGAGTATGGGCGCCCCCCTCAACTTGACCTGATTCGCATCTCGTCCAAATCGCCTCATTTAGTTCGTGTTTTCCATTTTCCGCATCATGTTTTTGCGAGCCCAGGCCAGGGTGGAACTTTCGTAGTCGGCATATAGGGGGACACGTTCTTAGAGTGCTATGAGGGTCCATTTTCTTCTGGGCTCGATTAGCCGTGCGCCCAAGGTGCTTTGGGCTTGATGCGAGGAATGGTTGGTTGTGTAGAGTACCCCGCTTGGTGGGTTTGATTCCCATCTGGCGGGTTATTCTTGAGTGTACGGCCAAATTGGTGCAACCCTGCAGGGATAATCTTCTCGAGAAGCCGTGTTTTCCGCGGTTATGGATTACTTGGTGAAAGTACTGGCTAACAAGTACTCAGGACAACTTAAACATAATGTTCAAACATGTTACACCCAATGATTAATAACTTGACTAGTAATAGGATGATGACACAATAACTTGATTCACCTTTAATACAACTGTGTGAGTTATCCTCGGATTGCTTCTTTGGATAAGGGGCGAGATCCAGGATGGGTTTGTTTGAAGTTATCTTTCAGTTGGTTACAATCCTCGATCTTATCTCCTTTCTGATAGCCGGAAGTGGTAGAATCTCTGTAGTTGTTTAGAGCAGCCAATTGCAGCATCTTTTATATCCCTTTCCTTCCGTTGAACCCAAGGCATCTGTGCTTGGTGTTGACGGGTTACACTTTGGTGAACTGTGAGTCTTGCTTGCCAGTACGTTTATGTACTGACCCCTTTGGGGCTGTGGTTTACGCAGACGACGTTTCTGAGGATGTACATGGTGGCTACTACGTGGAGTATGACGAGACTGCTGACGAGTAGATAGCGGACCCGGGCAGGATCCGAGACTTCGTGGATGGGCTCCGTCTGTTTGTTTCCGGCCTCTTAGGCCTATTTGGTTATTGTCTGTACTCAGACATGTTGAATGCTTCCGCTGTATTGTAATGATGTATTGTTGGGGCATGTGCCCTCTGAATGATTGTATTTGCTACCTCTGCTCTAATGAGAGCCATTTGCAACTTATTTCAATCTTTTGTGTCGTAGAGATCTGTTGTGATATCAGTTGTTCAACGCCGTTGACGTACCATGTGTGTATGGTTTGAAGTACGTCGACGGAAGTGCCTTTGATCTCTAGTGGATAGTTTACATCGACGATGGAATAGCAGGGCTTGTGTTGTCGCGCATAAGCGCAGGCCTACCAGGAAGCTGGGACGTGGGGAGTTATGCCCCATAATCCAAGCATCTGCTATCCAGTTCGTACGGTGAGTATCCCCTAGAAATCAGGGTGCGACAAATGGTATCAGAGCCTGTCTGCCTGTAGGATCCCTTTTTACTGGTCGCAGTTGAGTCTAGAAACTATTTTGTAGCTATGTAGGAAAAATGAAACGTGAGAGTAGGAATTCTGTTCTTTTTCTTCTTTCCCCACCCACCCTCCCTTTTTCTTGTAAGGAAGTGCAACGTTGTTTTCCATTCTCATCTAAACTTTCAAGTTAGGATTTCACGTATTCTGGTTTCTCTAGGATGGTTATATCTACTAGACCATAGGAATGGAGGTGGTTGTGACGTGATTTATCATGTTGCCTACTCATGATTGAGAACGGAGGCGTGTAAGCCCCGGAAGCAGATCCTCTATTCCTTAAGCAGTAGATATTGATCCTTTAGAAGCCCGGATGGGTTTTCCATAGTACCTCAGGAGTTTTGTTCTCGTTTTCCCCGATTTTGATATTCTGTTCTTCTCAACATCCTTTTCGTCCGTTAAAATCTTGTTGTTGTTTTCCACTTCAAATCTTCTACCGGCGTCTAATCAAAACTTCCTCGTAAACTCTTGTCCAACTAAAGTGTTATTTCATACCGGAGCATCACATTCCTTAGTGTCAACAATCTTTTCCACAACACACAACCCAATTCTGGTTCCACTAAGCAATCAAATCACCGTTCACTCCTCGGGATCTCAAATGTTGACTTCCAAGTTCAGTCACAGAAATCAAATTCTAATGGGAGGCCACATATTCCTCGTTACTCTCATGTTGATGATTCTGACATTGATGATTATTCCTGGTGTTGCATTGATGTCAATAACTCTGTTCCACCCTTATTACAGATAGTCTATTCTCCAAATGAAACAAATTCTATCCAGCTATACACCCTCCATACAAAACCTCTCCCTTTTACTAAAAATGTTCCGGTGGTTTCCAAATTCCCTGACATCTACCCAAGAAGTTTCCGGACCTTTTCTTTTCTCAGTAGGAATCTCGGGGCGCGATTCCTTCAAGGGGGGGCGTTTTGTAACATCCCAAGTATGAAAACTACCCTATAGAATGTTTGATTTCCTGTTTAATTAATGTATTGCATCATGTCATCATATTGTTGCATTTGTTTCTGTTGTGTTGCATCTGTTATTCTTTGTTTTCACCATGAAAGTCAAACAATTTCAAATGCTTGTTTTCATACTTGTTCTGTTACAACTTTTGGAACCAAAATAACAAATAAAAACATTTTATTCTTTGTTTTTCACTTTTCAATTTGTTGCTTTAATCAAACCAATTTTCCAATCAATTAATTCAAGCAATTATTCCAAACCATTTCCAATTTCAAACCAATCCTCAAAATCTTTAATCTTTTGAATCAATGAAATTCACCACTAATTTGTAATCTTTAAATCACTTGAAACCCTAGGGAAAACCCTATCCAAATGCCTTGTTTTCAGAATATTTAAGTAATATTAAAATTCCTTCAATTTTGCTTTATTTCCTAACACAATAATTTATGAAAACTCTATGAAAACAAAAGCTAGCATTTGTTGCTACTAACCTAATAAGCCTAAACTAATTTTTCTAATATTTTTACTAACCTAAAAGATTCCTTTTCCTTCCATTTGTTTTCAGCAAAAAAAATAAAAGAAACAGAAAATACAAAAAGGAGAAGGGGCAGCAACTAACCTAACTACCACCTATTCTAGGCCCAGCCGTTTCCCTCTCCTTAGCCCAGTAACCCTTCCTGTCGCTGTCTCTCCCTCCTCGCGCTGACGTCAAGCAGTACGAACACGATCAGAACCAACCGATCCCTCCTCCTCCACTGGATGCGTCGCCGTACGAGCCCGGAGACCGCTATATCTAACCTACCCCTCGACCACCTGCCTAACCCTAGCGCCGCCAATTCTTCTTTTTCCCCTCGCTTCGTTCTGTTCCACTGAACATGCCTGAACCCAGCCATGGCCGGAGGAGAAACTCCATGGCGGCGGGGAAAGGGTGGGTGCCGCGAGTTGCCGCCGCCGGGAATGGAACCGGGGGGTTTCCCCGAAGCTCCCCATGCCCTCGCCGGTTGCTGGGAGCAACCACGGCAACCGCGGCGTCGCCGGAGACCTCCGCTGTTTCTGCACAACGACGAGCTGATGCAGGTTGCTGCACCGACTGATGCTTCTCGAGGTGAGAGTCCGCCTCTCCTCTTCCCTCCCGTCCGCACCATCACGCCTCCACAGCAGCAGCACATCACCACGCATCCTCGCGAGCCAGCCGGCCGTCGATCGCCGCGGAATCCCTGCTCGATTCTGTAATCCGTCAGGGAGTCTCGCTGCTGTATTTGTTCAGTTAAACGACCCGTATAACCTTAAACTCTCTGCGAACCTGAACCCAACCAAGCGAGGTCGACCAGCCCAGTGGTACTGCGACCCGCGCGCGAGCCATCAGCTCCTGGGATCGAATCCCAGGGGGGCAACCCCTTTTCCTTTTATTTCCATTGCGCGCGCTGGCCCCACCTGTCATCCACCCGCTGCGCCACCTCATCTTCCACCGCGCCACGCTGGCTGGGCCCCACAAGGCAGTGGATGTGTGTAGAGTGCAACCCGGTAACAAAAATTTCCAAAGTATCTGTTTCAAAAACAAATTCTTTTAATATGGCAGAAATAAACCCTAAGCCAAAACTTTAATAACTTTTAATCAAAAACTCCAATAAATAAAAGTTATATATGTTTATTGCTCCAAATTTCATAATCTTTCCAAATAACCCATTTGTTCACTGTTTTGAAATTTCAAAATGCATTTAACTTTCAAATTTGAATATTTCAAATGTATTCGTAATAATTCATAACTAATTCATACCTTTTCCAAATAAGTCAATAAAATATGTTTTTCACCCCTTTTTGAATATCCTATTCAAATATAAAATTTGTTTTCTGGTTTGAACAATTTAAATTTCCTAAACAATTTAAAACTTGTTTAATTCAATTAAAACTTGTTTAATATTGTTTAATTCATAATTAAATAATCCTAAGCCCAATTTCAAAATGTGAAACATGTAATCCAACTAAAATTTGATAACCTTTTCAAATATAAATTTTGTTATTTGTTTTGCACACTTTAACTTTGGTGAAAACAACAATTGTTTGTGTGACATCTTTAAGTAACCAACTTTTTCCAAACTTAACAAATGATTTCCAAACCTTGTTAAATTCCTTTTTCACTTGCATCTATCATTGTTATTTGTTGTTATTTGTTGTTATCATCATGCTTGCATCATGTTTAACTACTTACACTTGTTAATCAAATGTAGATCATTGCTTCAACCTCCATACCTATAACCATTGTTTGAGCCCGTGTCTTACTAGCATGCTTAGGTTGTTTTGCTCGAGTCTGTTATCGTTACTTTCTGTTACTATCTTATTGTTGTGGGGGCTCGATGTTTAATCATTCAATCATGCAAATGTTACTTTAATAATAAATTTGATGATAAGGCACCGCAGGAGGCCCATGAGAGGTTTTGGAGCCTGCTAGTGTCGACCCTAATAGAAAAGGGTCTTGTTACTGATCCATGATGAGCGCACTACCCGCATTTGGAAGCGAGTATGGGCGCCCCCTCAACTTGACCTGATTCGCATCTCGTCCAAATCGCCTCATTTAGTTGTGTTTTCCATTTTCCGCATCATGTTTTTGCGAGCCCAGGCAAGGGTGGAACTTCGTAGTCGGCATATAGGGGGACACGTTCTTAGTGCTATGAGGTCCATTTTCTTCTGGGCTCGATTAGCGTGCGCCAAGGTGCTTTGGCTTGATGCGAGGAAATTGGTTGGTTGTGTAGAGTACCCCGCTTGGTGGGTTTGATTCCCATCTGGCGGGTTATTCTTGAGTGTACGGCAAATTGGTGCAACCCTGCAGGGATAATCTTCTCGAGAAGCCGTGTTTTCCGCGGTTATGGATTACTTGGTGAAAGTACTGGCTAACAAGTACTCAGGACAATTAAACATAATGTTCAAACATGTTAACCCAATGATTAATAACTTGACTAGTAATAGGATGATGACACAATAAACTTGATTCACCTTTATACAAGTGTGTGAGTTACTCGGATTGCTTCTTTGGTAAGGGCGAGATCCAGATGGGTTTGTTTGAAGTTATCTTTCAGTTGGTACATCCTCGATCTTATCTCCTTTCTGATAGCGGAAGTGGTAGAATCTTGTGTTGTTTAGAGCAGCCAATTGCAGCATCTTTTATATCCTTTCCTTCCGTTGAACCCAAGGCATCTGTTGCTTGGTGTTGACGGGTTACACTTTGGTGAACTGTGAGTCTTGCTTGCCAGTACGTTTATGTACGGACCCCTTTGGGGCTTGTGGTTTTACGCAGACGACGTTTCTGAGGATGTACATGGTGGCTACTACGTGGAGTATGAACGAGACTGCTGACGAGTAGATGCGGACCGGGCAGGATCCGAGACTTCGTGGATGGGCTCCGTCTGTTTGTTTCCGGCCTCTTAGGCTATTTGGTTCTTGTCTGTATAGACATGTTGATGCTTCCGCTGTATTGTAATGATGTATTGTTGGGGCATGTGCCCTTGAATGATTGTATTTGCTACCTCTGCTCTAATGAGAGCCATTTGCAACTTATTTCAATCTTTTGTGTGTAGAGATCTGTTGTGATATCAGTTGTCACGCCGTTGACGTACCATGTGTGTATGGTTTGAAGTACGTGACGGAAGTGCTTTGATCTCTAGTGGATAGTTTTACATCGACGATGGATAGCAGGGCTTGTGTTGTCGCGCATAAGCGCAGGCTACCAGAAGCTGGGACGTGGGAGCAGTTATGCCCCATAATCCAAGCATCTGCTATCCAGTTCGTACGGTGAGTATCCCCTAGAAATCAGGGTGCGACACATACAATCATCAGCAGCAAAAGGATTTTCAAACACATCATCCACAAGCTCAGAGCTATCTTATCTCATTGTAAGGAACATGGATGGTACTAATAGTACATCAATTATCATCATTTTCAGAATTGGTACCAAAGAGATTTTCAATATCAAAAGTAGTGTGTTTCTCCCATCATGATCATTTTCATTAACAGGCATAGGAAAATCATCAAGTTCAGACTCATCGGCAAAAGTTGTAATATGAGCAACATGCTTAGGGGGAGATACGCCGTCTCTTTTTTACTCCTCCTTTTCTTATTTCTCTTCTTCCTCTTTAGGAGGGATATGCTTAAAAGGGCTTCTCAAATACCTGGTATTATATCTGAAACAATAGAAAGAACTTTGGAGGGTTTCTCTCTTCTTAATAAGAAAAAACATATTAGTCCTGTCATATTTTGGTAAAGGTCCTCTTTTATAATATTTTGTATGTTAGTATTTGCATGACAATTATCAAACAATCAAGATGGCATCCATGCAAATATTAATCACAGCACTCATAATCAAAATATATTTCATCCCCCAAAATTAGTAATTTCATCTGATTAGGGGTGATCATGTCATCACAATGCAAATGCAGTACTCATAGGATACGAAAGGTACTATCATGGCTGAGCATTGCAAATTAAAATGACCACTTTTATAGCAAAGTTCACAAATAATAGGATAGAGGGCACAAACTTTTTCACCAAGATCATCTAGAGCCCTACTCCACATTCTAGTTTTCATTCTTGAATGCATACAATATTCTTCTTAAATTTCACAAGGTCTAAGTGCTCCACAAAAATTAACATGCTTATAAGAAATAGTACTTTCTGAAGTTTGAGCATGTTTATTGCAATCATCAATAACAGTTTCATTTTCCATGCAACTATCTCTAAAAGGTTCATGATATATGTCCCAATTTCCTTTAGGAATATTAAGATAAGAAGCAAATGATCTACACCAACCAACAGCTATTTGAGGATCAAGACCATATTTAGCATTAAGCTCATGAAAATCAGCAGTTTCAGCAAAAGTCTTAATGCAATCATAATCATAATTTATACCTGACTCTTTACCTTTGTTGTTATTACAATCTTCACTATTGATTCAAATCCTCTCAAGAAGATCCCACTTAGCTTCAACCTTCTTACTACAAAAAGAACCCTCTGAACAGGCATCTAGATAATCCTTCCAATGTCCTGAAAGCCACTCCCTTGCTGTGTCCTCAAGTGACAAAGGGAATAGCCTCCTCTTAACTTGGTCCGTGGAAATACCTGCACACTTGAATAACTCGAATAATTCATGCATAAAGTGTAAATGATCACTAGGATGGACAGTTCCATCTCCAAAATAACGGTTATCCATGACAAGTTCAAACATTTTTCTTGGGTATTTTAAAAGAAATACATTCAGTAGGAGGATTTATAATATCACAAGCATCATTAGGTTTATCACATATGGGCGATAAAGTATCATTAGAGCAAATTTTCTCCTCAAAAGCTGGAAAACTAAAAAGTTTATGAAAACTAGCTTCCCCAAGCTTAGAATTTTCCATAGTACTAGAAATAATGGTATCCAAATAATTAATGCTAATAACATTGCTACTAGAATGCAAATAAAGCTCTCTCATATTTTTGTTGTTTTCAATTAATACTAACTAGTAAATATAAAAACAAGCAACATGTAAAAATAAGCCTAACTAGTGAAAACAAGAAACAAAAAGATATAATTACAGAATCTAAAGGAAATAACTTCGAGCACTCACACCCAAGGATGTGAGAACCTTTTACCTTACCTCCCCGGCAACGGCGCCAGAAAAGAGCTTGATGTATACACACACTTCTATTCTTGTAGACAGTGTTGGGCCTCCAAGTGCAGAGGTTTGTAGGACAGCAGGAAGTTTCCCTTAAGTGGATTACCCGAGGTTTATCGAACTCGGGGAGGTAGAGGTCAAAGATATCCCTCTCAAGCAACCCTGCAATTAAGATACAAGAAGTCTCTTTGTCCCCAACACACCCAATATACATGTCAGGTATATAGGTGCACTAGTTCGGCGAAGAGAGAGTAAAATGCAAGTAATATGGATGATAATAAGCGATAATATCAATCTGAAATAAAATGGAAACAAGCAAACATGTAGCAGAACAGGCAGAAAATAGTGTTTGAATGCTTGGAAATAAGGCCTAGGGCTCCTACTTTCACTAGTGGACACTCTCAACAATGAAAACATAATTGAATGCATAAATATTATTTCTTCACTATGCTACTCCGAACCAGTCTCCGGTCGAAAAACAAACACCAATCATTGCGTAGGGCTGTAACAGCACTCCTCAAGTCTATATTCCCTCTTTAGGGCACCCCACGCTATCACTATGAGCGCCCTAAATTAGTACTAAACAAACGCCACAATTTCATAGATTAATCTTCCAACACAAGATATAAACATGTTAAACCACACGGTGCACACACTATCACCTTTACACCATAATGAAAGTGTTTACGGAGATAACAAAACCACTTGAGTAGCATAGCAGATGAAGATCACATCTAGATACTCAACTAGATTACAAAGCTCATGATCACATAAACATCACACCATGGGAGAGGGAGTTGACCACATAGCTACCGGTAGAGCCCTCAGCCTCGGGGGAGAACTACTCCCTCCTCATCATAGGAGACAACAATGGAGATGGAGATGGCGGTGGAGTCGAAGGAGATGGCTTCCGGGGGCAATTCCCCGTCCCGGCAGGGTGCCAGAACATAGATCTGTCCCCTGAAACTTGTCAGTGGCGGCAGCGGAGCTACAGATGTATTTTGTGGAATAGGTCGGTCTTTGCAGGGGTTTCCCTCGGGGGAGCATAAATAGGCGAAAGGGCGATGCCAGGGGTGGTGGCCAGGGGGCCCACACCACTAGGTGGCGCAGCCAGGGGTACTCGCACCACCCCATGGTGTGGCCACCCTATGGACCCCCTCCTGGGCACTTCGGGACTTCTGGAAGCTTTCGGGACTTCTAAGACTTCTAGCTTTCGAATTTCCCAATTCCGATAATATTTCCAGCACAACTTTTCTGAAACTAAAAACAACAGAAAACATGGAACTGGCTCTGTGGCATCTTGTTAATAGGTTAGTCCCGGAAAATCGATAAAAATGACATAAAGTGTAAGGAAAACATGTGGAAAACAACATGAAAATAACATGGAACATCAGAAATTAAGGATACGTTTATGACGTATCAGCGTACGGCAGCTCGCAGGGCGACTGGCAGCCCTCAACGGGTTCATCGCAAGATTAGGGAGCAAGTGCTCCCTTTCTACAAACTGCTGAGGAAAACTGACAGATTCGAGTGGACACCTGAAGCAAAACAAGCGTTCATCAACCTAAAAAAGATACTCCAGAGCAAGAAAATATTGGCTACACCTCAGGATAGGGAGCCCCTGTGCCTGTACCTAGCCGCAACAAATCAAGTGGTGAGTACAGTACTTGTGGTCAAGCGGCCAGAGGAGGTAAAGGCACACGACATACAGAGACCATTCTACTACCTCAGCGAGGTACTCTCACCGTGCAAACAATGATACCCCCACTATCAGAAGCTCGCGTATGGAGTGGTCTTCACAGCTCGCAAGCTCAAACATTACTTCTAGGAGCATATCGTCACGGTGCTACACGACGCACCACTCAGTACAATCATGGACAATCCTATGGCAACCGGAAGAATCGCGAAGTGGAGCATCGAGCTGGGCGCCTAGGACATCATATACACAGGGTGCAACACCCTAAAGTCCCAGGTAGTAGCAGATTTTCTCTCCGAGTGGACAGAGCTGCAAACCCCAGGACCACCCGAGTACACGAGTTCTTGGATAATGTACTTCGACGACTCGAAGAGAACCGAAGGAGCAAGAGACATAGTAATCCTTATATCGCCAAGAGGAGACAAGCTCCAGTATGTTCTGCGACTCGACTTCCCCCCTGACGATCCAGCATCAAACAACGACACAGAGTACGAGGCGCTCTTACACGGCATGAAGATGGCGATTGATTGTGGAGCCACTCGACTGATGATATACGAAGACTCCAATCTTATAGTGCGGCAGACGATGAAGGAGTGCGACGATGTCCCGGATAACATGATCGCTTATCGCGACATGTAGAACCTACTCGAAGGAAGTTTCAAGGGGTGCGAGCTGAAGTGTATCGCACGATCAAGCAATGAAGAAGCAGATAGACTGGCGAACATAGGGTCAACAAACGCCCCTGTTCCACTAGGAATCTACTTCGAAAGAATAAGAAAAAGACCAGTCAAGGTCAAAAAGCCAGCAGAGACACCCGCAGCAGCAGAAACGGAAGTCATCCAGCAAATTTGCCTCATCAAGCTCATCCATAACATCTCAAGGCAAGTCTTTCTGGTCGGTCCAACCTGGACGCAGAAATACCTCGACTGTAACATCCCAAGTCTGAAAAATAGCCTTTAGAATGTTTGCTGTCTGTTATTTCATGTTTTGCATCATGGCATCATGTTGATTGCATTTGTTTTCCTCTGTTGTCATTTGTTTTCCAACTGTTTTCAGTTGTTTTCCTTTGTTTTCTATTTGAATTCCAAACCAAAATTCAAACCCTTTGTTTCATCCTTGTGATGTTACAATTTCCAAAATGATATTTCAAATAAAAACAACCAATTGTTTCCATTAAAGTGTGATTTCAAAACTGTTGTTTTGTTCTATCAAAAATTCATTTAATATCAAACCCTTCTCAATTTCAATTATGTTTTCCTTCCAAAACAACAACCCTTTTGAAAGCTATGAAAATTGCAAAACCAATCAATTTGTTTCCATTAATCTGAGGTTCAAACTATTTCAAATTGTTGCTTTAAATCAATCAATTAAATTCCACCAATTAATTCAAATCATCTACAATTGCAAATCCAAGTCATCAAACAACAACCCACTTGAGTTTTTGAAATCCCTAAACAAATCAACTAATTTCAAACCTTTAATATATAGGGGTCACCCTATTAACATGCTTGTTTTTCATAATATTTAAGTAATATTAAAAATGCCTTCAATTTTGCTTTATTTCCTAAACATCCATAATTTCTGAAAACTCTATGAAAACAAAAGCTAGCATTTGTTGCTACTAACCTAATAAGCCTAAACTAGTTTTTCTAATATTTTTACTAACCTAAAAGATCTCCTTTTCCTTCCATTTGTCTTCAGCAAAAAAAAAAAATAAAATAAAAGAAACAGAAAATACAAAAAAAGAGAAGGGGCAGCAACTAACCTAACTACCACCTATTCTAGGCCCAGCCCGTTTCCCTCACCTTAGCCCAGTACCCCTTCCCTGTCGCTGTCGTCTCCCTCCTCGCGCTGACGTCAAGCAGTACGAACACCCTGAACCATCCGATCCTTCCCCCCTCACCTCGATGCCCTGCCGTACTAGCCTGCTCCTCCATAAGAACACCGTGGCGTCCACCCCCCTGCCGCAAACCCTAGCCCTAATTTCTTCCCTGTCGCCGCCGTTGCTCCATCTGCCAACTCCCTCCTCTCTGCTGAATCTTCTGAACCGCACCGAGAGCCCCACCTTCCTCCCTCGTCGCCGGTAGCCAGGGCCATCGCGAGCAGTTTTTGGCGGCGGGAATGGAGTCGGGGTGGTACCCGAGGCTCACCGTCACCTGTCGTTTGCCGGGAGGCGACACGGCGGCCGCGCCGTCGCCGGAAAGGCCCGCCGTTCCTCTGCTTCGTCTACTGCCAGAACCGCGGTGAGCCCCTGTTCGCACTGCCCTTTCCCTCTCCCTCCGATCCGTTCTGCTCCCGCACGGCAACCACACCCGCGTCCACGCATCCACGCATCGCCAGCGGCTCGCCGTCATGCACCCCGGAGAGCCACCGTCGGGCACGGCTGCAGTTCCGTCAGGTTCAGACTGAACCTGTTCGGGTTCAGTTAAACCTCGCAGAGACAGCTTAACCACCATCCCACCCCTTACCTGACAAGATTCGTTCGCAGCTCAACTGGTCGAGCAACCGCGCGCACGCGAGCCGTCCAGGGTTCGACTCCCCGCAGATGCAAAACCCCCACCTTTTTCGTTTTTCTTCCACAGCAACCGTGGCCCACTGTCATAGACCCTCCGCGCCACGCTGGCCGCTGGCCCACGCGGCAGTGCAGCGTGTAAGTCCAGCACGGTAAAAAGTATAAAACAAATCCGTTTTATTTTCTGTTTTTCTTTTAAATGGCAGAATAGACACCAAATTTCAAAAATCAATAACTTTTAAAATATGAACCCAATAGATAAAAATTATATGTTTTCTGCTCCAAATTTAATAGATCTATCCAACTATGTCATTTGTTCACTGATTTGAAATTCCAAAAGGCAATCTAAAATTTGAATTCAATAATTCAAATGCAAATTTCTAAATTCCATAACTAATTATTTATTAATCCAATAAATGCAAATAAAATATGTTTTCCATACCATTTTGAACAACCTATTCAAATATAATTTTTGTTTTCTGTTTTGAATAATTAAAATTGCCTAAACCATTTAATTCTTGTTTAATGCAATTAAAAATTGTTTAATATTGTTTAATTCATAATTAAATAATCCAAAGTCCAATTTCAAAATGTGAAACATGTAATCCAACCAAAATTTGTTGATCTATTCAAATATCAACTTTGTTATTTGTTTTGAACAATTTAATGGTTGAAAACAACAATTGTGTGTCACCTAATGCACCCAAAATTTCCTAAATTGCTAATAAACTTCTAAATTGCTACACCCTATTTAAATTTGATTCTTATGTTGTTATTTTGCTGTTTTCCTGTTGCATGCATCATGTTAAACCACTAGCACCTATTCATTAGTTGGAAAACAAATAATCCACCCAAAATCCATGGGCTTTTCATATGCAACTCAAAATTGCATATCTGTCCATTTAAATTGTGCCATCCTATCAACTAGTTTTGTTGCATCTATTAACCTGTCATGCATCATCCCATTGTTTGTGCACTATGCCATGATATTGATTGTTTACCTTTCTACAATGTTTGTTTGCTTCTTTGGGACCGACGACGTTGAGACCGACGATACTTATGACACCCCTTCTAAGGATCTAGCTCAGTACCAGGCTACTGGGTTTTGCAGGCAAGTTATCACTCACATGAACCACTGGTTCCTTTCAACATTGGTTACCGATACTTTCCGTTGTTTCTTTTCTGCTAAGCCTTAGTAGTAGTTGTTTCTGTTACGAACCCATCACATGAATCCCTTAACCTTGAT
Source organism: Alopecurus myosuroides (assembly GCA_028641055.1). Classification (NCBI taxonomy): domain Eukaryota; kingdom Viridiplantae; phylum Streptophyta; class Magnoliopsida; order Poales; family Poaceae; genus Alopecurus; species Alopecurus myosuroides. The sequence continues at coordinate 539,071,457 of CM054058.1, read as the reverse complement.
ATTGCCCCACCTCCATACCTAAAACCCCTTGCTTGTTGCCTTAGTCTTATCTAGCATGCTTAGGTTGTTTTTTTTGCTCGAGTCTGTTACCCGTTACTTTTGTTACTATTTTATTATGTTCTGGGGGCTCGATGTTAATCAATCAATCATGCTAATGATATTGTTAATAATAAATTTGATGATAAGGCACCGGCAGGAGGCCCATGAGAGGTTTTGAAGCCTGCTAGTGTCGACCCTAATAGGAAAAGGGTCTTGTCTACTGATCCATGATGAGCGCACTACCCGCATTTGGGAAGCGAGTATGGGCGCCCCCCTCAACTTGACCTGATTCGCATCTCGTCCAAATCGCCTCATTTAGTTCGTGTTTTCCATTTGCCGCATGCATGTTTTTGCGAGCCCAGGCCAGGTGGAACTTTTGTAGTCGGCATATAGGGGACACGTTCTTAGAGTGCTATGAGGGTCCATTTTCTTCTGGCTCGATTAGCCGTGCGCCCAAGGTGCTTGGGCTTGATGCGAGGAATGGTTGGTTGTGTAGAGTACCCCGCTTGGTGGGTTTGATTCCCATCTGGCGGGTTATTCTTGAGTGTACGGCCAAATTGGTGCAACCCTGCAGGGATAATCTTCTCGAGAAGCCGTGTTTTCCGCGGTTATGGATTACTTGGTGAAAGTACTGGCTAACAAGTACTCAGGACAACTTAAACATAATGATCAAACATGTTACACCCCATGATTAATAACTTGACTAGTAATAGGCTTATTGACACAATAATTTGAACCATCATTATTACAACTGTGTGAGTTATCCTCGGATTGCTTCTTTGGATAAGGGGGGATCCAGGATGGGTTTGTTTGAAGTTATCTTTCAGTTGGTTACAATCCTCGATCTTATCTCCTTTCTGTTAGCCGAAGTGGTAGAATCTCCGTAGTTGGTTAGTGCAGCCAGTTGCAGCACCTTTTATATCCCTCTCTTCCGTTGAACCCAAGGCATCTGTGCTTGGTGTTGACGAGTTACACTTTGGTGAATTGTGAGTCTTGCTTGCCAGTACGTTTATGTACTGACCCCTTTGGGGCTGTGGTTTACGCAGACGACGTTCCAAGGATCTACATGGTGGCAACTACGTGAAGTTTGACGAGACTGCTGACGAGTAGATAGCGGACCCGGGCAGGATCCGAGACTTCGTGGATGGGCTCCGTCTGTTTGTTTCCGGCCTCTTAGGCCTATTTGGTTCTTGTCTGTACTCAGACATGTTGAATGCTTCCGCTGTATTGTAACGATGTATTGTTGGGGCATGTGCCCTCTGAATGATTGTATTTGCTATCTCTGCTCTAATGAGAGCCATTTGCAACTTATTTCAATCTTTTGTGTCGTAGAGATCTGTTGTGATAGCACTTGTTAAACGCCGTTGACGTACCATGTGTGTATGGTTTGAAGTACGTCGACGGAAGTGCCTTTGATCTCTAGTGGATAGTTTACATCGACGATGGAATAGCAGGGCTTGTGTTGTCGCGCATAAGCGCAGGCCTACCAGGAAGCTGGGACGTGGGAGCAGTTATGCCCATAATCCAAGCATCTGCTATCCAGTTCGTACGGTGAGTATCCCCTAGAAATCAGGGTGCGACAAATGGTATCAGAGCCTGTCTGCCTGTAGGATCCCTTTTTACTGGTCGCAGTTGAGTCTAGAAACTATTTTGTAGCTATATAGGAACAAAATGAAACGTGAGAGTAGGAATTCTGTTCTTTTTCTTCTTTCCCCACCCTCCCTCCCTTTTCTGGTAAGGAAGTGTAACGCTGTTTTCCCTTCTCATCTAAACTTTCAAGTTAGGATTTCACGTATTCTGGTTTCTCTAGGATGGTTATATCTACTAGACCATAGGAATGGAGGTGGTTGTGACATGATTTATCATGTTGCCTACTCACGATTGAGAACGGAGGCGTGTAAGCCCCGGAAGCAGATCCTCTATTCCTTAAGCAGTAGATATTGATCCTTTAGAAGCCCGGATGGGTTTTTCCGTAGTACCTCAGGAGTTTTTGTTCTCGTTTTCCCCGGTGTTGATTCGTTATCCTGTTCTTTTAAAGAACCTTTTCGTCCGTTGAAATCTTGTTGTTGGTTCCCATTTCAATTCTTCTACCGGCGTCTAATCAAAGTTTACCCGTTCATCTGCTAAACTCTATTCCAGCTAAAGTGTTGTTTCATACCGGAGCATCACATTCCTTTGTGTCAACAATCTTTTCCACAACATACAACCCAATTCTGGTTCCACTAAGCAATCAAAACTCTGTTCACTCCCCGGAATCTCAAATGTTGACTTCCAAGATAACTAAGAACAATCCAATTCTAATGAGAGGCCACATATTCCTCGTTACTCTCATGTTGCTGATTCTGACATTGGTGTCATCCTTGGTGTTCAATTGATGTCAATAACTCTGTTCCACCATTCTAGCCAGATAATCTATTCTACAAATGAATCAAGTTCTATCCAGCTATACACCCTCCATACAAAACCTATACCTCTATCAATATTGTTCCGGTGGTTTGCAAATTCCCTGACGTCTATCCAATGTGCACGATGTGTTTCACGTGTCACAGCTCAAGTGGATCTTCCCAAGAAGTTTCCGGACCTTTTCTTTTCTCAGTAGGAATCTCGGGGCGCGATTCCTTCAAGGGGGGGCGTTTTGTAACATCCCAAGTCTGAAAAATAGCCTTTAGAATGTTTGCTGTCTGTTATTTCATGTTTTGCATCATGGCATCATGTTGATTGCATTTGTTTTCCTCTGTTGTCATTTGTTTTCCAACTGTTTTCAGTTGTTTTCCTTTGTTTTCTATTTGAATTCCAAACCAAAATTCAAACCCTTTGTTTCATCCTTGTGATGTTACAATTTCCAAAATGATATTTCAAATAAAAACAACCAATTGTTTCCATTAAAGTGTGATTTCAAAACTGTTGTTTTGTTCTATCAAAAATTCATTTAATATCAAACCCTTCTCAATTTCAATTATGTTTTCCTTCCAAAACAACAACCCTTTTGAAAGCTATGAAAATTGCAAAACCAATCAATGATTTGTTTCCATTAATCTGAGGTTCAAACTATTTCAAATTGTTGCTTTAAATCAATCAATTAAATTCCACCAATTAATTCAAATCATCTACAATTGCAAATCCAAGTCATCAAACAACAACCCACTTGAGTTTTTGAAATCCCTAAACAAATCAACTAATTTCAAACCTTTAATATATAGGGGTCACCCTATTAACATGCTTGTTTTTCATAATATTTAAGTAATATTAAAAATGCCTTCAATTTTGCTTTATTTCCTAAACATCCATAATTTCTGAAAACTCTATGAAAACAAAAGCTAGCATTTGTTGCTACTAACCTAATAAGCCTAAACTAGTTTTTCTAATATTTTTACTAACCTAAAAGATCTCCTTTTCCTTCCATTTGTCTTCAGCAAAAAAAAAAAAAAAAAAGAAACAGAAAATACAAAAAAAGAGAAGGGGCAGCAACTAACCTAACTACCACCTATTCTAGGCCCAGCCCGTTTCCCTCACCTTAGCCCAGTACCCCTTCCCTGTCGCTGTCGTCTCCCTCCTCGCGCTGACGTCAAGCAGTACGAACACCCTCTGAACCATCCGATCCTTCCCCCCTCACCTCGATGCCCTGCCGTACTAGCCTGCTCCTCCATAAGAACACCATGGCGTCCACCCCCCTGCCGCAAACCCTAGCCCTAATTTCTTCCCTGTCGCCGCCGTTGCTCCATCTGCCAACTCCCTCCTCTCTGCTGAATCTTCTGAACCGCACCGAGAGCCCCACCTTCCTCCCTCGTCGCCGGTAGCCAGGGCCATCGCGAGCAGTTTTTGGCGGCGGGAATGGAGTCGGGGTGGTACCCCGAGGCTCACCGTCACCTCGTCGTTTGCCGGGAGGCGACACGGCGGCCGCGCCGTCGCCGGAAAGGCCCGCCGTTCCTCTGCTTCGTCTACTGCCAGAACCGCGGTGAGCCCCTGTTCGCACACTGCCCCTTCCCCTCTCCCTCCGATCCGTTCTGCTCCCGCACGGCAACCACACCCGCGTCCACGCATCCACGCATCGCCAGCGGCTCGCCGTCATGCACCCCGGAGAGCCACCGTCGGGCACGGCTGCAGTTCCGTCAGGTTCAGACTGAACCTGTTCGGGTTCAGTTAAACCTCGCAGAGACAGCTTAACCACCATCCCACCCCTTACCTGACAAGATTCGTTCGCAGCTCAACTGGTCGAGCAACCGCGCGCACGCGAGCCGTCCAGGGTTCGACTCCCCGCAGATGCAAAACCCCCACCTTTTTCGTTTTTCTTCCACAGCAACCGTGGCCCACTGTCATAGACCCTCCGCGCCACGCTGGCCGCTGGCCCACGCGGCAGTGGCAGCGTGTAAGTCCAGCACGGTAACAAAAGTATTAAAACAAATCCGTTTTATTTTCTGTTTTTCTTTTAAATGGCAGAATAGACACCAAATTTCAAAAATCAATAACTTTTAAAATATGAACCCAATAGATAAAAACTTTATATGTTTTCTGCTCCAAATTAATAGATCTATCCAACTATGTCATTTGTTCACTGATTTGAAATTCCAAAAGGCAATCTAAAATTTGAATTCAAATAATTCAAATGCAAATTTCTAAATTCCATAACTAATTATTTATTAATCCAATAAATGCAAATAAAATATGTTTTCCATACCATTTTGAACAACCTATTCAAATATAATTTTTGTTTTCTGTTTTGAATAATTAAAATTGCCTAAACCATTTAATTCTTGTTTAATGCAATTAAAAATTGTTTAATATTGTTTAATTCATAATTAAATAATCCAAAGTCCAATTTCAAAATGTGAAACATGTAATCCAACCAAAATTTGTTGATCTATTCAAATATCAACTTTGTTATTTGTTTTGAACAATTTAAATGGTTGAAAACAACAATTACTTGTGTGTCACCTTTAATGCACCCAAAATTTCCTAAATTGCTAATAAACTTCTAAATTGCTACACCCTATTTAAATTTGATTCTTATGTTGTTATTTTGCTGTTTTCCTGTTGCATGCATCATGTTAAACCACTAGCACCTATTCATTAGTTGGAAAACAAATAATCCACCCAAAATCCATGGGCTTTTCATATGCAACTCAAAATTGCATATCTGTCCATTTAAATTGTGCCATCCTATCAACTAGTATTTTGTTGCATCTATTAACCTGTCATGCATCATCCCATTGTTTGTGCACTATGCCATGATATTGATTGTTTACCTTTCTACAATGTTTGTTTGCTTCTTCCCGGATAACCGACGACGTTGAGACCGACGATACTTATGACACCCCTTCTAAGGATCTAGCTCAGTACCAGGCTACTGGGTTTTGCAGGCAAGTTATCACTCACATGAACCACTGTGTTCCTTTCAACATTGGTTACCGATACTTTCCGTTGTTCTTTTCTGCTAAGCCTTAGTAGTAGTTGTTTCTGTTACGAACCCATCACATGAATCCCTTAACCTTGATATTGCCCCACCTCCATACCTAAAACCCCTTGCTTGTTGCCTTAGTCTTATCTAGCATGCTTAGGTTGTTTTTTTTGCTCGAGTCTGTTACCCGTTACTTTCTGTTACTATTTTATTATGTTCTGGGGGCTCGATGTTAATCAATCAATCATGCTAATGATATTGTTAAATAATAAATTTGATGATAAGGCACCGGCAGGAGGCCCATGAGAGGTTTTGAAGCCTGCTAGTGTCGACCCTAATAGGAAAAGGGTCTTGTCTACTGATCCATGATGAGCGCACTACCCGCATTTGGGAAGCGAGTATGGGCGCCCCCCTCAACTTGACCTGATTCGCATCTCGTCCAAATCGCCTCATTTAGTTCGTGTTTTCCATTTGCCGCATGCATGTTTTTGCGAGCCCAGGCCAGGGTGGAACTTTTGTAGTCGGCATATAGGGGGACACGTTCTTAGAGTGCTATGAGGGTCCATTTTCTTCTGGGCTCGATTAGCCGTGCGCCCAAGGTGCTTTGGGCTTGATGCGAGGAATGGTTGGTTGTGTAGAACCCCGCTTGGTGGGTTTGATTCCCATCTGGGTTATTCTTGAGTGTACGGCCAAATTGGTGCAACCCTGCAGGGATAATCTTCTCGAGAAGCCGTGTTTTCCGCGGTTATGGATTACTTGGTGAAAGTACTGGCTAACAAGTACTCAGGACAACTTAAACATAATGATCAAACATGTTACACCCCATGATTAATAACTTGACTAATATAGGCTTATTGACACAATAATTTGAACCATCATTATTACAACTGTGTGAGTTATCCTCGGATTGCTTCTTTGGATAAGGGGCGATCCAGGATGGGTTTGTTTGAAGTTATCTTTCAGTTGGTTACAATCCTCGATCTCTCCTTTCTGTTAGCCGGAAGTGGTAGAATCTCCGTAGTTGGTTAGTGCAGCCAGTTGCAGCACCTTTTATATCCCCTCTCTTCCGTTGAACCCAAGGCATCTGTGCTTGGTGTTGACGAGTTACACTTTGGTGAATTGTGAGTCTTGCTTGCCAGTACGTTTATGTACTGACCCCTTTGGGGCTGTGGTTTACGCAGACGACGTTCCAAGGATCTACATGGTGGCAACTACGTGAAGTTTGACGAGACTGCTGACGAGTAGATAGCGGACCCGGGCAGGATCCGAGACTTCGTGGATGGGCTCCGTCTGTTTGTTTCCGGCCTCTTAGGCCTATTTGGTTCTTGTCTGTACTCAGACATGTTGAATGCTTCCGCTGTATTGTAACGATGTATTGTTGGGGCATGTGCCCTCTGAATGATTGTATTTGCTATCTCTGCTCTAATGAGAGCCATTTGCAACTTATTTCAATCTTTTGTGTCGTAGAGATCTGTTGTGATAACACTTGTTAAACGCCGTTGACGTACCATGTGTGTATGGTTTGAAGTACGTCGACGGAAGTGCCTTTGATCTCTAGTGGATAGTTTACATCGACGATGGAATAGCAGGGCTTGTGTTGTCGCGCATAAGCGCAGGCCTACCAGGAAGCTGGGACGTGGGAGCAGTTATGCCCCATAATCCAAGCATCTGCTATCCAGTTCGTACGGTGAGTATCCCCTAGAAATCAGGGTGCGACATCGACTACCTGTCCAACAGGCAGCTCCCAGCAAACATTTGCGAGGCTAGACAGATAGTGCGATGCAACAAATATTTTCATGTGATCAAAGGAGAACTATACAATCAAAGTATATCAGGAGTACTCTAGAGGTGCATCGCACCCGAGGATGGCAAGGAACTGCTCCGTGACATACACCAAGGAGACTGCGGGCATCACGCAAGTTGGAGAGCAATCATGGGTAAAGCTTTTCGAGCAGGATTCTATTGACTCACGGCAGCCATAGACGTCAAAGATCTCATCGAGAGGTGCAATGTCTGCGAGAAGTTCGTGCCCAAGCCACACGCACCGGCCACAGAGCTCCACATGATCCCCATCTCTTGGCCCTTTGCTCAATGGGGGCTAGAAATGGTGGGACCGATGCAGAAATCAACACCAGGAGGATACACCTACCTGATGGTAGCAGTCGACAAATTCACAAAATGGATAGAGGCCATGCCAGACACATCGCAGCACGCAGAGTGCACCTTGAGATTCCTCGATTTCATCGTGTGTAGGTTCGGTGTCCCACACAATATCATCACAGATAATGGGACCAAATTCACAGCCAAAGAAACCCAAGACTTCTGCAAGGAAAAGGGGATAACTCTTAGCTTCGCCTCGGTAGCTCACCCGCAAACTAACGGCCAAGTCGAACGATCCAACAGATTAGTCTCGGCTAGACTGAAGAAGCGGTTGCTCATCCGGCTACAGACAGCAGCATGGCATTGGGCGGAAGAACTACCATCGGTGTTGTGGAGCCTGCGAACAACACCAAATCGATCGACAAACTACACGCCATTTTTTATGGTATACAGAGCTGAAGTTGTGCTACTCGAGGACGTCAAGTTCAACGCCCCGCGAGTCGTTGCATACAGCGAAGAAACCTCCAACAAGACACTCACAGAAGACATGGACACGCTGGATGAGATCAGGGACATCGCACTCACAAGATCCGCAGTCTATCAGCAATCGCTGTGCAATCACCATAGTCGCTGCATACGCCACAGATCCTTCGTGGTAGGTGACCTGGTATTGCGACTCAAGTAAAAGGAGGGACACAAGCTAGAGCCACCGTGGGAAGGACCCTTCATCATACACGAAGTCATCCCAGGGGGAGCCTACCGCTTGAAGAACCCGAAGACAGGCGGCATATAATCCAACCCGTGGAACATGGCGCACCTCCGCAAGTTCTACCTGTAGGATTTACTCCCTTACTCGCAAGAAATAAGGTTGTTCCAGCCAGATTGTAACTCGAGCAAAACACATGACTTCTTAGTCATTGCAATACAAAAACATGGCTTCTCAACCATAGATACAATCGACTAACTCCGTCCAATTTTCTCTTTTTACATGCTAACACACGGTAACATCCCAACAAAACGGGGCTACACCATACTAGCATAGACAATTTTTGAGTGACCACGCTAAAATATCTATACAAGGTTACAAGGTATACACCTTAAAAACACCTTAAACAAATTTACAAGGTACATACACCTTAAAAATATACAGATCTACCGCCGCGAAGAAGCCCCCCGAAGCAGTCACTCAGTCTCGGCAGCAGTTAGTCGCACAATCCGCTCAGCCACTGGTCGCACAACCTCATAGTGCGGAACGAAGTGCACACACGCTCCTCGGGTGTCGAGAAGTTGTGCCATAGAGTTAAAATTAACGCCAGGATTCCATAGTTGCACAAAGTCAAGGGCCACCTGAGCACCACAAGTGAGCTGCTCACGCACGCAATCACGAACATCCTCCACGCGACGAAACATCCTTAGCAGACCACTCGGTTTATCGAGAAAAGCATCGAAAGGATAAAGTGCCCGATGAACAAGGAAAGAGCATCCCGACAAGATTCAAAAAAGAGTTGTGCTTGACTCACCAGATACCGCATTGTAGCCAGAACAAAACCCCTACTGCGATCAGACCAGAAGTTTCTCGCATGAAAGTTGTAACTGCTCGACTCGCAAGCCACGCGATTGTCCACCCAATGACCCTTGCAAGATCCATTAGGCTCAACAACTTCACAAGACAAGATACATGCTAAGACCGCAAGTGAGGACAACACCGAAAAACACTCATGGGCTTGTGGGGCTTACACAACATACTCTTCGCCACGCTTGCCAGTTCCTCCATCACAAACTGCTAGCGATCTGCAGCAAGTTTTTGCTTGGACTTGGCGACATCCGCCACACCTTGCAAAGCCTTGAGCTTGCATTCACCATCCGCGACACGGCCACAGAGCGTGGAAAGCATGCTCTCATCAGTAATCAGCGCCCCAATCGACGGAGCAGCACCGCTCGACGAGCCACCGCAAGAATCTATAACCTGCAAAGAACAAAGGAGTCTCAGAGACAAAGTTGCGCCCACTCGACGAGTAATCAAAAATATATCTTCGAGTGTCCGGGGGCTACTCCCATCGGGAGCATAAAAAGTAAGGCACGATAAATGCTGACAGTTTTAAAACGCTTCGATTAAACATCAAAAGTATGGGATGCTTCCCGAAGTTCATTACAAATTGGCATGCAAAAGATAAAGCAACACTCATCCTAAGGAACTATCGACTTCCCGGAGGTAGCTCCACTCGCAGCAGGCTTCGTACCACGGCCACGGGAAACTACTCCGGAAAGCATCTTCGCAAGCCTCTCCGCCTGATCACCAAAGGGTCGGAGCGCTACCTTTTTTCCCAGCTTGTCCCGGGAAAGCCCCGAATACACCTTGTCCAAGTCACCCGAGACGCCGTGCGCTAGGGCAAATTGGATGGCGGTCTTGGCTCCACACTCGGTCTACGCAAGGGTATACTTCTGGAGGGGATCGCCTTCACCAAGGAAAACTTACAAGAGGCCACCAAGAGTAGGCGGAACCGGCCTACTCACAAGCAATCGCGGGTGCAGCAACATCAGCGCTCGAGCCGCATCTCAGATGGCGAGGCAGGCTTGTTGTCCATGCTCCTGCAGCTGGGTGCACACATTCGTCAGGGCGTCGACTCGGAAATCTCCGGGCAGCTCCAACCCAACTTCACGAGCACCTAACAGAAACAAAACAAAGAAACTTCAGAAAGGAGAAAGGATCAAGCCGCAACCAAAAGAAATTCGCGCGTAACTCACCAGCCAGAGCCTCAGCCAAGGGACGGAGGACGCCAACCAAATCGTTGTCGTGCGTCGCGCCTGCCTCCTCCGGTTGCTTCAATGCTCCCTTGGCTTTCGCGAGGCGATCAGCTGAGCTCTTGCGCGTGGACTCCAACTCCTTCCGAGTGGACTCCAGCTCCTTCTTGAGGTTTGTAACCTGAGAAATAGCATCCGCCTTGTCGGCTCTCATGCGGGTGACCTCGTATGCGACATGAAGCGCAACCATTAAAGCAGTCGCGATCAGAAGAAGCACAACCAGAATAAGAAGTGGATGACAAACTCACCCGACAAGAGGCGGGCATCCTGAATCACCTGGTCGCGCGCTTCCCAAGAGAAGCGCTCTCCGCCTCAGCCGTGACCAGCCGACGACCGAAGGCAGCCAGGGAGTCGACAATGGCCTACAAAAAATTTTCCTATGAGATTAGAAAATTGTTACTTGAGCCTATACACGACTGTACACTGTTGCGTATAGCCTCGGGGGATACTCTCATCGGGAGCACTGCCGTGCACCCGATAAAAACCAAGGACAATAAAACTAGGCTTGTGTCCATGGCCAACTGCAAGCAGTCGGCCATAGACTCCGGGGATACTCCCATCGGGAGCACTGCCATGCACCCGATATGAAATAAGAAGGGGACAAACCCAAGGAAAATGAAGAACTTACTTGTCCCTGCGCAGGCGACAAGGGATCAGCTGAGCTAGCCGAAACCTCCTTGTTCGCTGATGCCCCGGCATCTCCAGGTCACCCGACTGCGAGACTGGGCATCACGTACCTCGAAGCATCGACTGCCTTCGTCGTGCTCGGGGGCTGTCGAGCAGGACTTGGCTCCGAAGCAGGATCCGCGGGTGCCTCCTTCAGCTTCACGGACAAAGCCGAAGATGCGAACTGATCCACCCTAATCGTCACAAGACTAAGAAAAAAGTTAGAATCAGAAGAAAAGAAAGCAACACTTCTTCAAAGAAAGACTCGCAACCCACTCATCGTCATCTTCGTCGAGGTTGTCCAAATCCGAGGCAGTGGGAATCCTCGATTGATGGATGGTGGGAGGGAGCACGTTGAGAGGAATTGCACGGATAGGCACATATTCCTCGATGCGATCGCTACTCAAGCAGTTATCCTTGGAACTAACCTCGGTCTCCTCCGCCCTGCGAAGCTTCCGGTGCTGGAGAGAAGGCTCCTCTTCCTTATCATCTTCCTCCGAAAACTCCCCACTCGACTCAGCGCCAGCAATGCTCGTATCGAGAGGAGTCTCAAGATTACTCTCCAGAAGGTCCAAGACGCCCGTGGAGATTGGCGGATAGCAAGTTGCCACATCCTGGTTCTACAAAGCGACAGAGGAGAAAAGATGACGCCTCAATTGACAAAAATCAATAGCAAGAATGAAGGAAGATAAAGAGAAATGCTTACCTCAGTCGGGGGATGCTCGGTGTCAAAAGCAGTGAGAGAGCACGGCGAGTAGCTCTCTCCCTTCTTCAAACAGGTGATGGCAGCGATCTTCTTTTTGAATTCTGCATTCGAAAGAACGTCTTCGCATATCCGGCTCAGGTCGTGGACGTCCGTGTACTCCCACATCGTGGTTGGCCTGTCTTGGAGCGGCTGAACCCTGCGACGAAGGAATACACTCACCAAATGTATCCCGTTCAGTGGAGTCACCTGCTCCTTGTCGCGGAAACGCGCCACCTTCGCGACTAGAGGGGAGAACACCTTGGAATCTTCGGCTGTCAGAGCGTGCGACCAAGATTTTCTTCGCTTCAAAATGGTGAACGGGTGGAATTCGGGCACGCCACCCGCGCCATCATCCACGAAGTAAAACCACTTCCTGCGCTACCTCTAAGCTGAATCTACAAAATTCATCTCCAGGTAGGGGTAGTCTGGGTTCGCCTGAAGCCCGAAGCCGCCGGTTGCCAACGGCTCTCCGATCGAAAGAGGGCCTTTCGAAGCCCCCACTGCGGGCGGATGCCAAGGAAACACTCACAAAGCACAATAAAACAAGAAATGTGTTGTATCGTGTTCGGAGAAAGATCTTGCAGCTGTATGCCATAGACATACAACAACCCGACAAGGAAAGGGTGGAGGGGGAAAGACAGACCTTGAGCAATATGCTTTGAAAACGCGACGCACTCGTTAGCGAGCAGATTCGACATCGCCTCGTTCTTCGCCGACATCCGGACGCGCTTGGAAGCCTCGGAAGGGATCATCCCCTCCCTCTGCATCTCGGCGATGCTCTTCTTCGTCGTGTTCGACGAGCGCCACTCGCGCGTCCTCCTCGCTGGGGACGCCATGGAGGAGCTCGTCGCCTCCTTGACAGACGCTGTGGCCACGCCGCGCTTCTTGACTCCCGCCATTGGAAGCTTTCGTGCTCGCGGAAGAAAAGGTGTGCGCGCAGGGGAGAAGCAGTGTGCCAGAGGAGGTAGAAGAAGGATTGAGGGTCGGGAAAGTCATTTTTTTCCTAAGGCCCGTTATTTATACTAAGGGTGGACCGCTGCGAGCCGTTGATCCGCTGACGCGGGACACATCCCCGCCGCCATGTGTGAAGCGGAAACGAGGAGGCAGAGATTGGTTACCCTCGCATGATCTTTTACGTGAGATCGTGCATAATTACTGTGCGGCGAGCGGAAAAACCGGGCACGACCGGTTGTTTCCGGTCAAAAGGCTGACAAGATGGGCCCTACATGCTCTGCCCCACTGTGTCACGTACCATAGGGAGCAGGCGAGTGCGCGGTGACGTCATTGCTCACCTCACCAACACGAAAATTATTTCGTATGGAAGACGCCAACACGAAAACTTCTTTCGTATGGACCTCAAGACACGAAAATTCTTTCGTACAAACACACCAAACACGAAATTTCCTTCGTACAGATTTCAAGGACAACCATAGTGGCACTCACTACTATTCAATAATGGAGGAAAGCACCCGCCGCACATAAATCGCGAGTATGCAGTTCCCACAATGTCGCATCACGGCGTACTCACACGTCATTTTTTATCCTGGATCGTTCGGCCGACTAGGCACATATGGATGCTGTATTATTTCGAGTACGAATGTAAGACCCAAGGATCTCTCCTGTGGGCCTGGAATCGCACTCGAGCTGCGTCCTCCAGTAAATACTCCGTGTCAACAACACGAAGAAAAATCGTAGCGGACGCGCCGGGTACCCCACTAAGGTTAAGTTCGACTTGATAAGATCTCCACGGCCTATTCGCAACGATCACCTCGTCGGGTTCGAGTCGGAGGTCTCGAATTTGTGTAGGACAGAACTGTTTTTGTTCTAGATGCAATTAATTGGCCCTGATCTTTCGGGGGAGCCAAGAGCCTGAGCCATACCCTTCTGCGAAAATAGCTAACACAAGGTGCATTTAGCACTTAAGGTTCAAATACTCGAATATATCACATGCAGGGTATACGCCCTTGAAGCCAGCTGATTGAATGACTACTCGCAAAAATTCAAGAACGAACTCTGAGTGCTTACCCGACTATGTTCAGTCGAATAAACACAAGGGGGCTACTGACGTGGGGATGAGTCATGGACCTATCGGGTAAGCCTACCGTGTCCAAGGCCCAAGACCAAGGCCCAAGGCGAGCCGTTACACCGCTGTTCTAGAAGGCCCAGCTGAGGCCCACCTGCAAGACTTGCGGGTTAAGAAGGAAAACTCCTACCGACCTAGATCTAGAGTCAGTAACCCTCCCGGTACGGTTTGAGACCCAGCTATCTATAAAGCGCTGGGAGAACCACGGGAGGGGGGTCCAATCTACTTTTCACCACCATAGCCGTAAGCTCGAGATCGATCTCTTGACTTAGGCACCCACCATTGTAATCGATCTACTCGTAATACAGATCTCAAGAGCAGGATTAAGGGTTTTACCTCTACGAGGGCCCCAAACCTGGGTAAAATCGTGCCCTGTTAGCCGACGATTGTCACCAACGTCTATTCGTTCTTTTAATCGAAACTCTACTAGATCATCCGAGGGACTTGTCAAGATGACTAATCGGCACCACTAGTTTGAGGATGATAAGGTGAAGCAATTCTATGATTAACATCATATTTAGCAAGATTTGTTCTAAAAGCACCATGAATGAAATGAGAATCTCCATCAGTCATAAGATATCTAGGCAGATCGAATCTAGGGAATATTATGTCTTTATGCATTTCATAGAGGTTTTATGATCAGCACTTTTAGTTGGAATAGCATCTACCCATTTAGTAACATAATCAACGGAAACAAGAATATGAGTGTATCCATGTGAGGAAGGAAAAGGACCCATATAACCAAAACCTCAACAATCAAAATGTTCAATAACAAGAGAATAGTTCATAAGCATTTCATTACGTCTACTAATATTACCAACCCTTTGACATTCATCACAAGTACAAATAAATTTCTTGGCATCTTTTAAAGAGAATAGGCCAGTAAAACCTGATTTTATAACCTTTTATGCGGTTCTTTAACTAGCATGATGCCCTCCATAAGGACTATTATGAGATTTCCTCAATATATTTTCTTTCTCATGCTCAGGTATTGATACGTCCATAACGTATCTATAGTTTTTTATTGTTTCATGCTAATATTATGCTTTTGACACTTGTTTTTATATAAAGTTTATGATTTATTTGGACTAACCTATTAATAGTTGCAATAGTTCACAATGTTCTTGTTTTACTCTTTGATGTGTAGGAATTAACAAGAAAACACAAAAGGACACTTGTTGGAAAAGGACTCTGACTTTCCTGAAATCTGTCCACCAACAGTTTTTAGAGATCATCAGTTTTACCCCCAAAAACAACGTCAACTTAAGATCAAATTGCCTACAAAGTTGTTGGACATTTCCATACCTTTCATTTAAGTCCAAGAACAGCCAAATCCGAGTTCTTATGCGACTTGTGGACCCATTTTACTTGAGGGGATATATCGGCGCGTGCTAGGCGTAGGTCGTCCTAAGATTGGGCAATCATAGGTCCCCTCGTGTGCCATCAGATCATCATCCAACGGCGAGAATTCAGCAAATCGCGGTTTTACACTTTTGGCCCTCCTAGATTTCGGATATAGAACCCGCACTCCACAATAGACTCAGTTAAGCGAAGAGGTATATCGCATTGCCCCCGGTCATCTTGATAATTACAACAAAAATGCCATTCCAACAAATTCGCAGGTATCGCAACAAAATTTATTGTTCCGTGTACAAAAAAAAAGTATTGCAACAAATTATTCCAAAAAAAATCGAAACATAAGTAATGTTACAAATAAGCAATATGTTATTGCGTTGCAACAAAAATGTTACAACAATTCAACAAAATTCACAACCTATTGCAACAAAAAAAATTATTTGCATCAATTAAAAAGTTGGTAAGCAACAAAGTAATTTGTCACTGTTTCAATTGCAACAAAAATCATCACGTATTTCAACAAAAAGGTAAACAGATAGCAACAAAAAAGTTATATGCTTACAACATGCAAAGGAGCACGTAAACATGTCATTCCAAATGAATTCTAAAAAGGTATACGTAATTACTAGAAAATCATTCAGAAAAACATTGTAACATCGCGTTTGTGCTTTCTCAACAAAATGTGGTCAAAACTGTTACAAATTTTTAGTACGTATACAACGTTGGCCGAACATGTTGGAAACACTTAGTATATGTGCTGCTCCTAGTTACTATGGTGGGTTGTTTGCATACAAAACTGGGCCCAAAATCAAAATTAGACCTAGTTGGGCCTGCCACACGAGAGCAAAAAGCCCAAACTGCTTCGCTACTAGCTCGCGTGAGCGACCTACGTTAGGGGAGTTTAGGTCCCCCTAAACAAAGCAGTTTCCATATCTGATTACGCGATTACGGGAATCGGTGACGGGATTGAGTCCAACTCTTACCATATTTGATGGATTCGGCCATGCCACGACTTTGGGCCCGAGAGGGTCCCTAGAAAGGTTTTAGAGGTGCCCAAGAGCCTTTGGATCAAGGGGCCATCCATCGGAGGGCCGGGGAGCATTGTCCCATCACATATAAGGAGATGAACACCCTAGTTTTGGGGCAGCCACCAAAAGCCACGAATTTTGCCTCCCCCATGGTCTCATATCCATGGGGGAGGGCTCATCTACAGAACCAAGAAGCCATGGAGGAAGGGTGCTAAGGGGCGGCGCTCCCCCATGATGGCCGGCCGGCGCAGGAGGAGCCCCCTACCCTACCGACGGTCGCCGACGCCGCCCTGCACCTCACGTGCTACCCCTTCTCTATCCTCTCCGCCGTGATGCCGCCTTCACCAACACCTCCATCATCATCTACTCTTTGTATTCATTGGTTCATCCTCCCACAAACCTCTGTACCGGCCTATATAAACATGGTGTTTGATGCTATAATATTTATCCTATGATCTATGTCATGTTTGTGTAGTTTTTTTTGTCTTTTGATTGCTTGGTTGAATGTCTTTGGTTTATTAGATTTGTATGTTGGTATGGTACTGTCCTTTGGTGTCCATTATATTTGTGCGCGCTTGGATCAACACCATAGGGTTAGTAGTATGTGCAAAGGAAGGGGTGTAGTTCTGCCGGAGTGACAGAAACCTAAGGACTCAAACCGGTTAGTTGCACGTATGAGAGTAAGAGGACCATTGACTTAAGGCTATTGTTGGGTAATTTTACCTTAATGTATCTTATATTAGTTACGGATGTTTGCTAGAGTTTAAATCATAAGTACTTGCAATCATTGGATAGTGAGAGTTTGTTAGCTTTTCCTCTCCCACATAGAAAACTGCATCGAAGACAATGAACCCGATATATTCACTAATTAATCTTGGACAAAGCCACCACAATTACGACCACTTTTCCACACTCATGGTACTGTTAGTTTCTGGTTAATTAGTGTATTTCATTTCTGCAGCACTAACATTTTCTTTCTTGTATTTATTATCTTGAAAAACTATCTCTCATACCCGTATTATTGCTCTAGTTTTATTACCTAGATAATGCAAACATTTAGTGTGTGTAGAGTTGTATCAGTGGTTGATTGAACTTGAGAGAATATTTATCCTACCTTTAACTCCTCGTTGGGTTCAATACTCTTACTTATCGAAAAGGCTACACAAGATTCCCTATACTTGTGGGATATCAGTTATGCATCATCTTAAAATTCCATCTACACCTTCTTTATATAAATGTGGGTCATCCCAAAAGAAATGCCTTAAATCATAAATGAATTACTTGTTTTGTTGATAAGTAAAACTTGGAGTTAAAAACTTAGAAACAATAAAGTTAGCATAATCAGCATACCAAGGATTTTCACGTGAGTTAACTTTAATAGCAGCAAGTTGTTCATCAGGAAAACTATCATAAACATGAATAGGGTCATGAGGAATATTTTCCATTTTAGATAAATTATCAGCAGCATGATTATCAGCTCCTTCCCTATCAACAATATGCAAATACAACTCATGTATCAAGAGTACACATCTAATAAGCCTAGGCTTAACATCTTTCTTTTCCATAAGATATTTAACAGCAACATGATCATTATGACTAGCACTTTTGAATAAAAAACAGACTGAATAAATTTATCAGAAGTGAAAACAACAACAAAAAACTCTTTCTCAGTGGTAGCATAATTCCTTTGAGCATTGTCTAAGGTCTTACTATTATAATGAATAACATTCAATTTATTATCTACTCTTTGTCCAAAAACAGCTATTATAGCAAAATCACTAGCATCACACATAATTTCAAAAGGAAAATTTCAATCAGGTGGTTGAACAACGGGTGTACTTATTAAAGCTTTCTTGAGAACTTCGAATGCTTCTTTACAATCATCATCGAAAACAAAAGGAACATCTTTTTGAAGGAGACTGATAAGAGATCTCGAAGTATTTAATAAATCTCCTATAGAAACCAGCATGACCAAGAAAACAACGTATACCTTTGATGTCCCTAGGATAGGGCATATTTTCAATTACATCAATTTTGACCTTTTCAACTTCAATGCCTCTTTTATAAATTTTATGACCGAGTTCTTCGTTAACTATAAAGTGTCATTTCTGCCAATTCAAGACAAGATTAGTACCATCACATCGCTGCAAAACTTCCTTAGGATTATTCAATAGCAGCATGATCATTATGAATAGTGACTTTAGAATAAAAAAGAGACTGGCTAAATTTATCACAAGCGAAAACAACAGCTAAAAATGTTTTCTTAGTGGTAGAATAATTCCTTTGAGCATTATCTAAGGTCTTACTAGCATAATGAATTATTCAATTTCTTATCTACTCTTTGTCCTAAAACAACTTCTACAACAAAATCAGTAGAATCACACATAATTTGGAAAGGCAAATTCCACTCAGGTGGTTGAACAACAAGTTTAGTTATTACAGGTTTACAAAGAACTTTGAAGGCTTGTTTACAATCTTCATAAAATAAAAGGAACATCTTTTTGAAGGAGACTGGTAAGAGGTCTCAAAGTCTGAGAAAAGTATTTAATAAATCTCCTATAGAAACCAGCATGACCAAGAAAACTACGTATACCTTTGATGTCCCTAGGATAGGGCATCTTTTCAATTACATAACCTTTGACCTTGTCAACTTCGATGCCTCTTTCAGAAATTTTACGATCGAGAACAATTCCTTCATTAACCATAAAGTGTCATTTCTCCCAATTCAAGACAAGATTAGTATCCTCACATTACTACAAAACTTTCTTAAGATTGTTGAGGCAACTGTCAGAATAAGTCCCATAGACAGAGAAATTTTCCATGAATACCTCCCCAATTTCCTCGCAAAAAACATGAAATCTAGGAGACATACATGTTTGAAAAGTATCAGGTGCATTACATAAACCGAAAGGCATGAGTCTATAAGCATAAGTACCATAAGCAAAAGTGAAAGTGCTTTTCTCTTGGTCTAGTTTTCTAACATAGATTTGAGAGAAACCAGAATAACAATGCAAATAGCAAAAGTGAGTATTTTTAGACAACCTTTATAGCATTTGATCAATAAAAGGCAAATGATAATGATTCTTCTTAGTAGCTTTATTTAATTTTCTAAAATCAATGCACATTCTATATCCTACTACAGTTCTTTGAGGAATAAGTTCATTTCTATCATTAGCAACAATAGTCATACCTACTTTCTTGGGAACACAATGGACATGACAAACCCATCTACTATCAGCAATAGGATAAATGATACCTGCTTCGAGAAGGTTTAAATTTCACTACTCACCACTTCTTTCATCCTTGGATTTAATCGGCATATATGATCAACCACAGGCTTGACATCAGGGTCAAGATTAATTGTATGATGACATAGAACGGGACTAATGCCTTTAAGATCGTCCAAAGTATAACTAATAGCTTTGTGGTGCTTCTGGAGTGTTTCTTCAATTTCACACTAAGCAATTTTATCGTTATTTCTTGATAAAGAGAAAAAGGTATAGCACTTGCGCTTGATCCCAAATCGCAAAGTACATATAATTATTTTCACCTATTTTAACAAAAACAACAGGAGTACCAACAGCAGGTCTATGATGCTTATTAGGTGCCACTATGTTAGAGGCAGCCTCACAAAAATATATTTCGCATCCATCAATATTTTCAGCAACAAGATCTTTAACCATAGATACCGTAGGTTCCACAATTATTTGATCTTAAGGTTCTTTAATTTTGTTCACAACGTTATTGGCAAAAGAATTTTCTTTGACTCTAATAGGAAAAGGTGATTTCTCAAAGTGAACAACAGGTAAGACAGGACCAACAATGTTAACAAGTATCTCACTACTAGATAATTGTTTCTGTTTAATATTATCCTTATAAGGTTCATGATACTTTCCCACTTCACTTTAGGAATGCTAAGATGAGAGGCAAAGGCTTTGCAACGTTCAACAATTACTTGAGAATCGAGATCATATTTAGCACTAAGCATATTAAAATTAGTTTCGGTAAAAGATTTAATGCAATCATAGTCATAGTTTATACATGGCTCTTTACCTTTGTCATCTTCCAATCTTCGGTATTGCGCTGAATTCTCTCAATAAGATCACATTTATCATCAATCTTCTTGTTCGTGGAGGAACCATTAAAAGATGCTTCAAGAAGGTCCTTGTCATGACATGAAAGCCTTGAATAAAAGTTATTAATAATAATCTGAAGGGGTCGTTGCATAGAAAACAAAAAAATTCCTACGCGAGAGACACCCGAAAGGCCAAGATCTAATCTAGGAGATGAAGTGCAACGGGCAACGAGAGGGTTAAGGAGAACACATACCCTCGAAGACTCAAAGTGGTACGAGATCAAATCTCGTTGTTGGCGTAGTCGTACTCACACCGATCCCGATAGCGAGAAGATCGGCACCGCAATCCGGTGGTGCATCCGTGGTCGGTCACACGTACGGTTGATGACGACCTCCGTTCCCTCGTTCCAGCGGGGCGCGGAAGTAGAGGATCCCTCGGAACTCCAGCAGCACGACGGCGTGGTGTGGTGGAGAAAACTTCATTCAGGGCTTCGCCAAGCGCATGAACAAGTGGTGGAGCAGCGGGAGGAGGGAAGAAGAGATGACACAAGTGTGTGTGTGTGGTGGGGGGGAGAGGGACCTCCCACCCATCCTTTTATAGGAGGGGATGGCAGCCACGAATTTGTGGGTGTCTCCACCTCTCCCTCATCATGTGAGTGGAGTCTCCACTCAACCCACTAATTCTTCCATTAATTCCCACTCAAAATCCCAAGGGTTTTCTTTAATAAATAAATAAAACAATTTTATTTCTTTATTTTAATATTTGTTAATTCCATTAACAAACACTAACATATAACCCCTTGAGTTAGTTGTTAAATCTATTAACAAACATTTGATAAGAATCCCCTTGAACTATTTCAAAATTACCCGAAACAATTTCGGTGATTAGTTCAATATTCCGTGAAACAATTTCGGTGTTGTCCAAACTTTTCTCCGATATTCCGTATCCTCTCAAAATGCGTCATCGAACCTTAAGTGTGTCACCCTACGGTTCGCGAATAACATAGACATGATCGAGACACCTCTCCGATCAATACAACAGCGGGATCTGGAGATCCGTGATGACTCCTATATATTCAACGATGACTCTCGTGGTCGTGTGAACCATCAACGTCGTGAACTATTCTGTTTGTCTCGCGATATTTTACTTGTCCGAGATTCGATCATTGGTATCAATCATACCTTCACTGGTAGAAAATAGGCCTTCCATACGCCCCCATTAGTCCCCAATCTATACGAACCGTGACTAAATGCGTTTTAGTCGCGGTTCGCAAGGCGACCCGCGACTAAACGTCATGAATGGCAGTTGGGGAAGCGCGCGGAGGGCATTAATTCCGGTTGGCCTGGCCACCCGCGACTAAAGTTCCCAACGGCTGGCATCCCGTCCTTTAGTCCCGGTTGGCCTGGCCACCCGCGACTAAAGGTCGAAAGTGCTCGCCTCCCGCGCGTTTTTATTTCGCGAACGAGAGGCAGAAGGCCATTTTCTACAGTGCGCGGCTCTCTGTTCTTCTTCCTCTCTTCTCTTCTTGATCCTCTCTCTTCTTCCTCCACACCCACCACCCATGGATTCTCCCGTTTGGAACGTTCTCCATGTGCCCACACCATGCGGCAAGAATCTCCATGTCCTCTATACCAATATATGCGAGAGGCTCCCCGGAGCTCTTCGCCGTTTGAGCAATCTCTATGAAGCCGCCGATGAACACCACAAGTTCTTCGCGCTTGATCTAGAGTACACGGCGAATCAACGGGATGTGGCCTTCATCCAAATTGCTCACGAGGATACCGTGCTTGTCTTCCAATGGGCAAGGTACGCACATGATCTCTCTTGTAGGAAAATTGTGTTGTCATGTTGATAGCAATAGTATCACTTGTTGCAATTGTAGAGAGGAAAATTGCATAGGGTAGCAATTGTAGAGAGGAAAATTGTGTTGTCATGTTGATAGAAATAATATCACTTGTTGCAACAATTGTAGAGAGGAAAATTGCATAGGGTAGCAATTGTAGAGAGGAAAATTGCATAGGGTAGCAACATTTGTAGAGAGGAAAATTGCATAGGGTAGTTCCATTTTTGTTGTTGCATTGGAAGAATACACGTGTTGCAACAATATCTAACATGTGTTCCATTTTTGTTGTTGCAGTAGTTCAAAGCAATCTCCAGAACTTGTTGGTTTTCTTGTAAACAAAGGGTACGACTTCTGTAGTGTTGACATCACAAATGACCGGCAGAAGTTGATGCGCACGTTGGGTATTGAGATACCTGAAGATCACTACATTGATCTTCAGGACTTGATCCATTTTGATGATCTGTACGGGCACAAGACCGGGATGGCTAGTATGGCAATTGCCTTCATCCACCCCGACTACAAAACCATGAAGACTTGTTCCCCTCGAGGAATCACTTTTATTGGGGGAAGAACCCACTTGACCGGATCAATCTCGAGTATGCAGCAATAGATGCATACGTTGCCTTCGAGTTGTTCCGCATCTACTCTTCGGAGCTCGAGTAGATGTTGTTTGTGTGTACCGCATCTATGTACCGCTATGTTGCGTTCGATATATGTAATGGATATATTATGTAATGGATATATGTCTTTCTATTAATTCCTATATTATTTCTGTATTAATTCCTAGCTTTATTATTTCTATATTATGTAATAGATATATATATGTACCGCTATGTTATGTAATGGCTCAAATAAAATCACGGGTTAAACATAGCACTAAATTTCCTAAAGCAATCACACAAAGATCTAGCTCACACACAATTCCAAAATAATAAAACTAGAAAGTAACAAATGCTAGTTCCATTTTTATTTGGGTTTCCAATCATGCACACACTTTCTAAGGTAGATGTTCTGCAAGCAAACAACCTAATATCGAGTCCTAACACTCTATACAAGCTAGGAAACAAGATAAGATCAAACACATATTTCAAAACAAACAAAAACACATCAAGAAAACAAAACAGAAAAACTACTGTTTCTATATTTGTTCACCAAAAATAAATCTAGAGCTCCAAAAATTAATCTAAGCCACATAACGAGCTCTTGAAGTGGGTCGAAGATGGCGGAGAATATCCTTAGAACGATGTCAACGTCCACATAAAATAGTAAAATTTGAATGTGCTATTGGTGGAGACGATGCTCATTGCCCAGCTCGATGTGATCGTGGGAAGGAACATCACAAAAAATGTAAGGTGCTAATGTCTAGCACACGGTGCACTCACCGCAGATACAACATTTTTTATATTTAAGATACAAATTTGTTTTGAAAGTACGACCGGATGCATCAGCTCAGCCGTGTGGATTAATGCTGTGACGCGTATGCATACCTCCATTGACGGCCTACCGCTGAGTTATTTGCAGCGCTATTATATTTTTGTCAGCTTTCTTTTTTTCCGACGGTCGCGTGCATCTGCGAGGAGGCGATTGAATGTCCATGACCCAATCTCTTCTTTGCTGCTACCTCTCCCCCAATCGCGCACATTTATGGCTTTATGCATCGTCCCATGCCGTCCGGAGCGGTGCTCCCCGCTGACCCTCGTCGGTAACATATACATCTCCCACGCTTCATCTTCCTCCGCGGCCAAGATTGGAGTGGAATTCGTGAGAAGGCGATGATTTCTTACTCCGACGAGTTTCTACCACTGTTTTCCAGAGAAGCCATCGAGATCCCAACAATTTTCCTATACAAATAAGCATTGATGCTTATGAAAATGCTTTGTTTATTTTCCTCCCTTAAATAGGCTATTGCCCTGCTTTATAAATAAAGCAACGACCAACATACAAGCAAAACATACAAACACACACCACACACACCCAAGGCCGGATACAAGGGTGCCGAGAATAGCTACATCACCCCCAAACAATTTCAAGCAAACAACGGAAAAGAAAGGAGATCAACACTTGAAGTTGATGGAGCCCTCCCTCGTGAACAAGTCGTCGCGAAGAGACGAAGCCGGACACCGATGAGACGTGGTCTCCAAGGCGGGAAGGAAACGACACCGTAGCACCGTCACCGCCCGATCCCAAGGATTAGAGTTTTCACCCGGAGTGTCTCGGAAGGCAAGGCATTGCCTCCACGGTGCCCACAAGATGGAAATGACGCCCGCAGATGCCACCACCGTCGACCTAGCCTAATCGAGGAAGGGTTTTCACCCAGGCAGACACTTGCCCCACCCGAAACATGGTACGACCAGACGCCCGCAACACTACCACCGAGCGCCGATCGCAAGCCACCACGCCGCCCTCATGGCCATGACAATCAGCTAGCACCCGAGCGGCGAGTTCCTCCCACGAGTGCCGCTGCTCCCACCATAAGGGCTTCCGCCCTAGCTTCTAGCTCTAAGCCACTCTCTGACGCTAAAACGCTTGAACTCCGGCTACTCTAACCTCCAAGAACCCGCCCCGAGGCAGGTCCGGAAGGGAGCCATAGCCGGGTAGCAAGGCTACCACAGCTGCCCGGTGAACGTGCTTCAGGCCGCGTGTGGGGAAAGACTATCCCGAGTATAGGGGAGTCGTCCCAGCACCGGCAACCAGACCGGTGCCGTTGGCCGCCTGCCAACATCGTCTCACGAGGGAGCTATAGCCAGACTCGCCGGCCATAGACCTCCGACTCCTCACAAGGCGCACCAGCCCCCGATATACCCCACCATGGCACCTCGCCGGGGGAACCAGCACCGCACCGCTGGATGACCGCAACGCTCACCAAGACCTGTCCCGGGGCGCTGGCCGCCGCCCAGGTCCGGGTTTGGCCCCGCTCAACATCTTATACCCAAACCCATGGCTCCTCCGATAGCATCATGGATTACTTTTGAAACGGTGGCCCCATGGCGCAAGAGCGGTGTATCACCCCGGGCCGGTCTATCTTTGTCTAATGTTATACCGTGTTGTGGGTAATAAAATAAACAAAGGAGACATGCAAAAAAAAAAAATGCAAGGTGCTAATGTATAGCACACGGTGCACTCCTCGCAGATGCAACATTTTTAATATTTAGATACAGTTTTTTTTTAAAGTACGACCGGATCAGCTCAGCCGTGTGGACGTAATGCAGTGACGCGTATGCATACCTCCAGGGAGGTTCTACCGCTGAGTTATTGCAGCGCTGTTCGTTTTTGTCAGCTTTATTTCCGACGGTGCGTGCATCTGCGAGGAGGCGATGCTGCGTCCATCACCCGAGCTTATATGCTGATCAAGAACCGCGAGTTAGCGGTACGGGACTAAAATAAGTGGTAGCACGCGAGCTTAGCCTGTCACGATATTGCCCTAGGCGTTAGTGGGCCGGGGCCCAGTTACCACAGATCTGCTTGCCGCGATTCGATCTTTTGTACAGGTGCCGGGGCTGGGGCGTACGTATTTTAGTCCCACATCGTTTAAAGAAAAGGAGATCGAAACAGCTTATATACGGGTGCCGACGCAGAGGGATCACCAAGCGGCAAGCCTGGTGAGCATATCAACAACAGATCAGATGTGATCGGCATGCAAGTGGCTCTATGGCATTGGACTGTGCCAGACGTGGTGCATGCCTCAGAATGCCAGAACGACAGCTTGCACAAAAGTGCCATTTGAAGGCCACCCCGACACGGGGTGATTGGGCTTTTTTTTTCTTGGCCGGATGGCTAGATACAGACATTTCGGAAGGGAAAATAATCCTATGAGACCGGGTCTATTTTCCTCTCAATTGAGACCCACTTTGTAAGACGTGCACGACAACGTCCATGTAGTCCTCCCCCGGCTTCACTAGCGTCCCGGCCATCGCATCCGCCGCGCCCTCGAGCGCCTCCACGAGTGCTTTGGCCGCCTCCTCGTCGCCGTCCTGCGCCGCTTCCATGAGCTCCCCAACCGCTGACACCGCGAGTTCCGCACTACGTATACCGACCACCACACCCCATAGGAACTCAAGAAACGCCGACACGGCGTCCGCGTCCCAGACAAGGGCGAAGACGAACTCGGCCACTGCTTCGAGGGTGCTCTGTGGCCTCGAGCCCCGCGTCAGCCGTCTGCCCCGGCAGCCTGACCAGGTCCACTGTACCGGCAAGGAGCAGGGCCAGGCCATGGAAGAGCACCACAACGGCGAGCTCCAAAAGCCATAGAGCTAACCTTATGAACGCAACAAGCGCCATGCATATGGGCACGCAGCAAGCAAACCTGCGTCTTTTTGGCGGGAGAGAAAAATCATTTCGTTTCACGTCTCTTCTTCGTGGCTACCTCTTTAACCTTCTCCAAATCACGCCCTCTTCATAGCTTTATTCTTCGATCCACCACCGCCGTCTTCGCTGGGGATATCTCCATCCTGTTGTGCTCCAACTTCGTTGGTGGGCGGGATTTGGGTGAAATTTGTAAGGAGGCTATCTCCGGTGATCTTTTTAGTGGGGTAACATGCTCGTTTCTGCACCCACTCGACCATGTTGCGGAGAGCTGAGTTCATCCTCGTCGGAAATTCAAAAAACCATCACTTTAGGTTTCAATCCCAAAAAATTCTACTCGGTTTTTTTAAATCTAAAAAATCTTGTATTCAACGAATTGACTTTGAGCTGACGTGGCACAAACCGGGCACACATACACACACTCCGACAGAGGTTGTCCGAACAGGGCCCACCGTCAGCGGTAGATTTCAGTCGTTCGCCGCATGTGTTCCCATCTTTTCTTCTCACGATGGTGGCAGTTACTTCCAGCGGCTGCAACACCGTCGGCGGCGTTGTCACGGCGTAGATGGAGGCGGCGCTTTCCGGGACATAGGATGTGAGGTTGGGGGGCTCTAGTGGCGAGCTTGGGCCGGGCTCATGGCCAGAGCAGCAGGACGAAGTCTAGGCTAGAAGGCGTGGCCCCTTTCGCATAGCTAGGGTTAGGGTTTCTAGATCTAGTGGTCTAGAAACAATTAAATTTTTGCTTTTATCTGCATGAACTTTATCATGAACAAGATGAACCCCAACTCTAAATTTCTATCACAATTTTATATATATATATTTACGATATTCATTAAGGTTTCTATTCGAGCAAGACCGGTTTGCACCCTTAAAACGACTTTACGGTTTACCTTACACCGTTTATAAGGGCTCTGTTATAAGATGCTAGAGATGCTCTCAATTATGTTATGGTATAAGGAGAAACTTTTTTAGGATGGGTAGTCTTAACTGTGTGTTGTTCGGAGCATTTTCTCCGATAATTAAAGTGAGCACAACTCTGCACCAATTTATTCAAAAAAAAATACAAAGAAAAAATCAAAAGGGGAACATGGCCCCGGTCTCTGCATAAATGGTTTACTAGCTACATTTTACTTTTCTCTAAGGCATTAGGTTATTTTCTTTCCATGCGGAGTGAATGAAGGAAACAGATAAAGTTTAAAAAAAAATAGGGAACAAATGAAAATTATCTGGTGTTTAAACTTTCGGTAGCAATGCATGGACAATTAGCTAATTCTAAGACATGATTTGCAATGCTCCTGCTAACAGGCGTGATTAGTCTCATATACATGAATGCACGCATCATCTCGATCAGACGATGTTTTCCAAGCCATCTCTCTCACCGATCAAGCTATATATTTTAACAAAAAAGTACTACAAAAAACATAGCTCGTGCATACGGTACCGATGGCAGAGCAGAGTGTCGCGTCTGCGTCAATACGCGAGAGGCAATCTCACCAAGCGATGCGGGACAAAAAAAAACATCTGCGAGTGTATCTTGAGGAGCCGGGTAAACCGTACTAATGGGCCGGCCTGCCTCGCGTGCCTCACCAAGCAAATTCCGCACCGGGCCCTTCTCCGCCGCCTAAGACCAGCGTACGTACTACTAGTACGGAAGAGTTTAGTATATTTTAGTCCCACATCGGTTACAGAAAGATGATTTGAGCAGTTTATAAACAGTTACGGAGGTAGAGCGTCGGAGAGGGCCTTCAACTTCTGGCAGTATGCGGTGATGCTGAGGTCGCCCTGGACAACCGCGCGGAATTCCGATATGGAGTGTGAGCTTTTTTTTCCTCATCTAATCCACACCGCCAGGTGCGCCATCATGCGCCTGCGCAAGGCATCCTAGGCTACATAATGACGGCGGAGCTCGCCTACTCACGCCACCTAAAGAGCTGGAAGGTTCCCGTACACAGCAACCGGAGGCGAGGGAGAGTAGGACGGCGCGGCGCTGCCATCGAGCTGAGTCTCGCGAAGGAGAAGAAGCGACCGTGTCCGCAGGAAGGTGCGCAACGGGGTCTGCATGGTGACGAGGGTAGTGATGTCGGCAAAACAGGCGTTCAGGCTGCAGAGCGTGTTGAGGACCAGTGGCTGATCGGTCACAAGCTGCCCGACGTCGCTTAGAGCGTCCGAGAGGGCCTTCAACTTCTGGCAGTATGCGGTGATGCTGAGGTCTCCCTGGACAACCGCGCGGAATTCCGCCTCGGGGTAAACGGCGCGTGTGAGCTGGTTGTCGAGGAAGAGGTTGTGGATGAGCGCGTACGCCTCGAACGAGGTCTGGTTCTCGCCCATGATGATGTCGAGGATCTCCTCGCTGATGGAGCCGTAGATACAGGACGTGACGATGTAGTCCTGGCGTGCCCTGCGGTGCGCTCGGCGCGGGCGTGTTGACGGCGACGTGAGCAGTGAGCTCGTAGAGGCCGAGGAGATTGCCGAGGAGCATGCGCCACTTGGACGCCTTGAGCTCGAGGACGACGAGAACGTGAGACTTGACGCTGGCGACGTTGATGGCGAGCGACGCCACGGGACTGTGAGGAGGGAGAGGACATGACGCCGAGAGAACCTGAGGTCTGGCCGGGAGAGGTCATGGTGGCGCTGGCGGCGGAAGCTGGGGAGGGATCGGTTTAGGATTTTTTAGGCAGATGGGATCTGTTTTGATACCATGAGAACAAGTATTCTTTTGAGGGAAAACGCCACACGAAGGGGCGATCGGCTCGGGTATATTTATACACACGTAGAGGGTGCCTTGGAGACCAAGGGAAATCCTCCTCGTATTAATCTAGGGATGGCAGGGATTCGCAGATACGGTGGGTAGGATACGGTGCTTATCTATACAGGTTTGTCACGTTAAGAGCTTTAGATAATTTGAGATGAAGAGCACTGTGAGCTCCTGTAGAGAAGGTAAACAAATGAGACGTGTAAATAAAAAAGAAAAAGTAAAATGCAAGGTGCTAATGTCTAGCACACGGTGCACTCCTCGCAGATACAACATTTTTTATATTTAATATACACGTTTTATATTATTTATATTTTACAATACGACCGGATGCATCAGCTCAGCTCGTGTGGAATGCAGTGACGCGTATGCATACCTCCAGGGACGGCCTACCGCTGGCATCGCTGGATTTTTTTTTCCAGCTTTATTTCCGACGGTCGCGTGCATCTGCGAGGAGGCGATACCGTCTCGACGACCCGAGCTTATATTTCGGCGAAGCACTATGCGAGTTAGCGGTACGGGACTAAAACAAATTGCTATTACGCGGGCGTATAGCGCCTCCCGACGTTACTCCAGGTATTATTGGGCCGGGCCCACCTACCGATGTACAAGCCGACGGACAAAGACCGCCGATGAGGTTTTGCGAGACGTGCACAAGCGCAACCATGTAGTCTCCCCCCTCGTTGCCGTCACGTGCCGCTTCCTTGAGCTCCCCAACCGCTGACACCGCCACCACGAACTCTATAAAGGCCGATCGACACGACGGCCGGCCGCCGCTTCAAGAGCACTCTTGGTGGCCTCGAGCACCGCGTCGGCCGCTTGCCCCGGTAGCCTTACCAGGTGCACCATGGCGGCGACGAGGTGCACCATGCCAGCGAGCTCCAGGAACGAGCCCAGAAGCCATGGAGCTAGCCTTATGAGCGCAACAAGTGCCATGCCAATGGGCTTTCTCCGCGGCCTAAGGCCAGCGTACGTACTACAGAAAAGTTTACCAGTGCCTATTTTAGTCCCACATCGGTTACAGAAAGAAGATTTGAGCAGTTTATAAACAGGTACGGAGGCAGAGCAATCACCAAGCGGCAAGCCTGGTGAGCTTACATCTACAATAGACGATCGATCGTGAACGGCATGCAAGTGGCTCTATGTCGGTCCGATTGTGGACTGGCAAGATCGACAGCTTGAACAACATGTCATTAGGGGGACCACTCCGATATGGAGTGTGGAGCTTTTTTTTTCATTGTCTAATCCAGCGCCCACCACATTTGAGATAGCGATATCCTATCAAGAAACTTGGGGTGTGGTTGGGCAGGAAGGGCACGATTCAGATGTCGATGGTTACGGGGGCGAGAAAGAAGGGGAAATCAGGCCAGGTCGTAGCTAGGGTTAGGGTTTTTTGTTGTTGTTTTGCTACCCTAAAGTGAATGAGCGCCTGAATATCGACCGCGAATTAGCATCCCCAACCAAAAGATGTCGGCTGCTAGATACCCTAACCTTCAACCACCCACTTAGTACGAACCTATCAACGTCTATTAAACACAGCCAGGTGCACCAACATGCCCCTGTACAAGGCCTCCTAGGCTACATAATGACGACAGAGCTCGCCTCATGCATGGCAAATCCTATATGCCACCCGCTACGTCGTTGTTGAGTAACGCCGCCTAAAGCGCTTCCTCAGCGGGCCAACCCAATTAACACAGATTCATTTTTCTTCTTATTCTTTTATGTATGGTTTCTTTTATTTTAAATTTTATACAAAGCAAAATGATCATATTTTTGCACAAGAAGCATTTTTACTACAGCTAGTGGTAACCGACAAAGCAGTGCATCAATATGTCTAGTAACAGACTACATAAAATAGTACTCCCACCGTCTCATATTAAGCATCGTAAAAGTGGGTAAAAACGGATGTATCTAGACATGTTCTAGTATAGATACATCCATTTTTGTCCAATTTTGTGACACTTGATATGACACGGAGGAAGTATAAAGATCACAAGTTATTGACAGCGACGCTACTCCACCTGCTGCTTACTTTGATCTTCCTCGGCGGGTGACAGGAGCTGCTGATACCTTGGTCTTTCTTCATGAGAAGGTAGGTTATCCAATACCAGAACAACATGATCCTGCCCTGCGCGACTATTGTGTGGGCGATGCGAATTCCTCCCAATGAAAATCTCTCCAGGGCCTGCGCCACAGAGAAGCATATATCAAAATAGTGACACGGTATCAACCCGGCATACAGAAGCAACCATGATCATCCGATACTGTGTACAACATGCCAACATGAGCAATTTGTTCACTTGAATACATTGCTACGTATTATTCAAATTTTCAACAGTGATTTTTCCGCAATATATATTTCTTGACACTTGACCAAGTTTTATATTTGGTGGTAGTCTAACTGCTTTCTACATGAATGTCCATACCTATTCGCCAGTCTGAATGCCGTATGAATGTTGTTGCTCAAACAAAAGCCCCCTTGAGCTCATTGATGCTGAGTCCTTGAAAGGCCCTGAAAATCAATGCAAAAGGACACATCCAGATGTTATATATCCCACTGTGTGCTAAAGCGCTCACTGAAGTCTCACAAGAAAGAGCTTTACCATCTGATTAGAGATGCTTTCAGGATCCAGCAAAATATGACGGGGGTATTATCAGGATTAACATAGTATCCTCCAAAGACAATGAAGGGACGGTCCAAGAGCCATTGCAGCTTCAGTTGTAGGAGCGATTGCTCCAGCAGTAAGACCCATTGGCTGATGTGGCAAATGATTCAATAGTCACAATGCCCACATAATTTGGCAAACCTGAATGTGTAGCATGAAATATTTGTTTAGATCGGGCATAAGAGAAATGGTGTCAAATTCTACCATTCGGATGTCCAAAGAGCATTTACAGTTCGACTTGAGGATAATACTGACCTAGAAAGTGTAGGATGAAGTTTAGCCATTGGATAGAGGATGGATCCAAATATCAGCAGAAATGCTGCTCCAATAGGAATCTCGGCTAACAACTTGGATGAGAGATATGGTCCTGGTGCATAGGAACCTTTAGCACGTTCTTTGTCAACGATAGCTCGTTCTTTTGTGAAAACCCCCCACTGTTTTTGTCAGTGCAGCCATTGTTGTGTTTATGGCAGCCACCTGACTCAGGAAATGAAAGGGAGAAAGAACGCCATTAGAAAATGCTCAGACATTATTTAAAGCTATTGGAGACAGATTGAAAATAATCACTTGGACAATCAAATATCAGTAGAGAACGATTATATTTCAGTAGGTCCAGAATCAGAAATGTGTAATTTAACTAAAGTCGTCGCAGATGGAAATATGGCTGGTATTTTCTGAGTGCGTGTCCACCTTTTACTCCGAAAAGAAAAGGAAAAACTCAAGGGGTCATCAAGACCCAAGATATTGTGCCTGAAGAAGTCCCATCCTGGCTTGTATAAAAGTTTGAGTTTTTCCCATTCGCCAAAACACAGATCCAAATATAATTGCTGAAGCAACAGACATTCTTGCTCTCACCTTGTGTGTTGGTCCATCACGAAAAGCCTGAAATATGTCTCAGAATTAACCAATGACAGTGTGACAGTCAATCTTCAGGTTAACAACACTAAGGACGTGTTTGGTTCGACTCTTTTTCCCCGTTATCCGATTACACCGTAACTTGTTACCCTTAAATTTGTTTGGTTAGCTTGGCCTGTAAACGCTTACCGTAGAATCTCATTACAGCCCAACTTAAATCTGATACCTCCCACCCCCCTCCGTAATCAAACCGCGTTACCGGATGGCTCGAACGAACCCTCCGCTCCTGATCCTCTCAGGACTCTGCCCCGGATCTTCTTCCTAGCGCGGCTATGGTGACAACAGAGAAAACAAATTTGACCTCAGCCTCCCGTAACAAGAAACACGCCACGGGAGGAGCAATCCATGGAAGAGCTGCAGCGGCGGTCGCCAATCTTCTTGTTGGTGGCCGCCGATCTTCTTCATAGTGCGTCCAGCGTCGGTGGCCCATCAATCTTGCCATGACTATACGAGCATCAAGCCGCCGAAAGGAGCAGCATCACTGTAGCGGGAAGACCACCACCGGTGTTGCGCTTTCTGGGGACCGGAAACGAGTTAAGAAAGAAAGCCAACGTCACCACATGGGATGCGCGGCCAGAGATTCGTGCTATTGGCGTGGGAAATGGCAGTGTGGGGAGCAGAGCTCGCTTTTCTTCTGGGAACATGTGACAGAGCAAAGAAAAAGAATACCGGAACGGAGCGCACTTCGTCAGGACCAGGGGTGCCGCCGATCTCTTCGGCGCTTGAATGGATACCGATACATCTGTTAAACCAAACAGATTTTCTATTTTTACCCATTCCGTTAACGGTACCGGTGTAATCTGATTGAATTTACGTTTACGTTACCTTTTCTGAACCAAACACCTCCTAAGATTTTAGGCAGCTAAACTCAGATATCCCATAACTACCCAAGCTAAGATTTGAATATTTATAAATAAACACTCTAGTGGTGTTCAAATCTTTTTATCAGCATAAGACCTTTCTTTTTGGGTCGCGGTTCAAGGCAGAAGTAGGAAAACTGTACTGAAAGGATCAAGCTGAAAGACAGAATCAAGCAATGTTTAGTGAAAAACCTGCATCCATGCTCTCTTAAACAGTAAGCGAAATTGTCTCCAAAAACCACGTCTTTGCTTGCTGTTGGACTTCTGAGCAAGCTTGGTAGAAAATTCAGAACCCTCTGAACGTGCTACTGGACTGTTAAATTCAGTAATCAAAATGATTGTACACTTTCGGCTGAGCTATAATTAGTGGAAATAAGATCAGCCAAGAATTCAGCAGGGTTCTCATGATCTGGGCATTGGTACCTGATGAATTAATTGAACCCAAATTTTGTATTAGTACAGGTGCAAAATAAGCAGAACGAGATGTGGGCAAAAACTTAGGCAGATATCAATGCCTGAAACATGCTTCGTATTGAAAACAGCTAAACAAACATGAGTCGTGAAAGATTCCAGTGTAGTGAATATTCAATTTTATTAGGTCTAAGCAAACAAGGTTGTGTACAGTCAAATGATCAAAGTAGTTATGCTTGAGGCCTGGAGTACACTGTCCTACGCCTACTTATGCAACACTTGATTTGGTACCCTGTAACCACATGATACTCATATGTTACCGTGTAACCGGATGAATAATACAAAAATGCTGGCACATCACAACCATATCCATGTTTGTAACAAAGTTGTGATCGTGGCATGTTATGGTGTCAAGTACAACAGAGTGAGATGTGTTAGCAAAACCTAATATATGCCTGGTTATTAATTTATCACGGGTAATTGTACTATAAATGAAACAAGTGCAGTACATACATTCAAAATATGCGAAAATCTTGGAAAAGTTATGCTATTTCAGAGAAACATCGGACGGCAAGATGCAAGTGGTGACAGCATAACAACCCTAATTTGGCGAAGTAGTTAGAGGTTCTTCTTTTGCAGGCCCCATATACAACTTCTCCCTCTGACAATAGAATAATATCATCAAATTTGTTATAGACTGAGCCTCTCGGCTGGTGTATGGAGCATATCACAGTGTGCCCATCTACTGCAAGCTGCCTAAGAGTCTCCATCACCTTCTCTGCCTGGAACGCATAAGGGCCTAAAAGAAAGTCAAGAAAATAGACAAAGTTGTTACCAGTTCATTTTGCAGCATATCGAACTTTAAAAAAACTCTGCAACTACAATTCAGGATAAGATCTCAGGAATATTCAAACACTTCAACAAGAGTTTTTTCAATTGGCCTACTCAAAATGGTAAGCTGCAAAAACAGCCATTGTGGACTGTCTTGCTTGCAACAGTACCTTAGTTTGTCACACTACAATCAGGATTTATTTTTTTACAGTGGTCCTCTCCTTTATAGTATTATCATAATTCAGTTTTGCAGGAATAACCAGGACAGCAACCTGCTTGCCCTTTGGGAGGTCAACAACATTGTTAAGGTGCCACGTAATCCCAGTTAACCTTCCATGCATTTGTTAGACAATTTTTTTTAACAAGTAGTTTTCTGTGTAACAATTTTTTTTTTTAGCCTTTGCAGATTTCTACCTATTACATGCATTTGTTAGACACAAGAAGTGGCCCGAACATTTTCTGTCATTCAAGTAAATCTAACTCTAAACTATACATTAGTAGAATAGAAGGTTAATTCAAGACCGTTGGAACAAAAAGAAATGGTTAATCAGGTAACATACCTGTTGTTGGTTCATCCGCAAAGATGACTGAAGGACTTGCAATCAGTTCACATGCAAGCGAGAGCCGCTTCTTTTCACCACCGCTAATTCCACGTACTTTTGCATCACCCACGATAGAATCAGCCGAGTTGACCTTTCATTAGAAAAAAATAACCACTTGATGATAGTACTATAAAAACCGTAAATCATGTAGATCAATTCCATCCAACAACAATTATGTAGGCAGGCTTCCACATAAATTGGAAAACATCTAAAACGGGTTGCTACTGATGAATCATATGTCACTCAACTATCCAAGACGAAACAGAAGGTCATTAACATACTTCTCCTTCCTCTCAGAAGACATGGTGTCAGGAAGCTGGAGCTCAGCGGCAAACGAGAGCGTTTCACACACCGTAAGCTGCGAGAAGAAGATGTCTTCCTGCCTCACAAAAGCAATCCTACAGAAAGAAAGAAAACACACATCAGTTCTTTTCCACAAACCTTTGCCGAAAACAAAGACCCAATTGAGGCTGCCAGATAGCTTACTTATAACCGTCTTGTGACATGAGCTGGCCATTCACGTAGAGATACCCAGAGAGGTGCAACAAAGGCGACACCGCGAGCTGCCCCGCTAGCACATTGAACAGCATGGTCTTGCCGGACCCTGACGGCCCCATGAGTGCTAACAGCTTCCCTGGTTTCGCCTCCCCGGATAAGTTCGATAGCAAAAACCTTGCCTGCAACAATTTAGGCAGCACATCAGGAACAACATATAAGTATATATAAGGTGTTCATACATTGACTGATTCAGACATAGCTCAGCCCACGCAACATTATGCAAACTGTTCTACAGTTAACTGTCACCTCAGCCCGAAGAAGAGCGCCGCCAGCCCCGCCGCCCTCCTCGCCGCCAGCGCTCCTCACCGGCCCCGCCGCCCTCGTCGCTCCCTCTGCCCCGCCACTCCCTCTGCCTCCCCTGCGCGCCCCTCCCTCTGCCTCCCACTCCCTCTGCAAACTGTTCTACAGTTAACTGTCGTGGATTTGGGGATGGAGCCGCAGGCTGCGGAGGGGAGCCATTCCGGCGGCCACCGTGGAATCAACCAGGCAACGGCCACCAGCAAGGGGGACTTGGTGTCAGTCACTCGGACTACACACTGGTCCCTCCGTCACTCGTACAAGACAATTCGGACCAATGCGAAGGTGTTCGGCCCCGCGGCCCGGCGAGAAGAGAGTGGCTCACCATATCCCCGCGCTTGTTCTTGAGGGCGCAGGTGACGCCTCCGGGTCGTGCTCCGCCGCCTCCCTCACCGGCCTCCGGGTCGTGCTCCGCCGGCGGGAGGAGGCCGGGCCCGGGCCCCGCGACGGCGCGCACGACCAGCGCGGCGGCCAGCGCCGCCAGGAGCTGGCCCAGCCCCTTTATCTCCATCGCCGCCTCCTCCAGCCAGGGCCAACCGCTCTAGAACCTTCGGGTGGTTGGAGAAGGAGGCAGAGGCAGGGGAGGAGGAGAGCTCTAGGCCTAAGCGTCCGATGTATGCCCGGCAAGGCCCTTTGGGTCCCGGACGGCTCGGCGCCCGCGGGGGGGCCGCGGCTGCCCACTCGCGGTCTCAATTGGTGCCCCCAACAAAAAAAAGACGTTCAGAAAATTTAAGCGACGATTTCATGCAAATATTTATGATATACCACAACATTTGAATAAAATTTAAACTAAAAGACGACGTGTTCACTCGTTCAACACGTCGTAGTCGCCGTCAGAGCTGCTGTCGTCGCTCCATTCCTCCACGTCGTATTTGCCGCTCCAGTGGCTGGGTCGAGATTGATCAGCGGCGCACCAGCCATCGCCCCCGTGTCGACGAAACACCACGCGCGCGCCGCAGAGAGGGGCAGTGCGGGCGGCGTGTTGTACGACTCCTCGTACGCCCTCCGGGTCGTCCTCCGCCGACGCCGCCTAGAGGGCTTGGAGTTCGTCGTAGAGGCTGGCGGGCACTCCAGCCCCGGCTCCTGCTTGGGGACACGCAGCCTCGGCTCCGGCTTGGGCACGAGGAGGAGCGGCGCAGGGCGACGGCGGGAAGACTGTGTGTCGCTTCCGCCAATGCAGATGCCACCGTGGCGCGAGCGCATGTGAGGCGGCGTGGCCATCCCCGGCTCCGTCTTGGGGACGCGCAGAGATAGGCACGAGCGCCTAGACGAGCCGCCGGCGGAGGAGGAGGGCGAACGCGAGACGAAGGAGGTCAGGGTGGCCATCGTTCGCCTTGGGCCCCAGACGGTGGGCGCCGGCCAGGGGAGGCGCGGCTTGTTGCCGGCTTCGATGTGGGCGAGGACGGCGTCGAGGGTGAAGCCATCCTGCGCCCAGAACGGGTCGCGCCCGTACTTGTTCCGCTCAGTGGCGGGCGGCGCCGGCCCAGGGCCGTCCCAGTGGTTCCATCGCAGCTAGTGGAGGCGCTTGAACTCGCGCTCGTGCCTATCCTTAGCTGTAGGTATACGTAACACGACCTGGCCATGAACTTAGCGTAAGCCGGCCTTCCAAACAGCGCGTGATAAGGGCTGCGCAATTTTACCACCTCGAACGTGAGCCACTCCACTCGGAAATTGTCCTTTGATTCTCCAAAAGCAACCTCCAACGTGATCTTTTCTTCGGCGCATGCCGAGTGACCCGGCACAATCCCGTGAAAAACTGTAGAACTTTTCTGTAGCTGGGACTCCTTGAGACCCATTTGTAAGAAAGTTTCCCAGTATAAGATGTTGATGCTACTTCCGCCATCCATCAAGACCTTTTTCAGCTCATAACCATTAACCTGTGGCGCAACCACCAATGCTAACACACCCGGATGCTCTATTGTTTCCGGGTGATCCCTTCTGCTCCATGTCACCTCTTGATCCGACCATCGCAAGTATCTCGGAACAGCTGAATTGACAGCGTTCACTGCTCGTTTAAGTATCTTTCTATCTTTGTTGGAACTTCCTGTAGTATGCACGTGGTACTGTCCCAACTGCTTGGGGTTAGCTTGGAAACCTCCAGCTCCTCCCTGGTTATTACCCGGATTACCACTTCCTGGGTTGCCTGCTGGGGGTGGCCGTTGCCCGGGTTTCCACCTGGACCCGGTCCTCCTCCCCGGCCTGCATCTCGCATAGCCTTGTTTATTTCCTCGTTCTTCCATCTCTGTAAATCCACACACTGCTCCAATGAATGATTAGCCGGCCTACCGTTCCTGCTATGTCGCGGACACGGCATCCTGAAGACCTCTAAGTGGTTACTCGGCCTTGGTGGTCCCTGGTAATTTCCTCTATTAAAGTTTCCTCCGTTGAAATTTCCCTCTGCTCTGGGTCTTGAAAAACCGGCTTCTGTGCTAGCGACAAACTCGGAACCTCCCTCATACGGGCGCTTGTTCTGGTTGTTTCCATTATTTCCTCCATTGTTACCCAGGTGCCTTTCTATGGAACAGATTCTGTGGCGCACCAAGAAGCCATGCGCCACAGAAATATATTTTTGTGGCGCACGGGTGGGCATGCGCCACAGAAAAGAGGCATTCTGTGGCGCACGGGACCGGGGTACGCCACAGAAAAGAGGAATTCTGTGGCGCACTGGATAGGGGTGCGCCACAGAAATATGCTGGGGCCCAACCCAATCATTGACCCAGTCATATTCTGTGGCGTATGGTGGTTAGTGCGACACAGAAATATGACATTTCTGTGGCGCACCACTATCCCGTGCGCCACAGAATTCGCATCCCCAAAATTTCTGTCCACACGCACGAACTCCACCCCCCCCCTCGGAAACGCCTTTTCTAGTTTTTGACGGAAGAGTTGGCGGTCTAAAAAGCATCAAAAATTAAATCCCTTATAGATGCACGGAGAGTTTAACGTCTACTTTTTTTTATCAAATTTTGAAATATGAATTTCGACTTTCTGAGCAAAAGTTCGTTAAAAAAAGTAAAATGGGCATAACTTTTGCATACGATGTCGAAAAAAATGATCAAGATATCAAAAAAAAACTAGAGAGAAAAAGGAAGCTAACCTCACTGGCCTTCGGCCTGTGAGCTTTTTTTAGAATCGCCAAATTCCAAAAGGAACAAAAGTTATGGCCATTTGAAGATTTTGACTAGAAAATAATAAAAAAAAAATCTGTGGCGCACCCCTTCATTTGGTGCGCCACAGAATTGTGGAGGCAAGATTCGAAATCCTGCCTCCTCCCCTCCTCTTTTTTCACTTCTCCTCTTCTCCCCTCCTCTTCTTCCCTTCTCCTCTCCACTTCTCATCTTACCTTCTCTCTTCTACCTCTCCACTTCTCTCTTCTCCTCCACCTACTACTCCACCTCTCCTCCTCCACCACCACCACCACCCCTCCTCCTCCACCACCACCAACTCCGGCGAGCTCCTCCTCTTCCTCCACCACCACCACCTCCGGCGAGCTCCTCCACCACCACCTCTCCTCCTCCACCACCACCACCTCTCCTCCTCCTCCTCCTCCTCCTCCTCCACCACCACCTCTCCTCCTCCTCCACCACCACCCCTCCTCCTCCTCCTCCTCCTCCTCAACCACCACCACCACCACCACCTCCGGCGAGCTTCTCCTTCTCCTCCCCACCAACTCTGGTGACCCCCATCCTCCACCCACCAACTCCGGCGAGCATCCGACGAGATCCGGCGAAATTTCGAAAAATTCTCGCGGCCAGATCTGGCCGCCTTTTTTTTTGAAATTCAAAAAAAAATTGTGGCGCGCCCCTACTTGGTGCGCCACAGAATTGCAAATTTCTGTGGCGCACGGCTGAGGTGCGCCACAGAAAAAAAATTTAGTGGCGTGTATTCTGTGGCGCACCCCTCTGGCCCCTAGGTGCGCCACAGAATTAAAAAAATGTGCGCCACAGATAAGCCTTTTTGTACTAGTGCCCGGCGCAGATCCATTGCCGGGTCTTCCACTGTTGCTTGTGTTTGCTTTTGCTTTCTTATCATCAGCATCCTCCTCTGTGGTATATGTGGCGGCGTGCTTGTTGCACGCGTCCATTAATTCTCCCATCGTAACCTCTGAAGCATTCCGACTAGATTTCATGCGCGTTAGCTTTTGCACTAAGGGTATATACTTGCATGTTCTTGCCATAGCTTGTAATGCATCCTTTGGCTGAATATCCGTAGACGAGTGGAGTATTTCCATAACCCGGCGCACCCAACTGCGCGCCGACTCTCCCTTCTTCTGGACACATCGTTCTAGATCATCGATCGTAAATAGTTTTCTGCATGTTCCATGGAAGTGCTTGATAAATGCCGTCTTCAACTCACTCCATGAATTGATAGATTTTTCGGGTAAATTGTTGAACCATAATTTTGCTGCTCCCTCTGACATCATTAAGTACATGAAATTGTCTTGAAGATTTTCAGACGCATTGCGAATTGACATGGCCATCTCATAGCTGCTCAACCAAGTTTCTGGATCCATGGTTGGCTCATAGTTAACCACTTTACCCGGTTCCTTGAATTTATCGGGGTAAGCTTCAGCTCTGATGATATCCGACAAACACTTAGGCCCGGCAAGATTAGCCGGCACTGGCCTCACCCGGGAAACGTGCGATCCTGCGGGGGGACGGCGGGGCGTGCAACTGCTGATAGCCCTTGCACTGCAGACCCGGCCGCGGCTCGCCTTGCTCTGGAACTGTCCACAATAGCTTGGGTTGCTGATGCCGCGGGTGCTGCTGGAGCACGGGGAGGAGGCGGCATTTGCTGCTGCTCTGCCCTCCGTCGCGCTGAACTTGCCTGAATATTGCCGGTATTACCGTGCTGCCGGCTAACATACGGTGTTCCGTGCATTCCACTCCTGTTGTCCGGGTAATTGGCCTGCTGAGCCACTGCTGTGCGCAATAGATCTATCGTCCGCTGGGTCTCCTCCGCGTGGGGTGACTCTCTTACGGGGATGTGGTCCAATCCCAATGTTGCCGCATATACATTATCCATGGGGTTGTTAAAGTGACCTGGTGGTGTACGAAATCGTGATGGTGGTGGTGGTGGCACTGTATTGCCAACAGCAATCCCTGTCTCCAACGTGGGTAACCCAGCTTGCACGTTCCCCTGTTGTCCTCCCCCGGTCGCAGGCTGATGTCCGGTTTCCTGATTCACAGCCGGAATTGGTTGATCCTGGGGTGTGATAAATAGCGCGGCCGGGTTTAAAGTTCCACCCGTCGCCGGTAATCTCGTTTGGTATCTCTGATGATGCATCCTGGTCGACTGAACCTGAAGCCGGTTCTCCAATGCCTCCAGCTCACGCTGGCGCGTGGCTATCTCTTGCTTCTCGGCTTCCACATCTCTCATTTGTTGCTCCAATGCACGGCGGGCCACATCCAGATCTGCAGCGTGTGCCGCTGCGTTTTCCGGGGTTATCACCGTAGCTAACACCGTGGGATCCAAGATCAGGTTGTTGTTGAACAGAGCCGGATTTGGTGGGTTTGAAGGACCCGCACCTGGTGTTCTGTTCGCCATAAACCCGAACATATTTCTCCGCATCTCGCTATCCGCTGTGCGGCTGGTGACTGAAGCCGACTCTCCGTCAACCCGGGTCAGAATCGGGTTTCCGTCAGCCGGATTTTGCTGTTGGGCCAGCGCTCGCGCCGCTCCGACCACGGCCGTAGTCACGTCCCCCTGATTGAGATTAGTTGCAGGGGCCGTGTAGACCACGACCTGGCGCGCGATGCCTGGTGAAGACTCGTATTCCTCCTCATCATAGCTATCCTCTTCGTACCGGTCCTCCAGCAGGTGCAGGATAGACTCGGTATCATCTTCTCTCATGACCCGGCCACGCGGGGTCCATGCCGGCTCCTCCGGCTGTTCCCTCTTCGTGGTGGGCTCTTCTGTCGGATCGATCGTCCCAACCGATTCTTCTCCGTCCTACTGAACGCGGGTCGCTTCCCCTGACACAGAATCATATCGAAAATCATCAGGGATTGAACCGGGCGTACGTACCATCCGACGAATACGTTGACTCGGCCGATCGTGACGATAGACCCGGTTTCCAACAGATCCGACTCTGGCCCCCAGCCAAAATCGTCCACCATCTTCTCTCCTTCGGGGTTGGTGTAAATCTTGCCGATGACGAGGTTCTTCATGCTCTCCCGAGCTTCTCCTGTGATGTAAACACCCTTGGATGTAGACCCCATGGTGGGCGCCAACTGTCGTGGGATAATCACGGCAGACCTTACCGGGGGTAACTTATCTTGGGGCAATTCGACTCTGGTGTTTGGGCGAGGGTTTAGCTCAGGAGAAATCATGCTAACAATCGATCTGGTAGCTCTGGCAATCAAGTCGCCGAGTCTCCGATCTAGGGTTACAATCTCAGCTCTCGTATTACAGGGGATACTCGAATATCTGGTCAAGCTCTCTTCAATCTAACCCTAGGAGCCGGTTTATATCTTACCCGGCCCCCTGGCTTCCTATCCAAGGCATACTCGGAGTCTTACCCATTCACCTCATACAAACCCTAAGTTTCCTTATCGCAACCCACAAGCCGGGTTACAAGGCCTACACTACCTCTTGGGCCTTCTAGAAACTCCTCTTCCTTGAGCCGGGTCTTGCGCGGTTCCCTTTGGGCCGAGTTATACCTTGGCATTGGCCTACCGGGTTATCATCCCTCCACCAGTTCCGGTCCCCTCGCCGACAATGCCGTCGGCCCGCTCCGCCTCTGGTGACCTTAAAGCATCTTCAACATGTGATGTAAACTAGCCATGCGCGTAAAAACCGCTAATTTAGCGCGCCGGAGGCAATTTTTCTTGCTCCAACGGTCGTTGCGAAAA
The DNA here is from genome assembly GCA_028641055.1 of Alopecurus myosuroides. Classification (NCBI taxonomy): domain Eukaryota; kingdom Viridiplantae; phylum Streptophyta; class Magnoliopsida; order Poales; family Poaceae; genus Alopecurus; species Alopecurus myosuroides. Next base: position 539,028,276 of record CM054058.1, on the reverse strand, counting down.
GGCACTTTTTTTTGTCGAGCACGTGGAACCTGGGATGCACATTTTGGATTTCCACTCGAGCGTGCCTGAGACAGAAAGAGATCACGCGAGAACCGCCAACTACCGCTCAGAAACCTCCGGATACCCCCGCCCACCTTCGGTCTCGCGCCTAGGCCAGTGAAACTCTGGCGATGGAACACTCCTCCAGCACTCCCCTGTCCCCTCCCTACTCCCACCACCTCGTCAAAGCCGCCACCGCCACGCAAACCCTAGCGATGCTGCAACCGCCTCCGTCATGGCCTCCTCAAGCTCGAGCGTCGGGGTCAAGGCCTCTTCGTCGCGCTGCAGACGAGCTCGCAAGGAGGAGGAGTTGGGCGTCTGCGCTCAGCGCGGCCACGCGTAGGCATCCCAAAGCGCCCGACAGGTGCCGCTGCTGCTGGTTCATTGTTACAGGGAGCTATAGAATGAAGAAAAATGGAAGATTTGCGACTTACGAGTGCCAGAGAATGAACACAAGAACACTACGGAGGCTACAATCCTAGATGATGATGAAGCATCAAGTGAGGGAGGCAGGAGGATCCCTACTCCTAACTCGGTTGCCTACTCCAAGCCAAAAAGACCCATTGGAACAAAAAAAAAGCAAAAGAAAATTCAAAGAAGTGCAGAGAGGATGACATAAAGGTATGCTTGGAGGCTCTTGTCAACGCAAGAAAGGAGGCACATGAGTGGAGGAACTTCAAAAAAAGCAAAATATCGGCGACCGAGGAGAGGGAGATCACCACCAAATTCCGTGCGATTAGGGACGTTTTGAGCGCAACGATAACGTCGCGTGTTTCCGTTGCGGATGGCTGAAAAGTGGAGTTTGCTCTCGACGTATTGGTTTAGTCCGTCGCGGACTGGTTTTGCCCGACTTTTTGCTAGTTTTACATCGCGGATTTTCGTCTCCGGCCCAGTAGCCCACTAAGAGCCCAGTTGCCTGGTCACAAAACTTGCCTGGTCACGTAGAACGTCGCGAATTTTTTTGGGGCCACACATCATGTCCTGTTTGACTGCTTTGACCGGCAACGAACACGCCCTTGGTGCCTGGCCCCACGTTCAGGCCGTGTGCACCGTTTGTAGCCGTTGGTACTGTGGGACCCAATTTAGCCGTTGACATAGCTAAACGTACCAATTAAATAACTAGACCACACCACAGCAAAGCCACTGTCATCAATCCTCTGTCGCCGCTTCCATAAATCCTCCACCGTTACCACACCCCTGTCGTTGACAAGGGCGCGCAGCTAAATTTCCATCTCCTCTTTCTCCCTTGGCGATTCTAGGGTTCTTCCATGTCTCCCCTTGAGTAATATCATGCTAGCGGCGAGAGTTCGTGCTTGTTGCACGAAGGGGGTTTTTCCTCCTCGTCGCCACAAACCTATCCCATACACTCCGGCGCTCTTGGACCACTCCAATGAAACAAAATGCCTGTGCAGTTTGAAGATGGCCATGTGGATATCTTGGACCAGCCATAATCCAGGCCGGAGATTCCTGAAATGCCAAAGATGCTTGGTAAAGATTCGTATTTTAGTTTTAGTTTGGTTGCAAGAATTTGCTTTTGGTTAAATTTTATCTCGTTTTGGTTGCAGAAGTATGTCATTCCTTATGGTTGTGGAAAGTTCTCATGGCATGACCCAGAATGGACAGAATTCTAGAAACAAGTGGTTCTTCAACTGCGTAATGCAGTGTTTAGAGAGATGGACGAGAATAGCACATTGCAGTAAGAGATAACTGCACTGAGGCAGAAGCTAGATCAGGTGATGCAGCAAGGGATACACAGAGAAGGTGCTGATGAAGCTGCTGGAAAACCTGCTCATGAAGGCAAGATTCAAGATTATTATGGCCATAATCTATTGATGATTTGGGTTTTTTTCAGTTTTATTTGCAACGTGTCTTGGCATGATGATGTCTGACAGTTGAGTAATGGCATATTAGCAATGTAAGGAAGATAATTGGGTAATGGTAGGACTTGAGTAATATCATGTTCGCAGTCAATTTTATGAGCACTTGTATGTACTCTATGTTTAATGCTATGGTTTTGACATATACAAGACAAATAGCTAAAACTCACACACACACACACACACACACACACACACACACACACACACACACACAATTCAAAGAAAATGCAAGAATGCACTTCAGTTCAACACAAGCATGCATACACGCATGCACATCAGTTCAACACAAGCATGCAAGCAGGCATGCACAACAGTTCAACCCACAACATGCAAACAGGGATGCGCATCATTTCAACAAAAGCATGCACACAAAGCATGCAAAATCAGTTCGACACAAGCTTGCACACATGCATGCAACACTAGTCTGCATCGCTATCATCTGCAGGCAGTGCACCCGGACACAGTCATACTCCGCCTATGTGTCGTCTACTTCATCCTCACTGACTTCTAATTCATCGTCACCATCTTATACTTCACCTTCCTTATGTTGCACAGACACTTTTTCCGATGTTTGATATAAGCCCAAATTGCATATGTTGAGATGATGCGGGGAGCCATGTCAGTGCGTTCCGGAGTAGCCGGAGGCGGAGGATGGGATATCGGGTCAGCAGGAACATCCTCATTGTCAGAGACTTCGACATATTGATGTGCTAGAATACTAGGTCTCTCCTCCTCATCATTTTCCTCCTCATCTTTGTCCTTATCATCTGGTGACCCTTGTGAGGCTGTGAACTATTGCAGATGGCATTTGATGCCTCTGCGGGTAGCCCTTGTGAGGCTGTAACCAGTCTTATTTGATGCATGCTTTTGCGTGTGCTTTTCTGTGAAACCTAGCAGTGCTAGAATTTAAAATTCATCCGCATCGGCTAAATGGCCTTTCGAACCGCGACGGGAAAAAACGTCGATGCACGATGACGTCACGAGAGTACCTGGTGACGGACACGATCCATTACGGATACGAGAACACGTGCTACTATATGGTAGTTCCATGAGGCGGCACCTTATTGGATGAAAATCGCGACGGAAAAACACGTCACGGATACGTTTCGACGTGGACATGCCATGTTGGTCCACATGCTGGCTCATGATTCGCGACGTCTTACGATGAACTAAAACGTCTCACCGTCGGATAACGTTATAAATTTGTCGATAATAAGCGTATATGTGGAATTTTATGAGAGCACCACGTGGCACCTCTATAGTGCTTGAACCCGTGACAAGAAATTAAACGTCGCACGTTCTATGACGTCATAAAAGGGGAACGATGACGTCATAAAAGGAGGTAGCGGTATTTCCAATCGCGGCGTTTTAAAATGTCAAGAAAATGATGACGTCATCCACGGTAGAACTGACGTTAGTGACGCCGGTAATGGGTAACGGAAAATACGATGCCACGTGTGCACACGCTGCGACGGAAAAAAAAACGTCGCTCCTTGTTGGGCCTTGTGTTGGGCCTGCCAGTAGCTTGCGACGGTAGAATTGTCCGTCACGGACTTCACGACGCTTTATTGTTAATTTAATCGTCACAGAATCGTCCGTGACAGTCGATCAGGAACGTTCTCACTCTGTCGCATAAACCTTCGCGGATTGCCCTTAGCGACGGTTTGGATCCCATCCGCAATGTTATTGAAATGTCCCAGACTGCGGAATTTGGTAGTGGATGGCCGCCAAGGAGAGGAGGGCCGCGGACGATTAGAAGAAGGTTCCATGGGAGGAGAGGAGGTGCAAATGGAAGAAAATGCTCGACTCGTGAAATTGGAGAGAAATATCTTCTTCATGGACACTTCCAACCTCAATGAAAGGCAAACAAAATACATCAACATTATCGCGATCAAGTCTTGGCGAATAAAATATGATGGGTTTGGACTAAACTTTTTGTTGTTTCGGTATAAACACTGAGTTCCTTACACTAGTAGGAAATAGGCTACCAGTGACGAACAATATCTAGCTACCGCTGGCGAACAAGGGTTCGCCAGCAGTACACCGCCAGTGGTAGCAGGGTACCGCTGGCGAACACCGCTTCGCCAGCGGTAGTGCATGTTACCGCTGGCGAACAGAGCCTTGTTTGCCAGCGCTAGGTTCGCCAGCGGTAGCTACCTTGTTCGCCAGCGGTAGTGGTTCGCCAGCGCTAGATACCAGGTTCGCCAGTGGTAGTGTTGGCCAGCGGTAGCTATTTAGTTCGCCAGCGGTAAGTTTCCCAGGTTTGTATTTTTTTTTGTATAACAGTTTGTATATTCTGGTATTATACTATATAGGTCCAAATACATTCAATTTATGTAATTTATAAATTTAACACATATAAATCACTCTTAGATACATATGCATCCATCCATAATGAATTTAACACATCGATAACGAAATTAACACATCGATACATATGCATCCATCCAATTCTCATAAGTACGAATACACATTGATCTCAATAACACGTTTATGTCGGAAGATTTCGAACCCAAAATATAGTCATCTAATTAGTTCAACGATTACAAAGGTATGACGACATCTATACAACGTACGCACGATATAGAGATCAATCGCAAAGAAGACTAGATATACGGTCCGCCTCCGCTTTAGCTTCCGCCTCCGCTTGCGATCTTTCGCTAGGGCCAGCACGCCGTCCACTTCTTCATCTCTCTGTAGACCAAGATAAAAGCACTAGACTGGTAAAGGAAATCACAAGTTCTTATTAGGAGCATTTCGTACCGAACCGAATACATACCGTCGATCATTTCTTCTTCGCTGTTGTGATCTTCTGTTTCTTCACCGGAGGGAACGGAAAAGCACCTTCTAACGAGTTGAACGGTCTCTCGTCAGCCTGCTCCAGTACACATCAGCGCAACTCATCGGTAGATGGTGGGGAGTTCCAGTGGAAGACCGAGTCCTTAGTTAACTACTATAGATGATGGAGCAGATTTTGCGCTGGAGGCGACCAAAGTTTTGTCTGAATTCAGCATCAGACCATTCGACGATGCTCCGAGACCATTTGTCCACAGTAGACATGTATTGTAGACTGTGTTGGTCCTTCACGATCTCCGTCATGTGTTGGAGGGAGGTACCATGCCTCCATATGGCGCCTTGCGGCTGCTTGGGGCAGGGAAACTCAGTTTTGTGTCTGAACACATATTTTCCTTGAATTTGTTTCATTCTGTCGCAATATCCTTCCGCCCTGATGTAGCCGTCCATAGCATCATTGAGAACAGACTTGATGAGGGAGTAGTTCTTCTCCTTCATCGTACTCCCGGAGTCGAGATATACTGCGTGCGCGTCTCTCGGGTACAGCATGATGAGGGTGCCGTATTTGTTTCTACGCAAAACAGGAGTCCATATATATAATCCTCAAAAATTGTATATGCGCAAACTAATGTAAAGATGGGAAATATAACTTACTCGGGAAAGTAAGGCACGAGGGTGATCCTCTTGTGTGTATAATTAGTGAGCAACACTTGTTCGAGGTACTTTGTCGCTTTTGCCCTACCCTTGGGGTTGTTCAAGTACATGTCGTGCATGTAGTAGGGGTCTGCTAGCCCGATGTTTTTGACATTCTCTATGGATAGCTGATGCACCAAACTGAGCGTAAACAGACGGACGATTGACGAGTGGAGGGATTTCATGTGGAACATCCGAAAAATGTCGTAAAATCTCACGATGATCTTGTTTGCGTTGCCTTCAGTGACAAACCCCGCCGTAGATGACACCTTTGCGACCAAAACCGGCAGCGTTGGATTTTTCTCTTTCAGAAGCGTCCCCTCCATATATATAAGACCGTCATGGACGCTACGCATATCACCTGACAGCAAGGAGACCAACCTCGGCGGAAGCATCGGTTTGCCCAACTCATGGATCTGATGCCAGTCGGTTATGGGTATCCTGTCCAATACACGTCCTGTCTGCGACTTAGACTTGGTCCCCTCCACCGGTTGGCTCATCGATGCAACGGCATAACTCTTCTTAATTCTTTTCCGTACCGTCTTCTTAGGCTGAGTCTGATGAAATACATCCGCTACCGCCTCTTTGAGGGCATCCTGGCTGATGACTTCTTGCTCGGGGACTGCCGGTTCTTGAGAAGAGAAAAGACGCTTTGTGCATCGATATTTATCCGCTTCCTCCGCTGGCAAGAGAAGTTGATCAAGATCATCCAGGCCGGGCGCCCCCTCGTAAGGATCATCGACGAGGTAGTCATTGGGGTTCTCATCTTCAGCATCGTCGCCGTCGTGTTGCACGGACTTTGCAGGTGAGAAATCCTTGTGTTGGCTCGGGTGCCCCGACCCCTGGACCGGTGTTGGAGTGTTGACATGAGTACTTTCCAAATGAATTAGTGATTTCGGCCAGGTCAATGGCCAAACCAAGCATTGCTCCAGGTTCAACTCGCTGTCGGCTGCGGGTGGTTGGTTCGGAGGATCGAGAGCACCGCAACCAGGGAGCACCCGACTTAATGTCACTCTGAACACGTCCTCGGGCATACGAACGCCGTGGGATACGCGGTTGAGAGGTGTTATGATTTTTCCTTTGGCCACGTCCTTTAACTCGCCGTTCACACGAAGGAGCAATGTGCATCCCGTCTCGTCGGCCTGCGAAACGTCGTGCGATCGTTGTTAGAGACTGATGCCATCACGAATCAAGTCATAATATATAATTAAGCAGTGGACGTTGAATTACCGTGACGGCATTGAGCTCGGACAAGGGGGATGGACCGCTAAGTGTCGGCGGCGGCGTTGAAGAGATGTGGCGGGGCGACGACGGATCTTTGCGACCTTCCGGCTAAGGGTTGGGGGCCGGCTCGTTCTGCGCAGCAGGCGCCACGACGGGGGCCATGTTCTGCGCCGCTGGCTGCACCATTTGGGCTATGTTTATCTCCGGGAGCGGCCCTTGTCCTCCACCTGCCATCCACGGCGCTAAGGACTGAGCGACGGACGCACAGATGGTAGGGAGGAGCTCATTGAGCCTCTCGTTCACAAGCTCGTCGACCGTCTTCTCCGGGGCCTTGTTCCGCTCCTTACGCTTCTCCTTGGTGTCCGGGTAGTAGTGCGCATGCCGATGACCCTTTCCGAGGCCATGCACATGGCCACGATGCGACTTCTTGTCAAGGGGCACTCCCTTCATCGCGTTAAGCGCCCTAATGAAAGGGGTGTCATACGGGTCCTTGTTCATCGTCGCCGAGGACCCCCCATCAGATTGAGATAGGCGTTCTTTTTCTTCTTCCTCGAGATACTTATTCTCGAGCAGCTTGACCTTCTCGTTCAACACAAGATCGCCGGGCTTTTTGGGATCTTCCCTATAATGGGCCCTGACAAAATTTCTCACCTGCGGGTCGGTGATCTTGTCAAACGGGTTCGGCCCTTCTCTCTTCGCATCCTCCTTAGCCCAGACTTTCTGCTTCCCAAGGTAACCCCGGCTTCCGAGATTGTGAGGGCCAATGTTCTTTTTTCGCTGGTCTTTCCCCCATTTACTCACCGCCACCCTTTCAGGTTTGAGTTCGTCGATCTTGAATTGGGCCAAGTCTTCCTCGGAAATGGAGGGCCACATCTTATGGATCTCATCGAAACCCTTATCCTTCGCAATCATCTCCCGCAAACTGGATCTCCAAGTCGTAAACGCCTTGGCGAACTTTCCCAGTGCTAACGAGTTGACCAGATTCTTCTTCAGGTCCTGGTTGTTGTAAGGATCCGGGAACTTGTACCTCGTGTGCAGCTTCTCAATCAGCAGGGCGGCCATAGCCTTGTTTTCTTTATCTCTGAGGTGCTCCATATTAACGTTGCCGAAGTCTCGAGCTATGCAGCCTATCTGGTTTCCATAGCCCTTGGCGTAACTCTCCGGCTCGAGGGGAGCACCGCTCTTGGGGTCCACTACCGTGAACTCTTCCCGGATGGTGGCGAGCATGTTGTCCCGCCTATCTTTGCGCTTAGCCGACGCCTCGCTACCGGAGGCGGTATCCCCGGTGCCACTACCGATTTGATCACCTTCTGCGCCCGATGTATCGTTGCGCGGCTTCTAGCTCCTGGTGAACGGTTTCGTCCAACTCGTCGTCTGCATCGTCGCCCTACATCTCTAGATCCGGGTGCGGATCTACGGGTCCTCCTCCGGCGCTAAGCATAGAAAGCCACGCATCGTCGTCCCCGTGTCCGAGACCAGAACCACCCGCCTCGTCGTTGTGAGCCATATCTAATGAAGGAGAGAAAACCCGAAATAAGTTCAACAAATCATGCAAGTTAGACGATGTATACCCCATATGAGTCCAAATTTCTCGGACACTCTAAGTTGTGATATTTTTAGCAAAGATCATGCCAAAATTCACGGAAAATTTCGGCATGACCTTTGCTAAAAATATCACAAATGGAGTACCCAAATTTGCCGGAACGGAAATTAATCAACATTCCGGCAAATAGGGACTCGCGTGGGGTACCTGCACATAAAATCCCACCCCTCATATAATCCCACCCCTCATATTTTCATCGCCATCCACACGACCACACCATATCCACCATCCATCACCACCACCCATATCACCACGCCATCCATCACAACCAGCCACCACCATCCATACACACCATCCATCACCAACCACCAAAAATTGCTAACAATTGAGTACTAAGAGAAAACACTAGGTAAATAAATTGCTGACAATTTCATGCATAAAAAAATGCAAGTGTGATTAACACTGTAAGGTGATTTCATCAGGAAGCCAAGATTCATTAGGAAATCACAACCACAACATTAACACCCTAAGGTGATTTCTACACACATCCTAGCAAGGGATCTTGCTAAATTATGCACAGAAAGTGGGCTGGGATTTATTTCCCTCAGTCTGGCATAGGGATACTATGCTACACACATCCCTGGGAGATTTAAAAGTGCAAGAAAAGCATCTGTTCTTATTAAATTTGTGCCTCAGCCTTTGCATCACAGGCTTGGCCAAGAAAACAAGCATGAGTAATGTGTTCTTATCAGTTTAAATTGTTCTTATCAGATAATAGTTCCAGGGGCAACAAAACAAGCATGAGTAAACTGTTCTTATCAGATAATAGCTCCAGGGGCAACAAAACAAGCATGAGTAAACTGTTCTTGTCAGATAGTAGCTACTAGTACCACAATTCACAACTAGATAATAGCTCCAGGGGCAACAAAACAAGCATGTAGTAATCTGATGCTGGGCACAAATCCATGGAAAGGAACCTCAACCACAACAGCTACACATACAGTTCCACCAAGATTAAGTCAATAGAAAGAGAGATAGAACAGTGTAAATTTCAGGTGATAGGATCACAAAGTGGGGAGGCACATCCTCTAAATAAAAACCCAGAGTAGCACACTCTGATCATCTCATAGAAAGGTCATGGCATCAGAAATAATAGGGGACAGTTTGGTCAGAAATAATAGAAAGGTCAGTTCCATCAAGATTAAGTCAATAGTAATCTGCTTGCTCTTTCCCTTTACCGTGCAATGTTTTTTTTTGGTTAATAGCAAGATGGACAGTTTGGTTAATGTGAGTGTATTCACAGTTTGGCACATGGACAGCAGGCTTCCTGATCGGAACAGAGAAAAACTCTGGACTGTAGACTCGTCCATGACAGTATGCGGCCTGGTCACTTTCACGACTCCAAACCGTGCGGTGTATGCTCGCCGCTACCCACCTACTACTACAGAACCCGTGTTACCACAGACCTGAACGGGGGTCACAAGGACGGCCGGAGAATTCCACCTCTGATTGCGACCGTGGTGCCCGTGACCACCCTCTCGTGTCTCATACCTCCATCGTCACGGCCTGGACCACGCACCGGCCGCCCAGCGTTTATCTCCTCCAGCCACACGCAAGGCACACATGCTCTGCCCTCCCAAACACGACGCAAACCGCGCTTAAAACCCCCGCACATATCACTCACTCATTTGTTGTTCTAACAGCTACGGTTTGAATTCAATGATGAATGCCAACTGAACATGAGTCTAACAGCTACGGTTATCTGAGGGATGTCATTTTGTTGATGCAAATGTTAACCAACAAAAATTCTGCACAATACCAGGCACCAACTGCCTTGTAAGAATTTGTATTATCTCTAAGAGCAAAGCATGGCAAGGTGGAGGAACTGACTGATTTACTTCAAGAAACAACCTAGTGATGATGATGAACAACCTAGGGATGGATCCTGGTTATTTTCAGCAAAAAATTACCTGTAGAACTTCTGTCGAGCACCTTCTGTGCGTGGCAGAAAAGGGGGCAGCAGCGGGCAGCACGCCGGCGGTGCCGCTGTAGATCAGTGCGGCAACCGCAGGGGAGGAGGAGGGAGACGCGGGGGAGGAGGAGGGAGCAGCGAGGGCATCAGGTGTGGCGTTGATCGCCGGAGAGTGGCCGGCGTCGATGGAGCCGCAGGGGAGGTTGGGCGCAAACACAGAGAGGGAGAGGGCCGGTGTGGAGGGAGTGGAGGGGAGGTAGCGAGAGTGGAGCAGTGGAGGGCGCTGTTGCTGCGCGGTGGTCGCCGGACAGAGACTCGCCGGAGACGAAGGGGAGAGGAACCGTGCGCGCGCGCTGTGTGTCTCTCTGTGTGGAAGCGATCGATCGTGATAAACGGCTAAGTCCCGCGCGCCCCTGTGTAGCTCTCTGTGGGGGCTTACCGCTGGCGAACGTGGCTGCTGGTTCGCCAGCGCTACGCTACCGCTGGCGAACAAAGCTTTGTTCGCCAGCGGTAACATAGCGCTGGCGAACCAGCAGCCACGTTCGCCAGCGCTACTTATTTATTTATTTTTCTTTATTTTTCTTTGAAATAATTTACTTTATTAATTTTTCTTGAGAAACATTACTGTTTTATTTTTATTTATTTCTTTAAATTGATTTATTTTTGTTATATTTTGTTTTTCATTATTTCCTTCATGTTTTCTCTCGTTTTCTTTTTGTTTTTTATTGTTAAACAAATAATAATGTTTTATTTTGTTTTCTTTATTTGTTTAAATTATTCAAAGACATTTAATTTATAATCATTCAAACACATTACAAATTAATTTCACACATTACAAAATAATATGTTTTATTTGTTTTCTTTATTTGTTTAAATTATTCAAAGACATTTAATTTATAATCATTCAAACACATTAGAAATTAATTTCAAACACATTAATAATATTGTTTTACTTTGTTTTCTTTATTTTTTTAAATTATTCAAAGACATTTAATTTATAATCATTCAAACACATTACAAATTAATTTCAAACACATTACAAATAATAATGTTTTATTTTGTTTTCATTATGTGTTCTATTGTTTTCCGTTGTTTCCTTCATGTTTGAAATACAGAACAAGGTACATTAAATTTATAATAAGTGCACATCGATATCAGACCAGTTGATCCATGCATATACATAGTTTCGTCGCATACAATTAGAAGACATATATATATATAGTTTCTCAGTGTTTGATCTTTTTGCCTTTTTTGGTCGCAGTTGCATAATTTAACCCCACATTATGACTTCTTCTTATGAATGGAAGACCATGCCTAGGTAGCGTTGTTCTGCTTCTTCTTGTTGTGTATGTTGCATGACTATCATCATCATCTTCTTGATCATCGTCAATATTTGGGTCGCCGAACGTGTCGAACTCGTCCTCGTCAACGACTCCATCCATTCCGATGATATTCTTTTCCCTCTCCTCACGACAACACGGCTAGGCCTTGCGGGGTCTGAAGAAGCATTGGGACACATGCTTAGCCAATACCATGGCTCATTTTGCGCTGTGACATTCGCGCTTGATGAGGTTCCGGCTTCGGGAATAACCATGGTTGTAAAGTATTGGTCTTCTTCTGACGGTCGACATCCTAGCCCATCTGACGCGGAACATAGGCACCTTCTCTCCATTAGTTAAGCTCCCATATCTCCTCGATCCTTCCGTAGTATCTTAACTTTGTCACCGGTGTAGGATTCCATCGTTACCCTGAGTTTTGATAATCGGAAGTTTTGTCTTTCTCCTCTATGTAGAAAGTGAACCCGTTGATATCATATGCTTGAAATGTCGCTAGGTTGGGAGCTGGGCCATGTGCCAAGGCGTACAATAGTTTATTTTTCGCACAATCCCTTGGCGGTGGATTAGCGATGATCACATCTTTAAACCAACGCAAGAAAGTGGAGTTATGCTCTCTGATTACTCCTTCGGTCCTCCGCTTGCCTTGTTCACTGTACTTTTTCATAATCGAGCTCTTGTGTTTTTCCACCCAAGTATCGACCATGTCAATGTGTTGGAGAGCTACTAAGTTTGCCCTGTTAAAGTCGGTGCGTCGACAAGCCCGATCCACATGCACTTCTCTACGTCCATTTTTGTGACCTACTCCATCGAGCTTGCCAATGTGCTTGTTTCTTGGCAGACTAACTGGGTCCTCCACGTCCATATGATTCGTGCAGAAAGAGATGCACTCTCCGGTGAGAAAGCCCTGAACGATGCTTCCGGCCGGACGAGCTCTGTTACGAACATATCCTTTGATGACCCCATTCATCCTTTCAAACGGCATCATCTTATGCAGGAACAACGGCCCGAGATGGATGATATCATCCACGATATGGACCAACAGATGAACACATATGTCAAAGAATGATGGTGGAAAGTACATCTCAAGCTCGCATAGTATCACGACAATCTCTTCCTGCAGCCTTGAGATCTGCTTCCCCGTGATCGACTTTCGAGATATAACGTCGAAGAAGTTACAGAGGCCAAACAGGGTTTCCCGGACGTGTTTGTCCATTATTCCGCGGATCGCAACCGGAAGTATCTGCGTCATCATCACGTAACAGTCATGAGACTTCATCCCGCTAAACTTTTGTTTCTGCGCGAGGGAATCTGCTTATTAGCCCTGAGTAACCGCTAGGGACTTTGACTCCGAGAAGGCACATCATCATTTTGTGATCTCGTCCGGACTAAGAGTGAAGCAGGAGGGGGGCAGTAATAGTAATTCCTCTTAACCCTTTTGGCCTTGCGACCCCGTCTCCATCACACGATTGATCATCGTCGTCATCATCCGGGCGTCCCCCTGAAGATCTACCCTAATACCAAAATATTTCAGGTCGTTTCTTGCTTTCACCCCGTCTTTGGTCCTCTCCGACATGTTGAGCAGCGTGCCAAACAAACTTTCAAACACATTCTTCATGATATGCATCAGATCAAGGCAGTGAGGCGTATCGAGAATGGGCCAGTATGGCAAGTCCAAAAACACCGACCTCGTCTTCCATACATCCAGAAGCGGTTTTGGCGCCTTTTGCTTCTTTCCCGGCTCTGGGCATTCCTTCCAATCATTCAGCAACTTGTAGATTTTTTCGCCGCACCTCTTACGTGGAGGTCCACGGAGCTCATCCTCACCGTTAAAAAGGTCTCCTCGCCTTCTCCAGGGGTCTTTGTTGGTTAGCCAGCTTCGATGGCCAACGAAAACTGTTTTCGAAGACCCAGGATCTTTCGGAAGTTGCATAAACGTGGGGTCATCCATGCACCTCACGCAACCGTTATGTCCGTGGCACACCTGGCCCGCCACATATCCGTAGCCGAGTAGGTCGTGAACCGTATAGAGTAAGACAGCTCTCATTGGGAAATATTGTTCACCGAAGGCGTCCCATGTGTTCACCCCTTCCTCGGCCCATAGCGTGTCCAGCTAATCTTTAAGCAGCTTCAGGTATAGATTGATGTCGTTGCCTCGTTGTTTCGGCCCTTGAATTAGCATACTCATGTGAATATACTTCCTCTTCATGCACAACCAGGGAGGGATGTTGTACATCCATACAAACACGGGCCAGGTGCTATGGGTGCTGCTCTGGTTGCCAAACGGATTGAGTCCGTCGGTGCTCACACCCAACCTGATGTTCCTTGCCTCCGCCCCGAACGTTTCATATTCACAGTCAAATGCTTTCCATTGACTTGCATCTGAAGGAGGTGTCAGAATTACTTTTTCACTCCGATTTGGATCTTTCAAAACTTTATTCCTCCTTTTCGCGTGCCAGCGCATGAGCTCTGCTTCCTTGCGGTCCGCGAAATACCGTTGCAGACGGGGAATGAGCGGAAAGTACCACACAACTTTCCGAGGAGCTTTCTTCTTCCCTTTCTTGTATCGAGCGGCGTTGCAAACTGGACAAATGGTTTTGTTCGCGTCCTCTTTCCGATAAATGTAGCAATCGTTTATGCACACATGGTATTTTTCGTGAGGTAAATCAAAGGGGCACACGAATTTCTTGGCCTCGTCGCAACTTTTAGGACAGGTGTTGCCCTCTGGAAGGACATCGTGCCAGTATTGCAGGCTTGCATCGACGCTTATGTCGCTCCATTTGTATCTCGCCTTCATCTGCAGAACATCGAGGGACACTCTCAGGCGGGACTCTCCTGGACCGCAGCCTGCATACAACGGTGTCTTCGAGTCTATCTCTAGTTGCGCCAGCTTTGATTGCTCTCTAGCAGCAGATGTCGAGTTATTCGTCTTTCTCAAAAGCAGTTCTTTCATATGAGGGTCACGCACAACTTCCGTTAGGGGTGTCCCTGTGTCCTCGTGATCTTCTTCCACGTCTTGTTCAGCATCTTCTCCATGATCATGTGCGGGGTCATGAGGCTTATCTTGGTCCTGTTGTAGTTCTAGTCGATCGTTGTTATTCTCCTGTTGCACATCATTTCCTACCGCAGCCGCCCCATGGACTTCATCATCTTCATCATCACTTACCACTGACTGTTATACCCATCCATGAAACCACACCTGAGGAGGTGACTGAGCAAGTCTCGGTAAAGGGATTGAGCAAGCCCCCTAGTTTGCACTTTCGACATGGACATCGTATCTCCTTGCGGCCATTTTGTAACATGTTCTGTCGCGTGTCTCAAGTAACTATTCACGACACGTTCACTCTTAACGACCACCATTATATGTCGCCTGCACGAGAGCACGCCGATATAATTAATATTAGAACCAAACATAATATATATATTTCGATATTCACGAAAAAAATCGGCATGACCTTCCTACAAATTGGAGGTTAGAGGAGTGCCAAACTTTGCCGAGACGGAAATGAATCAAACATTCCGGCAAAGTGGCAACTCATTTTCATATCCAAAATTTCACTACATGTCGTATTCACGAAAAAAATCGGCATGACTTCCTACAATAGGAGGTTATTAGGGAGTGCCAAACTATGCGAGACGGAAATGAATCAACATTACGCGATAGTTGGCTACTCAATTTCATTCCACAACAAATTGCGCACACATGCATTTATCGTCTCCATCACACGACCATTGTTGAATCCGGTGAAATTTCACACATATTGCATTATCGCGTGTATCCGGACAAAATTTATATACAAAACTTTAATTATATATTATCATTCATCCCACTCAAATGAATAGATGGCTACACGATGATATCCGGAGAATTTTGGAGCTTTGGAGAGAGGGGGTAATTCTAGATCTAGATGGCTAGGGAGGGAAAATTTTGGGTAGAAATGGTGTTAGCAGGGAGATAAACGTATATATACCAACTAAAATAATTTTAGTTGGTTCAAAAGAGAGTAGGAGGGTGGAGAAATTGGCATAAATTCGAGCTAGAGAGAGAAGAGGGGGACAAGGTGGAGAAGGGAGTGGAGGGGAAAGTGGGGATGGTGGGTGGTCACTTATTGCAGATCTGTTAGCGCTGGCGAACAACCAGAGCTGTTCGCCAGCGGTAGTGAACGTAGCGCTGGCGAACACGCAGGACTGTTCGCCAGCGGTAGTTTCAGGGAGCGGCTGGTGCGCGCACAGGTGGGTCCCACCCGTAGTGCTGGCGAAGGCCCACACTTGTTCGCCAGCGGTAGCAGGAACAGCGCTGGAAAAGCCTGTTCGCCAGTGGTATTAGCGCTAGCCAAGCTGAATTGCTGTTCGCCAGCAGTATACTGGTGGCTATAAGCTGTTTCCTACTAGTGTTATGATTTTATTACTTGCTCGGGACGATTAAGGTTTAAGCTTGGGAACGTTGATCTGTCACAAACATACGCATCTTTATCTATGTTTAAACTGTATTTTTGTCATGAAAATGATTGAGATATTACTCTAGACATGCCACTAATCAATACTTTGTAAGATAATTGCAAATCTCCCTGTCACTATTTTATTGCAGATTCTAGACGTGAAAATCATTGGAAATCAATAATAGAAGGAAGGAAATGATCATGGTTGGAAAATCAATTAAGGATACACTCGTAGAGGCTTTAACGACCACAGGTAAGGTCACATGTGACCGTATCACTCACCATACCAAGTGCCATCCTGGTCGTCTGATCAAACTGACTCAAAGTTATCAAGGTCTAGAGCTAGTTCGTGAAGGACGACCCCCGAAAACCTAATTTCATTCACTACCTTTATAAAGGAGAGTAAACAACACCTAGAGAGGCCACAAAAAAAATCATCCTTCGCCGCCATGAAGTGCTGCCGTGAGGACTGCTCCACTGCCATATCCACTACCATAGTCATTTCCATACTACCTTGTAATTTGGATCTCGTCTCAAGTGGCAACATTGCAAGAACTATCAATCTATTCAGTTCAAGTACTATTTTCCATAATGTTTTCAATTTATGATGTGATCACAGTGTGCGAATAGTCAACTTAGGGCCAAGATCCGAGGACTAGCCTCGCAACTATGTGCTTCGTCTTATTCATGGGATTTTAGTATAATGAGTTCATCATGTTATTTGACTGTGTTTCTATATCTATGAATCGCTCCTAGGACTTATCACGTACCCCAAGACCCCGAAGAATGATCAAGATAGAGGTAGGATGAGGGAGAAATGGAAGGCTGATGAGCAAAACTCTTTGAGAGGAGGAGGGAGTACAACAGCTGAAACTGGACCTCTTAGGAACAGAAATGATGTCACGATACTTATTGCGTGTGTCTGTTTATTCTTAAATACCAAGGCAACCCCGCGAGACGGATTAAAGGGCCAGAGTTTGGAAAAAATTACTTTATGATAACCTGCTCGGGGCCATAGTGGCTTATGGATGCATTGCCTACATACATCTAATAACATATGTAAAAGTTATACTATTTTTCATTTTATATTATTTATCCTATGTTTACAAATGCACTTCTGCAGGTGAAACCTTAAAACCTGGCCTATTTTAAACCATTGATCACAACCACCTTTTTCCTAAACAAGATTGTTCCAGTAAAACGATAATTCGTTAAGCTTTCTATAGGTTCAATCATGTTCCTTATCAAGCAGCTACTTTCCGGTTTGATAAACCTAGTGTCACTAGGGGAAAAAACACATACTACATTTAGAAATCCAGAACGAAGATGTCAAGCTATTTCCTGTTCAGAACCACACACACACACACACACAGTACATGTGCATATGAAAGTACAAATTATAATCCAAAGTTGGGAAGTTGTAAAAGTAACATATACATAGTGGAAATATATAATAGATAGACAGAACATCAACGTGGAACTCATATCTAAGAAAGAACCCACCACAAAGGAGGATTTGCAGCAATAAAATCCCTAAATAAAGGAGGATTTGCGAGCATATATGTCTACAATAGCGCAACAATTCAGTTCAGATTTGTTACGCACACTACAAATCCCCAAATAAAGTGGGTACAAATGGTATTTAGTCTCTAAAATCCCTAAATAAAGGAGTATTTTCATATGAATTAATCATGTGTCTGAATGAACTTGCCTTCGATATGGGTTTGGAAGTTCAGGAACCTCTAGTGAGAAGAAACCCTAAAATTTATGTCTCGTCGACGATCGTCGGACAATAGTCGTGCACCGGTGACAAATAGTTGCAAAACAACAGTGAGCCTCCTTTGCTTCTCCTTGTTTGATGTATGCCCAAAAGAAAATAACATTTATATATCTATTTCATAATTATAATTCATATTACTATGCTATAACTGGCGGACTCCTGAATATGATTTCGTAGGAAAACTCACGCTCACGTGTAGTAACATGAACAAGTTATCAAACCCTAGTCTTGCCTTTTATGACTAATTCATTGGATGCTTGATGACTGTGTTTTCCTGGTCATGGACATTGTTTATGTCAGCATCAATGAATGACATACTGTTGGAAAGGAACAGTATAGATGGGTATAACCTAGTTATTGATATGCCAAGAGATTCCTCTAAGACATCCTTGTCCTTAGAATCATATCACAACACGGTTATATTACAATGTATCCTTTGACCATGAGGTTATTAGGGTAATATATTCTGTAGGTTTTATTTTGGTACTATCAAGAGCCACACCGTAAAATGGGTGAACATAAAGGTAGCCACTCGGTAACTCAAAATGAGTATATTTCCTCAATATTTTGATATGGGAATTACTCGTCTGTAAAAAGAAAGACACAAGCCTGGTCCCACTCGATATTCTTGATATCCATACGTTCTGCAGACAATGCATGATGATGATATATAATGTGGGATATTCTGCAGACAATCCATACGTTCTGTAAATAGAAAGACACAAGCCAGGAAACTTACCGGTTAACTAAGACAAGACAAAGGTATAATGAGTTAGAGATTGTTGCACGCCAATAAAGGAATACAAAGTCTCGGGTAAGTTCGGTATCGCGAGTACTGGAAAAATTGTACAGTAACCAACAGGTTCAGCAGTTTATTTATTTAGTATGTGAGAGTCAATATGGGCGTCCATTGCCCCGCTGTTGATTATTGTAAAGGAAAGAGTTTCCAGTTGCATATCCACACACTATCGATCCTGTAGGGAAAACACAATTAAGTTACGACTGGTTTATGTGTATAAGTGTAGGTCTGTATCAACAAGGAGTATCATCGAACAGTGTTTCTACATGATAGATATATTTTATATATTGGAGATAATTAATATTGAGTGCATTGGATGTCCTAGAGTAATAGGAACAATTTCTATTACTACCGGAATTTATTCCATAATGGTTTTAAGAGAGAAATTGAGGTTCGACGCTTTACGGAGCAAGTCCAAGGGGGCATGGGATGTCCCGAGGTTCCGGAAATATAATTATGACATCATTAGATAATATCGATGATTTTATCTAAAGATGTCACAAGGTTCCGAAAGAGTTTCAGGCAAAAACCGATAAGGGGGAGTGGCGGAGGGGGGAAGGAATGCCCCTCATGACCACACCCTATTTTGAGAGGCTTCCAGGTGGGGCCCAGGACACCACGCATTGGTACATGACATCTCTTTATTTTTCCTAGATTTTATTGGAGATAAAAAGGAGAAAATAAAATGGGAAAGGGAAAGGAAAAGTGGAGGTGGAGTTGGACTCCACTTGCGGAGTCCAATCCGAGTTCAGCTAGGGAAGGGGGTGCAGCCACCTCCTTAGTGTGACCAAGCCCCCTTCTAGAGGAAGTAGGAATCCTACCCCCTTCTAGATGAAGTAGAAATCCTGCCCCCTTTGGTATGTCTCCCCTCTCTCCAACTATATAAAGGACCACAAGGCTCAAAGCAAAACATGCAATTATCTTTCAAGGCCCTCTCTCTCTCTCTCTTAGAATTAGAGGGTCTAATTAGAGACCCTCTAATTGAATTAGAGCTTCTTCTAATTTGGGTTTTGAGGTGTCCTCTCCCAATTAGATCTAGCTTCTAATTACTATCTCTCTCATGTGTTGAGAACTCCACCTTCATAGACACATGCGGCGTCTAGTCCTGGATGACAAATTGTTGCAAAACTTGTCCCGATGTATGTGTGCATGATGACCCAAATGTATAGGGATCGCAACAGTCTTCGAGGGAAGTAAAACCCAAATTTATTGATTCGACACAAGGGGAGCCAAAGCATATTTATTAGCCTTAACAACTGAGTTGTCAATTCAGCTGCACCTGAAAATAGACTTGCTCGGAACAATTTATCAGTGGTAACAGTTTTATAGCAGCGGTAGAAATAAAATAACATCAGTAGTAAAATAGTAACAACAGTAGCAATCGTGGAAAACAGCTGGATGGGAGTACCGTAGGCATAGAGGGAATGGATGAACGGGTGTTGCATGGATAACAAGGGTCATGTAATAATAATAACATGGGCATTGCAGATAATAATAATAAAGTATCAAACATGTAGGCAAACCATATGCATGTGTTCCAATATAGTTGTACGTGCTCGCAATGAGAAACTTGCACAACATCTTTTGTCCTACCAGCCCGTGGCAGCGGGGCCTCTAGGGAAACTTCTAGTAATTAAGGTGCTCCTTTTAATAAAGCACCGGAGCAAAGCATTAACACTCCATGAACACATGTGATCCTCACATCACATCCATCCCCTCCGGTTGTCCCAATTTCTGTCACTTTGGGACCTCAGGTTCCGGACAACAGTATGTAAACAACTTGCAGATATGACCAAGAAACATAATTATACTCAGGAAAAAAATAACATGTTCATATCTAAAATCATGGCACTCGGGCCCTAGTGACAAGCATTAAGCATAATAAGTTGCAACAACGGTAGAAAACACTAACAATGGATATTAGGCACTATGCCCTCACAATGTGGCATTATTACATGATCAATCCCATCCAATCCCTTCCATCCCTATCAGTCTACAACGGGGTTTACTCACTCATGGACGGGGGAAACATGGATGGTTGATGAAGAAGGAGTGGCGGTGTCAATGGCGATGATCTCCTTCGAATCCCCGTCCCGGTAGGGTGCCAGAACATGAACTTCTGATCCTTGAATTGAGTTTTGAGGTGGCGGCAACGCTCTGTTGTTTTTCTATGGAATATGACAAACCTCCTTGCGTTTAGGGTTGAAGGCAATATGTAGTCAAAAGGGGGGCCCGAGGGGGTCTCTGGGTGGCCCACACCACCAGGTGGCGTGGCCTGGGGGGCTTGCCGGGGGTGGTTTGGCCACCTCCTGGGCCCTCTCCAGGTCTCCTTCTGGCTCCCGGGGTCTTCTCTGGGAAATTTCCCGAAAGTTGATTTTTCTGGACAGAAATGAGACACCAAGGTAATTCTGTTGAAAACAGCGTTAGTTTGTGTTAGTGGTAACCAAAACTCACAAGTTTAGAGAAAAACAATAAGAAAAGTGTTTGGAAAAGGAGATACGTTTTCGATGTATCAGTTCATACTCTCAGAGAGGTAACACATGAGACCTTCACTCTGCTGGATCAAGGTGTCGGATATAGGGAGTCGGCAACATCCTCACCCACAGGCTTGTGTGTGAGGATCTTCAAGAGGCTTCATTGACATCGTCACCAAAACCTCTCCCGCTTATATTGTGTCTGGTACGCGATCTCGAGAACTAGATCTTGGAATTATTATTCACTTGTATCTTTATTGTTAGATCTTGGCGGTTGCGTAGCATACATGGAGAAATTTTCAAATTCTCGTTGTGCAACCCACACTGGTAAGAGCGTTCTATGTGTAGGTACAAATTTGATCAAGAGAACCGTGAGTGTGGGCATTGCATAAGTTTGTGCAAGTATCTTGGAAAGTTCTCCATCGTTCAGATTATTCGCTTCCCAATATGCTTTGTTGTTTAGTTCTCGGTGGCATATCGCAATTTTTACAAACTTCTGGAAGTCCTAGGACATTCAAGTTGCCCCTTGCATATCTCGTCTAGTACGAAGAAGTGCTTCAGTAGCTTTGGGTCTTTTTATAGTTTGTTTCATTAAACAACGTTGTGGAAGGGGCATGTGGATTGGATCCATACGGGGGTCATGGTTATGAATAAATGTAGAATGAGTCTCTATAAGTTTTTGGGATGTTTTCGTTTCAATCACCCCACAATGTCAATCTAGAAATGTGAATAACCATGTCTTATGGAAGCGTAGGTTACTTAACGGTTCGTTTCGTAGATCTTACAATCATGCTAAAAGTTGCAAACAAACGTTAGAGGCGTCTAACTCTATTTTGCAGGATAAATGATGTGGTATAGTCTCGAAGTTTAGAATTTTGACATGATTTACCTAACACTATTTTGTATCCAGCAAACCATTCTAAACCTGGTCATGGCGATGATGTAAAGGAGAAGGGTTGCACTTGTCATGAACCTCGACGTGGCACCACTAACGTTGGATCCATTGGAGATGAAGGAAGACTATACTACATCACAAGTTGTTTTACTCAAGCATGTTATATCTATTTTATTTTTGTCCTTTGATTGTGCAGTAGACATTATTATTAGGGTGATTCCTCATAAACTATCAAGGTAGATCATTCTCTTCCAACTGTAGCACCGTCAAACCAACTGGGTTTCACATTCATCACTTGTATCCAAGGGTCAACGTGTTGTTATGGTTGGGAGGCGGGCATCGAGCTGATCCATGTTGATGACTTTTATACAAGGGTTAGCATGACATCACTTGATGCAGCAGGATCAGTTAGTTGACTTGACGTTAATCCATGAGAATCATGAGCTCGGAGCACACACACCTAAATGGAAGCTGAAGTCACCGGGGTAGCGATTGGCAATTTGGCCTACCTGTTGATCTTATAATATTGAGATGTATAAATTATTGGTTATAAGTTGAGCGTGGATTCTATAGTACACTAAATTTTGATGGTGAAGCAGAAGGCTTCTCCGAGCGGCTCAGCAGGCTGACACACGGAAATCCGGATTCTATAAGACCTAGAAGGTAGCCCAATCTGCGGTCTGGCTTGGAGAAGAAGTCAGATGTATTGACTTCCAAGATTAGAGATAGACTCCTAATACGAATAGATTCCTTAGTTTGTAAGTCATAGTCCGGCTCTCTATATAAAGTCGATCCACCTCAGGGCAAGGAGAATACAGAACCATACTCACGCTGTACTTTTTATACTTTAGGCTTTAGGCCTGATTTGTGAGATTGCAGGAGTAGGGCGATGCCATTTTTGCGACATACTGAATCTGTGTAAACTGAGTCTTTCGCCACCGGCAACTTCCCTAAGTCCAGTACCCACGTTCTACCTCCGGCTTATGGCACCCCCTGTCATGAACCTTACAACGAACACTCGACACTTATGATGCTGAAAAGGATGCTCACACCTTGAAGACTGATGATGCAATAGTTGTTTGATATTTCATGTTTACATGTATCGATCTTGAGCTGTCAAAATGATTTGACCGTACCTCCGCGTACGACATGATCGTTGCACTCACGACCATGTACCAAACACAAACCAAAACTGAACATTATGATATAACAAAGGCTTTGTGGTCATGTCAGTGAGCGAGCATGTAATCAAGATGTTTGGTTATGGGACTAGGCTTTAAACTTTTGGGTTTCCAATCCCAGCCGAGCTAAGTACAGATTTGGTGTTGGCTTCACTCGCCCATCTACAATAGTTTCGTCATGAACTACAACATGAATGTGATGGAGAAAAAACCAAATGAGCTCCTTGCTATACTTAAAACTTCTAAGGCTGGTGCGAGGAGGGAAAACAATCAAGTAGTGATGGTTTCCCAAACCACGCCATTAGGAAAAAAGGAATATAAAGGGTAAAGGTGCTAAGGCACATAATAAGCCCAAGTTTTTTACATCAGAACAAGTCTGAATGCTTTCTCTATGAACAAAAAGGACATTGGAAGAGTAACTGCAAAAGCTTCCTCAAGCAGAAGGGGATGTTCACCAAAGGTGATAAAGGTAAAAGAGTTATACGTGAATGATATTTTTCAATCTTAATAGTATCTCTGGTGTATCGACTGCTAAAGTATTTTATGCATTCTATATAGCAGCTACGGGAAGTAAAGAGACCGAAGAATAAAAGGTTTTGATGAGCGTCAAGATTGGCGCATAAAGGATCACCCAAGGATGAGAAATCTCCACTTTTATTTTCATAATTCGACAATTTTGTGAGCTTCAAATCAAGTTATTGTAATAAGTTCGCATGTTTGGAGACGTAATACTCTTGTGGATTCATAGGACGGAGTCCTGGTTAACTTATGAGAATATTATGGATCAATCCCTTCGTGGATGATCAAGCTACAAATCCTTTGAATTAGTGATATATCATTTGTTATAAAATATTTTGTGATTGGATTGACACCACCTTAACGTGGCACTATGATTTCAAACACATCGTATTCTTGATTAGGGAAGTTTGAGATATCGAGTGAAAGACATGATAAATTTAAACTTCTTTAAGGGTGATTTCGTTAAAGTTTTCAAGCACATAGTGAAAGTCAACAAGGAAATGATTTGTTGGATTATTGATTACACTCTCATCAATAGCCAAAACTGCACAATAAATATTAGAAATTATGTCTTAGTGATGTCTTACAAGATTTTAAGCCATTGCCTGACTAAGTAATACAAAGTCAGCACAATGAAAGATTCTTTTGCAGATAAGTACTTGATATTACCCATGAAATATTATAGGAACTTAAGTTAGAATGTTAGCAAAAATTATTGTCTTTACTTTGTGTCATTTTTTTGAAAGATAAACTATAAAAAGACACATTTGTCCTAGAATCCAAAATTTTCCGAAATATTGAAACTTGATCCTAAGATGAAAGAACAAAGTTATACTTTGTGGGTTGTTCCAATTTCACATTGGAAAGCCTTATTTTAAACCAACACATAAGAACTTTGTTACTAGATATATGTTATTCTTAAGGAATTTATTCCTTGTTGAATTCAGTTGGAGGATGGTGTTTCTTGAAGAGAGTATTGAATCTCCGTAAAAAGTTATCAGAGTTGTGCAAGCGGAAGCAATTTCAATTGACAATTCTTTTAGACTAATACCTAGAGCTATTGCAAAGTAAGGCATGGTTGTTTAAAGGAAACTTTGAACCAATAATGCACATAAAAGCTTCAAGGCAACTTGAATAAAGGACGCACATGTAGTTAGTAAAGATAATAAAAGGGGCTAGATGACTTGTAGTGAGAATTATTTTGTACCATTGAATTCAATCTGAATTTTTTTTTGAAGGAATTCCTGTTGGGATAAAGAGATATAAAGCCTGTTTCGTCTTAAAATGTTTTATGAAAAAAAAATTGAGAGTTGACTACTAAATATCTAGAGATATGTAGCAAAGCTTTATCGATCTCTATAATAAGTTTGTATGAGAAATTAACAAAACAATTCCTTTGAAGGAAAATTTGTCGAGATTGTGTACTAGAGTACAACTCGAGGGTTGATGACCCACAAGTGTAGGGGGTCGCAACAGTCTTAGAGGGTAAGTGTACACTAATTTATTGATTCTACACAAGGGGGGGCCAAAGAATACCTATAAGCCTTAGCAGTTGAGTTGTCAATCAGCCACACCTGAGAAGCACTTAACACAATATATTAGTAAAGGTGGAAGAAAATAGTTGGTGGCGTGGTGATGGTATGATTCTCTTGCGTACCCAACACACCTAATACAATGGTGATTGTACATATGCACTGATTTGGCGAAGAGATAATAAAATACGGGTAATGTGGAGGGTAAAGCATGGTATTGTAAATCTGTAATAAAAATGGTAGCAAGGTCACAAGTACCAAAACTAAGAGAAAACGATATAGTGATGGTTGGAAACAAGGCCTAGGGATCATATTTTCACTAGGGGTAACTCTCAACAATATTAATATATGATATTTCCTCTAACATTACTCGGAAATCAATCCTAATGATCAAATAGGATGAGAATCGCGTAGGGCTACACAAGCACACCTTAAAGTTCATGTTCCACATCTACGGGCACCCTAACCTTGTCATTTTGAGCATCCAAATATATCACTAACAAACATCACAACCTATCTCTTGAATAGTCTTTCTAACATATCCATAGTACCGACACTGTCACATTGGCACTATAGAGATTATACTGAACACAAGAATCAAGAAACCTCACGATTCCATAATCCAATCCGGGAAAATAAGAACAAGTTCATGATAAGTATTCCCCTAATCCATGATCCATATAGTCACACACGTCACCTTCGCTGTCACCATGGCACCGTGGGAAAAAGATGACTACAGAACATTATACTAGATAATATCCCTTGAGCACGTCACATTCATTACATAATAAAGGGGAAACATCATAAATTAACTATAATAACATAGCTCACGATCAAATCAATACCACTTAATGGGGGAGAGATAACCACATGGCTACTAGCATGAGCCCTCGGCCCTGTGGAGAGACTACTCTACATCATCGTGGGAGGCAACATCGTCGATAAAGATGGCTCCGGGGGCACTTCCTCGTCCTGGCAGATTGCGAGAACATAGACTTTTCCCCGAATTAGGGTTTTGGATGGCAGCGGACCTCGGACGTGTTTCTGGAAAAATCGTCTGGTATCTGACGTTTTTAGGTAAAAGTGATTTTATAGGAAAAGAGGAGACGTGAGGCGGTGCCCGAGGACACAGGAAAACCCCAGGCGCGGGTTGGGGTAGGCCGCACCTAGCACCTATCTGGTGTCCCTGGGGTCCATCTCCGGGTGCCCTTCTGGCTCCCGGAGTCTTTCGGTGAATAAAAAATACGCGTAAATTTTCACCTCATTTCGAGCACTTCCATTTTTTGGACCTTTTCTACAATACACACACAAAATAAATAGAAACTGGCACTGAGCACTAGATTAATACATTAGTCGAATAAATGATAGAAAACATAGGGAAAACATGTAGAAAACAAGCATGCAATATAAAAATTATAGATACGTTTGGAATGTATCAAGGTTTTTTTAAAATACAACACTAATTATACAAGGGCCAATTCGTTTATACGAATAAAATCCAGTTCGTATGTTTGATATAACAATGTAAACTAAATGACTTGATCGCATTGCTATATACACTTTGGGTATATGTTCATCATATCATTCTTCTAATGACATGACCCCGTTATTAACAACATCCAATGTTCATGATCAGGAAACCTTGATCATCTATTAATCAACGAGCTAGTTAAAAGAGAGGCTTTACTAGGAACCATTGTTTGTTTATTAAGCACACATGTATCAACGTTTCCGGTTAATACAATTCTAGCATGAGAAATAAACATTCATCATAAACAAGAAATAATATAATAACCATTTTATTATTGCCTCTCGGGCATATTCCCTTCATAATCTACTTGGGAAGCTTATGATTGGGGCATTTAAGCATTAATGTTTTGAGCGTCCCCCAAGCTTGAGAAATACTTTCTCCATCACGAGGGGAAAAAATATAAATAAAATTCCTATCTTACATGAAGATAATAAAATTTGAAATAAAAGAGAGATGCAAGCTCCTTCGAATCTAGCAAATGTGAATCATCCACTAAACTAGCCCATTCCCATGCTCTTTTTTTTAGTGATATGGAAAATAATTTCCTCATGATTAAATATCTTGGCACACCTGCAATCTTAAACAACTCACATAATTATTTAATATAAAGCAAGTGCTCACCGGGATAGACAGTTCCATCACCGATATAACAATTATCCATGACACGGACAACAATTCCAATAGGTATTTCAAAAGAGACAATTTAAGTAGGTGAGAAACTTCTCTCTACCACACGAGTGGTGGAGGAGCCATTCCCAAGCATATAACCAACAGTAAAGGATTCCATGATTTAGCAAAATAAATAGACATAAGTAAAAAATAGGACTTACAGTTTAAAGTTTACTTACCAATTCCACTTACCAATAGCGCTACACTCCCCGGCAACGGCACCAGAAAATAGTCTTCATGACCCACATGTTTAGAGGATCCATTGTAGCTTTTTCAATATGCAAGAGTGGCGAACCCAACGAGGAGAAGAAGGTACTGATAAATAGTTTCGATTAAGTTATCACTGTAAACACTGAAAGGTAAATATTTAGGGATTTTTGTGATGATAAATAAAGTGATAGCAAGTAAATAACAATGAAAGTAAATGGTTGATGCAAGTGGCTCAAACTTTTTTAGCACAAAGGACAAGCAGGCGGTGTTTCTTATAATGGCTGAAACGTTCCCGAGGACACACGGGAGGTCTCGTCAAGTTATTTTTTATCCCATGTCGTTGATTCATAGTTTTGGTAAGTGTTATGTGGGTAGACCTATGCTAGTGCATTGTCCTATCCAACACTAATGCACACTTACGATTACACTACTTGCAATCGTCCGAAAATAATAGAAAGTGATTAAGATATAAATTTAACCGTAGCATAAAAACTCGTTGTATCTACCACTCCCTTATGTGAAGCATTGCAAAAATTGGGGTTTAGCTTTCTGTCACTCCAACAACCCGTCATAAGAAATCCAACACATAATGCATTCATATAGGCCTATAAAGGTGAACTGTTATATAGTCGATGTTCACATAACACCACTAGAGAAATAACAACATAACTTAAATATCAAACCGGTAAATATTACTCAACGAAACGTGACTACTAATTACTAGAATTCTCCCATGTCCTCAAGAACTAAATTATCTACTCACAACACATCATATGGATCATAATCAGAGGTGATATATGGATGAGTAACAATCTGGTCATAAAGTTTAAACACCAATAATTCTCACAAGAAAAAACTATGAGGAGTAATTCACACCGGTAGAGAGATCTAATGAAATACAACGATATAGAACCCTAATTGTTACAGTGAGAAGAAGGGGGTGGTGAGGATGATTGTGCTACTGATGATGATGATGACGATGACAATCTTGATGATGCCCGGTGCGATGATAGTGACGGTGGTGACGATTCACCCCTTCCAGGAGGGAATTTCCCCGACGGAATCTCCCTGTCGGGAAGATGTTATTCATCAAGTGAGTCTCTGATAAAATTATACCACGGGGGGTTAAGTACGCCGAAGGAGAGCCGGAGGAAGGGCAAGGGGCCCACCAGGCGCGGCCCCCTTGGCCAGAGTTGGCT
Organism: Alopecurus myosuroides; assembly: GCA_028641055.1. Taxonomy (NCBI): domain Eukaryota; kingdom Viridiplantae; phylum Streptophyta; class Magnoliopsida; order Poales; family Poaceae; genus Alopecurus; species Alopecurus myosuroides. The sequence continues at coordinate 538,999,570 of CM054058.1, read as the reverse complement.
GCCGTGGCTCCCCTCTGGCAGCCTTTCGGGCTCCCCCGGTGATTTCTGATGAAACTTCCTTTTCTGATTTTTCCCAATTTTTCGGACGTCCGGAAGAAAGCCCCTCTGAAAGGAATTCTGACTCCGATAAATAATTTCGTAAAACTATAGAACACACAGAAAACAACGAAATAACATAAGTATAGTGTTATAATATGGAAAATATCAATGAATAAGTGAGAATTAACATATAAAATAGTGATGCAAAATGGACGTATCACCAGCCCGAAGATCGAGTTTCAAGCAGCTCACAATTACAGCTAATGGATATATTTTGACTGTCGTAATCCACTACCATACGTCAGGTGCCATGACAGGAACCCAACGAACACAAGGAAAATCAACAGAACTGGTGGGGAATCAATCGATAAACTTTACTGATAGATGTTCGGTAGGAGATACAGGGGAGGAAGAGGAGCAAACCCTAGTTGCTATGCTACCTAGAGGATACGATTTGTTCCATCTTACTTTCCAATCTCACCAACTCTGGCTTATAACATGCCCACAGACCTCAACGAATATTCCTCAAGCAAGAAGAAAAACAGTAAAGGGAACCTATCTTGGCCGTTCGTTTTCATAGCCCTTGGAGATTTCATCACCATCGTCCACCTGTGATATGCGTGCAGGCCTCTTCGTGTGTGGTGGGTCCTGACAGTGCCCTCCCCTTAAGCTTCACCTTGCCCACGAGGTGAAAAAGCTGGGAAGGTTTTGTTGATGAAGGGAACGTCTTCCCAAGTAGCATCTGCTTCTGGTAAATTCTCCCAGTGGATGAGCCATTGTGCCATTGGTTGTTTGTTGCGATGAAAAATGCGGCGCTGTAGGACTTGCATTGGTTCTGTTTTGATTTTCCCAGAAGGTGTCACCAGAGGAACATTGGGAAGAGGTATAGCTTTGTTTCCCAGTTGTTTCTTGAGCTGGCTGACGTGGAATACCGGGTGGATCTCAGCTTGTTCTGGGAGTTGAAGTTTGTACGCTAACTCGCCCACCTTCTGTATAATCTTGAATGGACCATAGTACTTGGATCGGAGTTTCAGAGAGCCACGCAGACCCAGGGCATTTTGTCTGTAAGGCTGAATTTTAAGATAGGCCATGTCACCTACAGCAAAAGAGCGTTCTGTTCTCCGGAGATCAGCGAAGTGTTTCATCCTGTTCTGAGCTTGCATCAGGTTGTCCTTGAGGTTTGCCATCATCTCAGTTCTGTCTGTCAGTGTGCTGAGTGCTTCTGTGCCAATGTGATCAGGGATCGCAAGTTCTCCAATTTGTGGTGGGGGATAGCCATATAATGCCTGGAACGGAGTGCACTTGAGTGATGTATGGTATGAAGTATTGTACCAATATTCAGCTAGCGCGAGCCACTTCATCCACTCTTTCGGGTTTTGGAAGGCCATGCTGCGCAGATAAGCTTCGAGGCATTGATTGACGCGCTCGGTTTGCCCGTCGGTTTCCGGGTGGTGTGCTGTACTCAGTCGCAGTTGCACATTCATAGCTTTGAACAGTTCCTGATACAATTTGCTCGTGAAAATGCGATCTCTGTCTGAGATAATTGCCACTGGCATACCATGCAGTTTGAAAATGTTTTCCAAGAAAGCTGTCACCACGGTGTCCACATTGTATGGGTGAGACATTGGGATGAAGTGGGCGTACTTTGTCAACCGATCCACCACCACGAGGATCACTTCTTTACCTTGAGATTTGGGTAATGCCTCAATGAAATCCAGGCTGACATGAGCCCAAGCCATGTCAGGTAATTTGATGGGTTGCAGCAGGCCTGGTGATTTCAGGTGTTCTGGCTTGGTAAGTTGGCAGGTAGGACAAGTGGCCACGAACTCTTCCGTATGCTTCTTCATGGATGGCCAGTAAAACAGCCGTTTGAGTCTGTGATAGGTTGCTCTTGTACCTGAATGTCCCCCAATTGCAGAGCCATGGAAATCTTGGAGTAGAGTGGTTCGAAGGGTTGTTGTCGCACCGACATAAATTCTGTTGTCATATTTCAGAATGCCCTCGCACAGTTTGAATTTGGGTGTGCTAGACACATCAGTAGCTAATTTCTGGAGCAGTTTTGCATAATCAGCATCCTGTGCATAACTCTCCTTAACATCATCGAGCCATTGAGGTGTAACTGTGGTTATCTGGAAGCACTGTTCCTCATCAGGTACATCTCTGCGAGAGAGGGAATCTGCAGCTATGTTCTCTCTTCCTCGTTTATACTCGATAGTATAATCAAATTCGAGTAACTTGAGTAATAGTTTGTGTTGTATGCCTTCTGTCAATCTCTGAGATGCCATGAATTTCAAGCTTTCATGATCTGTCCTGATAATTAGTGTGTTTCCCAGCAGGTAGTGGCGCCACTTTTTCAGAGATTCCAGAATCGCAATTGCTTCTTTCTCGTATACCGATTGAGCTGCTGACTTTGGCCCTAGGCTTTTACTGAAGTAAGCCAAAGGTTGACCTTGCTGCATCAAGACGGCTCCAATGCCCGATCCACAAGCGTCAGCCTCTATTGTGAACGGTTTCTGGAAGTCTGGTAATGCTAAGACTGGGCATGTGGTCATGATAGTTTTTAAATGTTCGAAGGCTGTTTGCTGTTCGTCACCCCAGGTGAATGAATCCTTCTTCAAGGCATCGAAGAGAGGGCGGCAGATAATGCCGTAATTCCTGACAAAGCGTCTATAGTACCCAGTTATGCCTAAGAAGCCACGCAGTTTTGTTATTGATGTGGGAATAGGCCAGTCCAGAATTGCTTGTACTTTCTCAGGGTTTGTCGTCACTCCTTTTTCAGAGATGACATGTCCCAGGTAGGTGACTTCTGTTGCACCAAATGAACACTTTTTCTGGCGCAAGTATAACTTGTTTTGTCGTAGGACTTCCAAAGTCAGCCTCAAGTGTTGTTCATGTTCAGATCCTGACACACTGTAGATCAGAATGTCGTCGAAGAACACCAAGATGAACTTCCTGATGTATGGCGCAAAGATGCTGTTCATTAAATTTTGGAAAGTGGCTGGTGCATTTGTAAGTCCAAAAGGCATGACAGTATACTCGTAATGTCCCAAGTGAGTTTTGAAAGCTGTTTTTGGGATGTCCTCTGTAGCCATTCGTATTTGGTGGTACCCAGACTTGAGATCCAATTTGCTAAATATCTTTGCTCCATGAAGTTCATCGAGTAAGTCCTCAATAACTGGCATTGGAAACTTGTTCTTGATGGTCATTGCATTCAATAATCTGTAATCCACGCACAAACGCCAGCCTCCATCCCTCTTGCGTACCATCACTGCTGGGGAGGAGAAGGGACTCAGACTTGGGCGAATTTCTTCATTGTGCAGTAATTCACTAATAATTTGTTCCATAGCATCTTTCTGATAATGAGGGACTCGGTATGGTCTCAGATTTGGGGGTACTGCACCCTCTCGGAGTAGGATATGATGGTCACACTCTCTCGTAGGTGGGAGTCCGGCAGGGGTTTGGAATACATCCTTGTAGAACTCTAACAATGGTGAGTATTGTGCAGGAACTTCCTGTTCTTGTTCTTCAATTGTTTGAATAATTGGTGCAATTTGCAGTAAATACCCCATGACTCCTTTCTGACATAATTTGCTAACATGCATTGCTGATACCACATGTGGATGTTTTGTGTGATCCAGTAATGTAATTGGATGTCCATTCTTTGTGACAATAAGTTGTCTTTTCTTCAAGTCTAGACCAATGGGGCTGTAGTTGTATATCCAATCTGTGCCTAGGATAATATCAAATGTTTTTAGTGGCAACACTTGGAAGGAGGACTGAAAGGTGTGGCCTTGGATTTTATATTGTGTCTCTGATAGTTGAGAATCTGATATGAGATGAGAACCCCCTGCTACTGCCACTTTGGATGCTTTGGTTGGCTGGGTCAAGAAATTGTGCTGTTCTACAAATTTGTTGCTGATGAATGTATCTGAGGATCCACTGTCCACTAGTGCCACAGCTCTCTTTCCACCAATTAGCACTAACAGAGAAAAGGTCGATTTGCCAGGTAACCCAGTGGCTGCATGAGTTGATATCGCCATTGCTTGGGACTTGGTTGATAGATCAGGTGTGGGTGTGTTGGGAGCTGTGTGAAAAGTTTGTTCTCCTTGAGACTCTTGTGGCATAGGATCAGGTTCTTCACTGTCATCTTCTATCTCTTGCAGAATGTGTAGTGTTTTCCCATTCCTGCATTTGTGTTGGCGATGCCATAGCTCTTTGCAGTACCAACACGTCTTTGCTTCTCTGTTTTGTGTTCCCATATGATTTGTGTTTTCTTGGGTGTTATTGCCTTGTGGGAAGGTAATTGCCGGTTTTTGCCAATTCTGGCCATGTTGCTGTGGGAACCTTTGTCTGAAATTGTAATTGGATGGGGTGGCTTTTTTTGAATTTGCTGCCTTCTCATATACCTTAGCATACCAATATCCTTCCAACAAGCTATTTGGTCTCTGGCCACAGACATCATGTTTAACTTCTGGTTTGAGTCCCCCAATGAAACAACTTAGGAGGAAGCTTTCTTGTAGGTACGGGTGATCTCTCTTTACTAGGGATACACACTCCTCAAACCTGTCAATATAAGCAATAACTGTGCTTGTCTGTCTGATATTCTGCAGCATTTCAACAGCCTCATGTGCATTTGCCTCCGTAAACCTGTCTGCTATCATGTGACAGAACTGTTGCCATGTAACCATCTGCCAGGGAACACAAATGTTCTTCAGCCATGTGGATGCTCTTCCTTGAAAATGCCCTGTAGCTAGGTTGACCCATTGGTCATATGGTGTGCCTGACATATCGAAGAATTTCTCGCAGGCAATTAACCAACCAATAGGATCGTCCCCTTCAAACAGAGGAATTTCCAGCCTGGGACCTTTTAATACTGCCTCTGCATAGTAGGATGGCCCCCCTAACTGAGTTGCAAACGTGTTTCTCTGATCATTGTGCAGTTGCTGCTGAGATTGATAGACTGAAGGTCCAGTATTACCATTGATGAATTGTCCAGTGACAGGATTGTAGGTGTTCGGAGATATATATTGGGGAGCAATGATGGGTTGGTAAAAACCATAGTTGCCTGTGTAATGTGGAGGTTGTTGTGCCGGGTATGGTGGTTTGGGTGGGATTTGGGAGGTTACTGTAGGTATGGTAATTGGTGAAATTCGAAACTGTGTTGTTGTTGCAGCCCCCTCTGCTACTGTGGAAGTTATGACACTGTCAGTGAACACTGCTGTTACCTGAGGCATAGTTGAGCTAGCATGTTCAAATGCGGAGTTCAGGTTCGACACTGGTAGTGTATCAGAACAAGTGGCCATTGTTGAATTCAAGGACACCGAACCCTTCTGATTGTGTGTGAAAGCCGAACCTGCATCTTGGGGCTGTGTTGGTGCTGTCTGTTTGAGGATCTGCTGTAGCATTGAATTCATTGACAATTCCATAGAAGAGAGCTTCTGTTCCAGAGTAGGTATGGCCCTCACTTGAGACTGAATTTGTGTTACCTCTTGTTTCAGTTGTTGGAGATCAGAGAGTTCGTCGCGAATTCCCGCCATATCATCCTGTAGCTTGTCAATTGCCTGTTGCCCTTTAAGTCGCGTACCGTCCACCATGGATTCAGACCGGTGCGAGATTGGCTAGCTCTCGTCCCTTTTTCTCTGAATCCAGATCAACTCCCGTGATACGACCGCTAGAAACGGGAATTTTACAGCGAGGCCAACCCGCTCGAGCTCGTCGTACCTTGCGCCGCCGGAGAAGCACTGAACTGGTGGGCCACGGGATTTTACCACCGGAGCAATTAGCCCCAGCAACCGCAGCTTTCCCGAGCTCTGCTTCCGAAGGTCTCCGCCGCCAAGTCGCCACCAACGATTTCCAACACCGCCGCCGCGAACAGGGAGGGAGGGTGGGATTTTACCGGAGATCCGAACCGCCCTGGCTCCACTGCTCGATTCCGCCGCCGAGGATCGTGCTGGCTCTGATACCCTTGACAGGAACCCAACGAACACAAGGAAAATCAACAGAACTGGTGGGGAATCAATCGATAAACTTTACTGATAGATGTTCGGTAGGAGATACAGGGGAGGAAGAGGAGCAAACCCTAGTTGCTATGCTACCTAGAGGATACGATTTGTTCCATCTTACTTTCCAATCTCACCAACTCTGGCTTATAACATGCCCACAGACCTCAACGAATATTCCTCAAGCAAGAAGAAAAACAGTAAAGGGAACCTATCTTGGCCGTTCGTTTTCATAGCCCTTGGAGATTTCATCACCACCGTCCACCTGTGATATGCGTGCAGGCCTCTTCGTGTGTGGTGGGTCCTGACATGCCATCACTCTTTCTAACCAGAATTACCAGAGATGCAAAGGCACCGTTGCTATGAGTAATAACCCCTTGTTAAAGCAATTCCCGAACCTGCTTTTCGATTTTAGGCATTAACTCAGGAGCTACTTTGTATTAGGTCGAGCACAAATAAAGGCATAAATCATCCATTCGGGTATGAATCGTTCTTGATGGAGAAATCTTTCACGATGATGCCACTCGGGTCTCCTTTGCTCAAAATAAATATTCAGATGCTCTAGTCACAGAAAATGAGGTGGTAGTTGAAATATAGCATAAAAGACGTAGTTCCGTATGGATTTCCACAAGTTGGGTCACATTTGTATATGTATCCTCAAAGATGATTTGGTAGATTTGTTCCATTTCGCTAATATCCCGCTATAAAGTTTAAAATTTCCTATTATCTCGTACTCGAAAATGCAAAGGAGCGTTAGAGATTCAGAATCATAGAAATATTTTTCTACTTGAGAAGAGCTTCAAAATTTTCACGAATGGCAAATACATTGTTATATCGATTAAATTCTCCATTTGATGAACCTTCATGCAAAGCTGAAATATACCACAAGGATATCCACTCTCTAGATTGTATTTCATATGACAAAAGACAGATTGGAGGGGGATCTTGTTAGCAAGCTAAAAAGGATCTGGCAAGGACACTTTGTCGAGTTTAAGAACATTGATGATATTTTGTTAGCTTTCCAATGATGGTTAGACCGTCTATGTCATACGCCATCTTCAACATGGAGACAACAAAGTAAAGTTGCCGGTTTTACCTCGAAATAATGAATTTATGTTCGAAGCGCAAAAACTTTCTGTTATAACCTGTTACCGGTTAGTGCACTGTGAGTTGCACCACCCTGATCCTTTGCCAACTAGTACCACCTAATTCGTTTCGGGTTGGTCGCATCACCATCCAGGAGCGCTGTGACCCCTCGGATATGACCGGACCGCACCACCTTAATCCTTTGCAAATTATGTCACCGCCACGAGGAAGCAAACCGAAGTCACTGATAAAAGAGATAGGAGAATCCAAGACAACCAACATTGACAATGTGAGAAGAGGAGTGTGGCGTGGTCAATTGTAGAGAAGGTACCCTAGGTTCCACCTAAGTGACTAAGTTGCCTATGCAAGACGGCCCACCATTATCAAGCCTTGCCGGTGAAAATCTTTGGCCCTAGCTCGACATCCTATAAACACACCCCACCTCATGGCGCAAGAGGGTTGTATCGCCAGGGTCTGTGCAACGACATTACTCCTCGAAGGAGAGGTCATGACGCTTCAGGTTGTGGGCCCCTGGTTGTTCAAGAAGAAGTTTTGGAGGTGTGTCTAGGCGGAGTAAGCCGTCACATCGGAGGACCTAACGAGCTCTTAAGGGGGCAGAGATGTGTGTTGGAGGCGACGGCAGTACTCGTCGATGGAGAGGTTGTCGCACTTTTGGTCTCGGAACTTCCGCAAAAGCATCATGGCGTGGGCCTCCTGGTTGTCGAAGAAGAAGTTGTGGCGGCGTTTCCAGGCGGAGTAAGTTGTCACATCGGAGGACATAACGAGCTCTTGAAGTGGGTCGAAGATGGCGGAAAATATCCTTAGAACGATGTCAACGTCCACATAAAAAAGTAAAATTTGAAGGTGCTATTGGTGGAGACGATGCTCATTGCCCAGCTCGATGTGATCGCGGGAAGGAACATCACAAAAAATGTAAGGTGCTAATGTCTAGCACACGGTGCACTCCCCGCAGATACAACATTTTTTATATTTAAGATACAAATTTGTTTTGAAAGTACGACCGGATGCATCAGCTCAGCCGTGTGGATTAATGCAGTGACGCGTATGCATACCTCCACTGACGGCCTACCGTTGAGTTATTTGCAGCGCTATTATATTTTTGTCAGCTTTCTTTTTTTTCTGACGGTCGCATGCATCTGCGAGGAGGCGATTGAATGTCCATGACCCAATCTCTTCTTTGCTGCCACCTCTCCCCCAATCGCGCACATTTATGGCTTTATGCATCGTCCCATGCCGTCCGGAGCGGTGCTCCCCGCTGACCCTCGTCGGTAACATATACATCTCCCACGCTTCATCTTCCTCCGCGGCCAAGATTGGAGTGGAATTCATGAGATGGCGATGATTTCTTACTCCGACGAGTTTCTACCACTGTTTTCCAGAGAAGCCATCGAGATCCCAACAATTTTCCTATACAAATAAGCATTGATGCTTATGAAAATGCTTTGTTTATTTTCCTCCCTTAAATAGGCTATTGCCCTGCTTTATAAATAAAGCAACGACCAACATACAAGCAAAACATACAAACAGACACCACACACACCCAAGGCCGGATACAAAGGTGCCGAATAGCTACATCACCCCCAAACAATTTCAAGCAAACAACGGAAAAGAAAGGAGATCAACACTTGAAGTTGATGGAGCCCTCCCTCGTGAACAAGTCGTCGCGAAGAGACGAAGCCGGACACCGACGAGACGTGGTCTCCAAGGCGGGAAGGAAACGACACCGTAGCATCGTCACCGCCCGATCCCAAGGATTAGAGTTTTCACCCGGAGTGTCTCGGAAGGCAAGGCATTGCCTCCACGGTGCCCACAAGATGGAAATGACGCCCGCAGATGCCACCACCGTCGACCTAGCCTAATCGAGGAAGGGTTTTCACCCAGGCAGACACTTGCCCCACCCGAAACATGGTACGACCAGACGCCCGCAACACTACCACCGAGCGCCGATCGCAAGCCACCACGCCGCCCTCATGGCCATGACAATCAGCTAGCACCCGAGCGGCGAGTTCCTCCCACGAGTGCCGCTGCTCCCACCATAAGGGCTTCCGCCCTAGCTTCTAGCTCTAAGCCACTCTCTGACGCTAAAACGCTTGAACTCCGGCTACTCTAACCTCCAAGAACCCGCCCCGAGGCAGGTCCGGAAGGGAGCCATAGCCGGGTAGCAAGGCTACCACAACTGCCCGGTGAACGTGCTCCAGGCCGCGTGTGGGGAAAGACTATCCCGAGTATAGGGGAGTCGTCCCAGCACCGGCAACCAGACCGGTGCCGTTGGCCGCCTGCCAACATCGTCTCACGAGGGAGCTATAGCCAGACTCGCCGGCCATAGAGACCTCCGACTCCTCACAAGGCGCACCAGCCCCCGATATACCCCACCATGGGCACCTCGCCGGGGGAACCAGCACCGCACCGCTGGATGACCGCAACGCTCACCAAGACCTGTCCCGGGGCGCTGGCCGCCGCCCAGGTCCGGGTTTGGCCCCGCTCAACATCTTATACCCAAACCCATGGCTCCTCCGATAGCATCATGGATTACTTTTGAAACGGTGGCCCCATGGCGCAAGAGCGGTGTATCACCCCGGGCCGGTCTATCTTTGTCTAATGTTATACCGTGTTGTGGGTAATAAAATAAACAAAGGAGACATGCAAAAAAAAAAAATGCAAGGTGCTAATGTATAGCACACGGTGCACTCCTCGCAGATGCAACATTTTTAATATTTAAGATACAGTTTTTTTTTTAAAGTACGACCGGATGCATCAGCTCAGCCGTGTGGACGTAATGCAGTGACGCGTATGCATACCTCCAGGGAGGTTCTACCGCTGAGTTATTTGCAGCGCTGTTCGTTTTTGTCAGCTTTATTTCCGACGGTGCGTGCATCTGCGAGGAGGCGATGCTGCGTCCATCACCCGAGCTTATATGCTGATCAAGAACCGCGAGTTAGCGGTACGGGACTAAAATAAGTGGAGTAGCACGCGAGCTTAGCCTGTCACGATATTGCCCTAGGCGTTAGTGGGCCGGGGCCCAGTTACCACAGATCTGCTTGCCGCGATTCGATCTTTTGTACAGGTGCCGCGGCTGGGGCGTACGTATTTTAGTCCCACATCGTTTAAAGAAAGGAGATCGAAACAGCTTATATACGGGTGCCGACGCAGAGGGATCACCAAGCGGCAAGCCTGGTGAGCATATCAACAACAGATCAGATGTGATCGGCATGCAAGTGGCTCTATGGCATTGGACTGTGCCAGACGTGGTGCATGCCTCAGAATGCCAGAACGACAGCTTGCACAAAAGTGCCATTTGAAGGCCACCCCGACACGGGGTGATTGGGCTTTTTTTTTCTTGGCCGGATGGCTAGATACAGACATTTCGGAAGGGAAAATAATCCTATGAGACCGGGTCTATTTTCCTCTCAATTGAGACCCACTTTGTAAGACGTGCACGACAACGTCCATGTAGTCCTCCCCCGGCTTCACTAGCGTCCCGGCCATCGCATCCGCCGCGCCCTCGAGCGCCTCCACGAGTGCTTTGGCCGCCTCCTCGTCGCCGTCCTGCGCCGCTTCCATGAGCTCCCCAATCGCTGACACCGCGAGTTCCGCACTACGTATACCGACCACCACACCCCATAGGAACTCAAGAAACGCCGACACGGCGTCCGCGTCCCAGACAAGGGCGAAGACGAACTCGGCCACTGCTTCGAGGGTGCTCTGTGGCCTCGAGCCCCGCGTCAGCCGTCTGCCCCGGCAGCCTGACCAGGTCCACTGTACCGGCAAGGAGCAGGGCCAGGCCATGGAAGAGCACCACAACGGCGAGCTCCAAAAGCCATAGAGCTAACCTTATGAACGCAACAAGCGCCATGCATATGGGCACGCAGCAAGCAAACCTGCGTCTTTTTGGCGGGAGAGAAAAATCATTTCGTTTCACGTCTCTTCTTCGTGGCTACCTCTTTAACCTTCTCCAAATCACGCCCTCTTCATAGCTTTATTCTTCGATCCACCACCGCCGTCTTCGCTGGGGATATCTCCATCCTGTTGTGCTCCAACTTCGTTGGTGGGCGGTGTCGGATATATACTGAATAGGGGTATAGAAGATGGTAGACAAAAGAGCCGGACTACCAGGGTGGCCTACATGGTAATGGGCTTAGGTCCATTGGGCGGCCCAGTAGTCCGACGCGCAGAAGCCGGATTCTAGAAGAACCCGGATCACGGCCCACGTGATCGGGCTTGGAGGAGAAGACGGATTCCTTACTTTCCAAGTTACAAGTTAAACGTAGTCTTCTAGGTTTCTTGTTCTGTAAGCCCTAATCCGGCTATTATATAAAGCCGGACGGGAGATAGATAAGACAAGTTTCATAAGTTCCAAGGTTCTAGGTTCAAGCTTAAGCTCTACGCAACTCGCCGAGAAGTTCATCCTCGCCGAGTAGCTAGATCTATTCCCTCACATTGTAACCCTGTTATACGGGCTTTAGTCCCAATTAGTGAGAAGTGCAGAAGTAGGTACGCCGTACTGTCGCGACGTACCGAACCTGGGTAAAATCCCGTGTTCTGTGTTACTACGCTATCCCGTTACCCCACGTCTCTACCGTAGTCTCATGGCACCCCAGTCTATGAAAACTACTACGATGTCTCGACAGTTGGCGCCCACCGTGGGGCAAACGACGTCAGGCGTGAAATTCCAATCTGGGATACTCGGCGGAATTGGAAGATCGATCACTGTCGGAAGCTTGGAATTCGACGACGACGTCGGGCGCTTCCTCGACAACCGATCCTACATACCGGCCCAAAACCACCTGGTAAGTGCCTGCGTTTTACCGATTGGATCTGCTAACATCTTTATCGGATTAACCGCGGAGGCAATGGGGTTTTGCGGTGGAAGCAAGTATTTCCCACCCGCCCTATACCCAGTCGAAGACGACTATGATGCCGGATTTTGCTCAGAGCGCCGACAAAGAAGTGACTCACACTTTATCGGCATGGAGTCGCCGAAAACACGGATGATGCAAATCCCGTGCAAAAGGCAGACAACAATACACCCGTCACAGAGACGGAAGAACCAATACCCGTCACAGAGACGGAAGATCCGACATCCGTCAACCAGACGATGAACTCGGAAACAGAGTCCGTGCTTGCCGCCATAGAGGCGAGATTGGAGTCGGAAACCGGATCGGATAACTTCGACTCCGAAGACGAAGACGATGATGCCTTCGTAAGAAAAGTTAAGTCCTTTCAAGAGGGATTCCATGAAGTGCTAATGGCAAAACCAGCTGATGCAACAGGTGCCGACAGCCAGGAAAGCCCTAAAACTCCTCCGCCAGTGGAAGAGAGAGAAGACGGAGAAACTTCTCCGATATTCCCTAATGTCAAGGAGATGACAGAAGATGAACCTGTCAAAAACCTCCTTCTTCCAAGAAAAAGCACCGTGCTTCTAACAAACTCCAGTACAAACTCCGGAAGAAAAAGTCAGCTGATCTCGCTGATGAAAACCTGGAAGTTGGAGATATTAGTGGCACAAAGCCCGCGGAAAAGAAATCTAAGGAAATCACTGCTCCGCCAATGACAGAACTGGAAGAGCAAGAACTATTACAAACTCCAGTGGGACCCAATGAACCCCCTGAGATGCTGGAAGCCAGGAGACAAGCTTTCCAACGGCAACAGCAACATCTGCTTAGATCTCGGCAACATCTCCAACAAACCCATAATGACATCAAAGTCATGAAGGAAGAAATAGAGGTGTACGAGAGAAAGCATAGATCTGCCTTAAAACCTACTAGGTTACCCGGAATTGCAAAACCGGAAGAACTGCCGCCGAAAGAAAGGTTCTATAACCCATCTTGGCAAAAGCAGTTAAACGGCAAAGACGCTAAGGGCGAACCAATATACAAAACCGCAGCAGAAAACGCGGAAGCAGCGTTCGCCATCCTGAACAATGATCTGTATTCCAACGGGGAAAAACTCCAAGGGGTGTATGCTTTCCTAGGAAAAGCATTACAGCAGCAACAGCGAGGCCAAGAGCGATCAGGGAGGCTGCATGATAATTCCGCCCTCTGCAAAACGGTTACTTACGCTGCTGGAGCACCTGGACCGGAAGAACCCGGAGATTCGGATAAAAAAGAGGATCCGAGAAAAGACAAGAAAAACCCCGACAACCGGGACGCAGCGTCTAGAACTGGACCTCATCTCCCGAAAGATGGATATAAACCACACGATCGGGAAGACAAACACCGGAATGACGGCAAAATAATGCCACCTCCGAGAAACCCAGCCGAAAAAGCTGGAAGATATGATACACCTCACAGACGTGAAAGATCTCGGACACCGCCTAAGGATAAGGAAAGGTACAGGAGCAGGACTCCACCTAATCCCAGGGGGCGTGACAACGGAAGAGATAGAGATAACCCCGGAAAAGCGCGTCCGCGCAACAATGGAAAAGAAAGGAGCAGATCCCCTTCTGTCCATTCAGCCGGGAGATATTCTGCACATATTGATAGAGCAGAAAAGGATGATCTATACTTTGGTCCTAAGTGTTTCACTGACAGGATCCGAAGGATAACCCTGCATTCTGGCTTCGCCAAAGTTGGTCCAACCTACCAAAAATATACCGGCAGTACAAACCCGGATACCTGGCTTTCAGATTATTACACAGCCGTCCAAATCAACAACGGGACAGACCTGGAAGCTGTCAAGTTTCTTCCCCTAATGTTGCTAGACGGAGCCAGAGATTGGATCAATGGTTTACCATCAAGAACTGTCGACAGTTGGGATGATATGGCGAGAGTATTTACTCAGCATTTTCGGGGAACATACAAATGCCCAAATAGCATCAACCAGCTGAACCGTTGCACCCAATTTGAAGACGAACCATACGTGGATTTCATCTCCAGATGGACTGCAATGAAGAATAGTTGCTCTGGAGTAACTGACGTACAAGCAATGCATGCTTTCGTCAATGGCCTAAAACCCGGACTGGTACCGTTCATGGTTGGTTCTAAAAAGCACAAAGATCTCGGATCTATGCTTACAACCGCTAATGAGCATGCTGCAGCCGAAGACGATATCAGAGCAAGAGGAGGCAATATTGAGTCACTGATACTGGCCAAGAAAACACCTCGTTCTGATAAAAAAGGAACTCCGGAGTCAACAACAAAGCCCAAGGAGGTTAACATAGCCTTTGGAGGAGAAAAGGGGAACAAGTGGAAAGGCCGCAGTCCAGATCCAATCAATTACACTCCCGAAGAATGGGAGAGAATTAAGTCGGAACCCTGCGTCCACCACTCTCAGTTTGGGAAACCTACCCATACAAATGCGCAATGCCGGCTAAACAAGCATATGAAAGGCAATGCAGGATCCGGAAATAAAGGGAAGGGTTCCAAGAGGAAACCTGCCAAACAAAAGCCAGAAGCTGAAAAAGAAGACAGTGAATCGGACACTGATGACAAAATCCAGGAACAACAGTGAAAAGGCGAACCTAAATTTCCGAGAGTTGACGGAGAAGCAATGTTAACTTTCCTAGCAACCCCGTCAGCAAAGGTGGCCAAAAGGACACTTCGAGAAATAAACGCGGTTGTTCCTGCAACCCCAAAATTCTTGAAGTATTCCAACACACCGATAATCTGGGATCAGTCAGATCATCCCGGAAATATCCCTGAACCCGGCACACAAGCTATTGTTGTAAGCCCTATTGTTCAAAACACTAGGCTAAGAAGAGTGCTGATGGACGGAGGATCCAGCATCAACATAATGTACCTGGATACATTGAAGCACTTGAAGATCTCCGAGTCCCAACTCAATTACAGCAATATACGCTTCCACGGCATTGTTCCTGGCAGGCAAGCACGATCCCTAGGAGAAATTTCCCTAGATGTCACCTTCGGAGATAAAGATCACTTCCGGCAGGAAAAAGTATCCTTCGAAGTAGTGCCGTTCGAAAGCGTGTATCACGCAATACTCGGACGTCCGGCTTTCGCCAAATTTATGGCAAGATCTTGCTATATCTACAACAAGCTGAAGATGCCAGGACCCAAAGGAGAGTAATCACCATTGCCGGTGATTTCAAGCTGGCAAACGAGTTGGAGAAGCAAAACGCCCTTTGCGCTCAAAGAGTTATAGATCAGGAAGAACTGAAGGAGTTAGCCAAGGAGGTATCGCCAAAAGAAATGCCGGCAGGAAAAGAAACTCGGAAGCCAACAGATAGCTTCAAGGCGTCCGAGAATACAAGACACGTAATCCTAGATCCCAAAGATCCGACAAAATTTGTCGTAGTAGGGACTGGGATGACCGACAAATAGGAAGGCGAGCTCATGAAGTTCCTCCGTGAGAACTGGGATATTTTTGCCTGGTGTCCAGCTGACATGCCAGGCGTACCCAGGGAACTTGCTGAGCACCAACTCAAGGTTATTCCCGGATCAAAACCCGTCAAACAAGGTCTCCGTCGATTTGACGGAAGAAGACGGAAGGCTATTGGCAAGGAAATTATCCGGCTTTTAGCAGCGGACTTCATCAAGGAAGTAATCCATACTGACTGGTCCGCAAATCCGGTATTAGTGCCGGAGAAAGACACCACTGCTCTCAGAATGTGTATAGATTACACAGGATTGAACAAGTTGTGTCCGAAAGATAGGTTTGCGTTACCGCGAATCGATCAAATAATAGACGCCACTGCAGGCTCTGAGCTTTTATGCTTTTTGGATGCATACTCCGGGTACCACCAAATACGCATGAAAAAGGAAGATCAAATCAAGACTTCTTTTATAACCCCGTAAGGGACGTACTATTACGTAACCATGCCTTTTGGCCTGAAGAACGCAGGTGCAACCTACCAGCGTTGCATGCAACGTTGTTTGCATAGTCAGATTGGCAGAAACGTCCATGTTTACGTGGACGATATTGCTGTCGTAACCAAGGAAAAAGATACACTCCTTGAGGATTTGCGAGAAACCTTCGAGAATTTGCGCACTTACAAGATGAAGTTGAATCCATCTAAGTGCGTATTCGGGGTCCCCTCAGGAAAACTTCTGGGTTTCATCGTTTCCCACAGAGGAATAGAAGTTAACCCGGAAAAGATCAAGGCAATCTCGAACATCTCAGAACTTACGTGTGAAAAAGATGTCCCAGAATTGCCGGGTTCCGCCACAGGCATAAAAAGATTTCTTAGTTGGCTGGGGGCTAAAACCTTACTTCGGATATCGCATCCACAGAGACTGACGTGATCTTTTGAAAGATCGTCCACGTAAAAAGAAATCTAAGGAAATCACTGCTCCGCCAATGACAGAACTGGAAGAGCAAGAACTATTACAAACTCCAGTGGGACCCAATGAACCCCCTGAGATGCTGGAAGCCAGGAGACAAGCTTTCCAACGGCAACAGCAACATCTGCTTAGATCTCGGCAACATCTCCAACAAACCCATAATGACATCAAAGTCATGAAGGAAGAAATAGAGGTGTACGAGAGAAAGCATAGATCTGCCTTAAAACCTACTAGGTTACCCGGAATTGCAAAACCGGAAGAACTGCCGCCGAAAGAAAGGTTCTATAACCCATCTTGGCAAAAGCAGTTAAACGGCAAAGACGCTAAGGGCGAACCAATATACAAAACCGCAGCAGAAAACGCGGAAGCAGCGTTCGCCATCCTGAACAATGATCTGTATTCCAACGGGGAAAAACTCCAAGGGGTGTATGCTTTCCTAGGAAAAGCATTACAGCAGCAACAGCGAGGCCAAGAGCGATCAGGGAGGCTGCATGATAATTCCGCCCTCTGCAAAACGGTTACTTGCGCTGCTGGAGCACCTGGACCGGAAGAACCCGGAGATTCGGATAAAAAAGAGGATCCGAGAAAAGACAAGAAAAACCCCGACAACCGGGACGCAGCGTCTAGAACTGGACCTCATCTCCCGAAAGATGGATATAAACCACACGATCGGGAAGACAAACACCGGAATGACGGCAAAATAATGCCACCTCCGAGAAACCCAGCCGAAAAAGCTGGAAGATATGATACACCTCACAGACGTGAAAGATCTCGGACACCGCCTAAGGATAAGGAAAGGTACAGGAGCAGGACTCCACCTAATCCCAGGGGGCGTGACAACGGAAGAGATAGAGATAACCCCGGAAAAGCGCGTCCGCGCAACAATGGAAAAGAAAGGAGCAGATCCCCTTCTGTCCATTCAGCCGGGAGATATTCTGCACATATTGATAGAGCAGAAAAGGATGATCTATACTTTGGTCCTAAGTGTTTCACTGACAGGATCCGAAGGATAACCCTGCATTCTGACTTCGCCAAAGTTGGTCCAACCTACCAAAAATATACCGGCAGTACAAACCCGGATACCTGGCTTTCAGATTATTACACAGCCGTTCAAATCAACAAGGGACAGACCTGGAAGCTGTCAAGTTTCTTCCCCTAATGTTGCTAGACGGAGCCAGAGATTGGATCAATGGTTTACCATCAAGAACTGTCGACAGTTGGGATGATATGGCGAGAGTATTTACTCAGCATTTTCGGGGAACATACAAACGCCCAAATAGCATCAACCAGCTGAACCGTTGCACCCAATTTGAAGACGAACCATACGTGGATTTCATCTCCAGATGGACTGCAATGAAGAATAGTTGCTCTGGAGTAACTGACGTACAAGCAATGCATGCTTTCGTCAATGGCCTAAAACCCGGACTGGTACCGTTCATGGTTGGTTCTAAAAAGCACAAAGATCTCGGATCTATGCTTACAACCGCTAATGAGCATGCTGCAGCCGAAGACGATATCAGAGCAAGAGGAGGCAATATTGAGTCACTGATACTGGCCAAGAAAACACCTCGTTCTGATAAAAAAGGAACTCCGGAGTCAACAACAAAGCCCAAGGAGGTTAACATAGCCTTTGGAGGAGAAAAGGGGAACAAGTGGAAAGGCCGCAGTCCAGATCCAATCAATTACACTCCCGAAGAATGGGAGAGAATTAAGTCGGAACCCTGCGTCCACCACTCTCAGTTTGGGAAACCTACCCATACAAATGCGCAATGCCGGCTAAACAAGCATATGAAAGGCAATGCAGGATCCGGAAATAAAGGGAAGGGTTCCAAGAGGAAACCTGCCAAACAAAAGCCAGAAGCTGAAAAAGAAGACAGTGAATCGGACACTGATGACAAAATCCAGGAACAACAGCGAAAAGGCGAACCTAAATTTCCGAGAGTTGACGGAGAAGCAATGTTAACTTTCCTAGCAACCCCGTCAGCAAAGGTGGCCAAAAGGACACTTCGAGAAATAAACGCGGTTGTTCCTGCAACCCCAAAATTCTTGAAGTATTCCAACACACCGATAATCTGGGATCAGTCAGATCATCCCGGAAATATCCCTGAACCCGGCACACAAGCTATTGTTGTAAGCCCTATTGTTCAAAACACTAGGCTAAGAAGAGTGCTGATGGACGGAGGATCCAGCATCAACATAATGTACCTGGATACATTGAAGCACTTGAAGATCTCCGAGTCCCAACTCAATTACAGCAATATACGCTTCCACGGCATTGTTCCTGGCAGGCAAGCACGATCCCTAGGAGAAATTTCCCTAGATGTCACCTTCGGAGATAAAGATCACTTCCGGCAGGAAAAAGTATCCTTCGAAGTAGTGTCGTTCGAAAGCGTGTATCACGCAATACTCGGGCGTCCGGCTTTCGCCAAATTTATGGCAAGATCTTGCTATATCTACAACAAGCTGAAGATGCCAGGACCCAAAGGAGGAGTAATCACCATTGCCGGTGATTTCAAGCTGGCAAACGAGTTGGAGAAGCAAAACGCCCTTTGCGCTCAAAGAGTTATAGCTCAGGAAGAACTGAAGGAGTTAGCCAAGGAGGTATCGCCAAAAGAAATGCCGGCAGGAAAAGAAACTCGGAAGCCAACAGATAGCTTCAAGGCGTCCGAGAATACAAGACAGGTAATCCTAGATCCCAAAGATCCGACAAAATTTGTCGTAGTAGGGACTGGGATGACCGACAAATAGGAAGGCGAGCTCATCAAGTTCCTCCGTGAGAACTGTGCTATTTTTGCCTGGTGTCCAGCTGACATGCCAGGCGTACCCAGGGAACTTGCTGAGCACCAACTCAAGGTTATTCCCGGATCAAAACCCGTCAAACAAGGTCTCCGTCGATTTGACGGAAGAAGACGGAAGGCTATTGGCAAGGAAATTATCCGGCTTTTAGCAGCGGACTTCATCAAGGAAGTAATCCATACTGACTGGTCCGCAAATCCGGTATTAGTGCCGAAGAAAGACACCACTGCTCTCAGAATGTGTATAGATTACACAGGATTGAACAAGTTGTGTCCGAAAGATAGGTTTGCGTTACCGCGAATCGATCAAATAATAGACGCCACTGCAGGCTCTGAGCTTTTATGCTTTTTGGATGCATACTCCGGGTACCACCAAATACGCATGAAAAAGGAAGATCAAATCAAGACTTCTTTTATAACCCCGTACGGGACGTACTATTACGTAACCATGCCTTTTGGCCTGAAGAACGCAGGTGCAACCTACCAGCGTTGCATGCAACGTTGTTTGCATAGTCAGATTGGCAGAAACGTCCATGTTTACGTGGACGATATTGCTGTTGTAACCAAGGAAAAAGATACACTCCTTGAGGATTTGCGAGAAACCTTCGAGAATTTGCGCACTTACAAGATGAAGTTGAATCCATCTAAGTGCGTATTCGGGGTCCCCTCAGGAAAACTTCTGGGTTTCATCGTTTCCCACAGAGGAATAGAAGTTAACCCGGAAAAGATCAAGGCAATCTTGAACATCTCAAAGCCTACATGTGTAAAAGATGTCCAAAGATTGACGGGTTCCGCTGCAGCCGTCAGCAGATTTATTAGTCGGCTGGGGATAAAGCCTTACCACTCTACAAACTGTTAAAGAAATCCGACAAGTTCGAATGGACAGAAGAGGCCGATGCAGCGTTGGCCCAGTTAAAGGAAACCTTGATGAACGCTCCCATCTTGGCATCTCCCAAAGACGAAGAACCCATGTTACTATACCTTACGGCTACTAATCGGGTTATTAGCGCGGTAATCGTTGTGGAACGGACAAAAGAAGAGCAAAGCATACCAGATCAACATCCGGTATACTACATAAGCGAAGTTTTCTCCGAATCCAAACAAAGATACCCGCACTATCAGAAACTGGCATATGGCGTATTTTTTGCATCCAGAAAGCTGCGCCATTACTTCCAAGGACATTCTATAACAGTGGTATGTAAAGCAACACTAGGGATATTATAAACAATGCGGAGGCAACCGGCCGAGTAGCTAAATGGGGCATCGAGCTGGCAGCTTTCGACATTAAGTACCAGCCAAGGACGGCAATAAAATCCCAGGTTTTGGCAGATTTCGTCGCCAACTGGACAGAAGCAATGGAAAATACACTGATGCCAGAATCCGAGTACTGGATCATGCACTTTGACGGATCCAAGATGAAGGAAGGAGCTGGAGCCGGCGTAGTTCTAAAATCTCCCAAGGGAGACACAATGGAGTATGTATTGCAAATACACTTCAACGCCAGTAATAATGTGGCAGAATACGAAGCTTTGCTTCATGCTTGCCTATTGCAAAAGAAATAGGGGTAAAACGCATCTTGTGCTATGGAGACTCGGATTTGGTACAGCATCAGCTCAACCAAACCTGGGACGCGAAAAGCCCTATAATGGCCGAATATCGGAGAACGGTGGATGAGTTTGCCATCTCCTTCTTCGGGTTCGAAGTCCTTCACATAAAAAGGGAGGAAAATTGGAACGCGGATGCGCTAGCCCGCATGGGATCAGAGAGAGTAAAAACTTTACCACCAGGGGTATTCGTCCAGCATTTGCATGAACCGTCCATAAAAGGTGGAGACGTTGATTACCCTCTAGCATCTGAAACAATTGAAGTCATGCTCGTTAAACCGGATTGGACAATCCCGTACTTAAACTTCTTAGTCAATCAGAAGTACCCGGAAGGAGCAGACGAGGTCTTGCAAAGGCAAATACAGCGTCGATGCAAAGGATACGTGGTGATCAACGACCACTTGTATAAGCGCAGTACTTCCGGAATTTTTCAACGGTGTATTTCACCAGAAGAAGGAAGAGAAATACTGGAAGAAATCCATGCCGGCGATTGCGGACATCATGCTCAATCAAAAAGCATAGTCAAAAAAGCATTCCGGGCGGGGTTTTTCTGGCTAACAGCCAAGACAGACGCCGAACGCATAGTGAATACGTGCGAAGGATGCCAATATTACGCCAAGCAGACCAATTTGCCGGCCCAAGCACTTAAAACTATCCCTATCACATGGCCGTTTGCGGTCTGGGGGCTAGATATGATGGGACCGTTCAAAACTGCAAAAGGCGGATTTCTCATTAATGTAAAAGAAGCATTACATTTCAGATTACATTAAAAGGACAGTAATGCTCCTATTGTCTACTTTTTCTATCCAGGTTCCAGGTAACCTTTCAAGAATCCGACTCCTCCTCGCTGCTTTCTTCATCGGGGATTGGAGGAGCTTCCTCTTCTGGATAGTGGACGGAGACATTTACCATGGCGGCAATCTGGGTGGCGTGGCCCTTAACTTCACCAAAAATGGTGCTTCGTTGCGCATCCGTGTATCCCTGAGGGACACCGGTGGCCACACGCCAGGATTTGGCACTAGGGTAGTGCATGCGCATAAGGCCTAGAGCCATGCGCGCACCACCCCGTGCAGCGGAGCGGAGAAGAGACTCCTTGGACTCCGCCACCTCCATGATGATACCCGGTTTTTCAACCCCTCCGAGCATTCCCCAGATTTATCGGGAAGGAACTTCTCTATGAGCTGCGTCCCAGCAGCCTTAATCGAATTCCATGTTTCCCCGAAAGCTCGGATGCCTGCAATCCGAGTTCCATCTGGGGTGTCTCCTGTTTGATCCAACAAAACATACAAAAAGGGTTAGGCAGACAAACAGAGAAAGCAAAACATGGAAAGATGAGGAAAGGGTAAGAAATTTACCGATGAGCTTGTCGATCTCGGAAACTTCCTCCAGACGAAGGTTCAGAGCATCGGTCAAATCCCGGATGGTGGATTTGTCTTTCTCCGCCTGTTCGGAAGCCTTGGAATTAGCTGTTCCAAGAGCCAGGTTGCTGGCTTCCAGGTCTTGTTGAGCTTTCACAAGATCCTTGTGAAGCTCAATGTTCTCATTGCGGAGAATTTCGGCGTTGCCAGAATCTTCCGCTGCCTGCTTAGCCTGAGCTAAGGCAGCTGAAAAGCAAGGGAAAATCCGAGTTGATCAATTTCCTCGGGAAAAAACTTAGACAAAGTCTTAAATCGGAAATTTCAAAACGAAAAAGCTTACCTTTCGTTTCCGTCAAAGCAAGCTGAGATGATTCCAGCTCCGCCTCCTTCTCCTCAAGAATAGAAAGAAGACTTCGAACTTCTTTATTCTTGATGGTGAGCTTCCTGAAAACTTCCAGGTTTATGGCTTCGGAAGTTTGCTGAAACGTAGCAAGGAAAAGAATGAGTACAAAAAGCATCAAAGCAAAAAGCACGCATTTTAATTAATGCTTGGGGGCTAGAGTTATATACCTGGCTCATTCGCTGCAAACCTGCTAAGTTTTCTTTGAATTCTTTCGCGTATTCCGCGAAGTGATTTCCGGCTGCGTCCAAGCCGTCATTGATAGCTTTAAAATCCTTGTCAAAGGTGGGGATTTCCTCGTCGAAAGTCCGAGAAGATTTCCCCACCTCTGGGGCCGCCCTTTCCCTCGTATCCGACTCGGATACAACGGGCTGGCTGGGCTCTGGGGGCTTGGTGGTGGGGGCTGCAGTAGGTTCTTCCGCCATTGTCTGCGGCGTGTCCGGGGCAACGGCGGGAGAAGGTTGGCTGCCTCGGCTGGAAGAAACCTTGAGTTTCTTCAGCTTCTTCGGCTTCAGGCTGGAGGGGGGCAGGCTAAAAACCAAAACCCGGAAAAGGTTAAAACACCAAAGATGGACGAAAACGATCCCATAAAAGAAAAACCCAGAAGAAAATAACCTGGAAGTGGCGACGGGGATTCCGTCAAGATCGATAATTTCATCCGAGGAAATTATCTTCTTGCGCTTGCGCCCACCTGTAGCGGCGGTGCGCAGCGCATCCAGCTCAGCCTCGGAGGCTAACTCCGAGTCTGGAAGATCCGCAAGCTGTTGGAAGAACCAATCAGAATCAAAAGGCAGATTATCCAAGAATTGAGATTGTACCCAAATGACGGAAAATTTACCTTGGGAGCTGGGTTGTCGGCCGTGTACATTGGCCGACTCTCCGTGTATTGGTCGCGCGATGCGACCAACTGATTGATGCGCCGCCTAAGTTCCTTTGCGGGCCAATCCTTGTCGGTTGTCCGCATTGGATCCTTGGCTCCCGTGTATTCACACAGGAGACGGCCTCCGTGGTTTGCTAATGGCTGAATCCGCCTATCCAGCCAGCAAAAGACCGTATCCATACCGGTCAAAGGAGGTTTGGAGGAGGTGAGCTTGGCGATGCGCCTTTTGATCCTTAGCAGATCTGGAGGCAGAACCTGGACGGCTTCTGTCCCCCAGTTATCTTGGGGAATAGCGGCGGAATTCACGAAAGGTGGAACCCCGACGGCCTTTTTAGGGAAAGGCACGTCGGGATGATAGAAAAAAGAACCCGTCCAAAATTTGACGGATTCTGAGGTTTTGATTTGGGGAACCAATCCTCTCGGAATCTCCGAAGAGTAAAGGAAATGGTCCCGCAATTTGGGAGTGCGCCCTCCGAAGAGTTACGCTTGACCCCAAAGCAATACAGCCAAAAATCTAACCTAGGCTCTATTCCTAGGTAACCTTCGAACAAGGCCTGGAAGTCGGCCATGTACAGAATGGAATTGGGAGGAAGGTTGTGAGGTTGGATGCTGTAATGTGACAGAACCTGGAGGAAGAAAGAGGAAGGTGGGAGCCCCATACCTCGTAGAAGGTGGGAGGCAAGAAGTACCCTTTCGCCCTCTTGTGGCATGGGTTCGGTCTCCTCTTCCGGGAGCCGCCATTTCTTTTTGAGCACCAAACCCTCCTTCTCCAAGTTTGGAAGGAGAGCCGGGGGAATACTGCAGGCACTCCAGTTGCCTGCAGTTTCCTCCTCCTCGTCTGCTCCGGCGGCGGCGGCGGCGGCGGCCTTCGCGGCGGCGAGTTTGTCGCCGAGGAGCTCGATTTTTTCCTCCGCCGTTTCAGGTGCAAACGGCGGAGTTGTTGTGGCGCTTGGGCCCGCGACGTCCACGGCGGCGGAAGCGTTTCCTCCGCCCGCCGCGGATGCCGTGGTCTTTTCCGGCTCGCCGCCGGCATGCTTGGGCGACCCTAGCTGTGGATCTAGGTCGCCCAAAAGTTCGTCGATGGAGGCGCGAGCCGGTGAGGACGACGGAGAGGCCATCTTCCTTGGTGATGTGTGTGCGCTCCGGCGTGCGAAGAGCTCGTTGGGGCAAGGTCTCGTTCTCGCTCTCAAGCTTGCGTTCGCAACAATGGCGTGGGCAGTGATGGAGTGAGGAAAGATTTCCGATGACGAAGAGGATGGCTATTTATAGCCTGAAAACCTCTAGATACGTGCCAACGGCTCTTTTGACCGTTGGATGTTCGACGTGTGTCGCTCGTCGGAAAATCCGGAAAACGGAACGACAGAGGAATGATGGTTATCTCCTCGTTTCCCGTGAGAATCTGTCAGAGATACGTTGCAGGGTTTCCCGCGTGAAACCAAGCGGCGCTTGCGTCAGCATGATTAAAGCGCTGATGTCATGAGTTCCTTTTCCGCGAAGGATCGCGAGAAGAAAAGCCGGATTTTCATAGTTCCGAGTTTTATGTTACCATCTCCTTCAAAAGAAAAGAAGAAAGAATCAAGACTGCTGAATCAAGTTTTCCCGGACAAAATGTATTTGACGAAAGACGGAGTTTCAGAGTTTTGATCCTTCCTGGGGGCTACTGTCGGATATATACTGAATAGGGGTATAGAAGATGGTAGAAAAAAGAGCCGGACTACCAGGGTGGCCTACATGGTAATGGGCTTAGGTCCATTGGGCGGCCCAGTAGTCCGACGCGCAGAAGCCGGATTCTAGAAGAACCCGGATCACGGCCCACGTGATCGGGCTTGGAGGAGAAGACGGATTCCTTACTTTCCAAGTTACAAGTTAAACGTAGTCTTCTAGGTTTCTTGTTCTGTAAGCCCTAATCCGGCTATTATATAAAGCCGGACGGGAGATAGATAAGACAAGTTTCATAAGTTCCAAGGTTCTAGGTTCAAGCTTAAGCTCTACGCAACTCGCCGAGAAGTTCATCCTCGCCGAGTAGCTAGATCTATTCCCTCACATTGTAACCCTGTTATACGGGCTTTAGTCCCAATTAGTGAGAAGTGCAGGAGTAGGTACGCCGTACTGTCGCGACGTACCGAACTTGAACGATTCTTCATTGCAGAACTGGAAGAGCACGTTTTAGGTGGAGGAGAATACGGGATTTCTTCGGGTGCAGAACAATACGGGATTTAGCAAGATTTGGGTGAAATTTGTAAGGAGGCTATCTCCGGTGATCTTTTTAGTGGGGTAACATGCTCGTTTCTGCACCCACTCGACCATGTTGCGGAGAGCTGAGTTCATCCTCGTCGGAAATTCAAAAAACCATCACTTTAGGTTTCAATCCCAAAAAATTCTACTCGGTTTTTTTAAATCTAAAAAATCTTGTATTCAACGAATTGACTTTGAGCTGACGTGGCACAAACCGGGCACACATACACACACTCCGACAGAGGTTGTCCGAACAGGGCCCACCGTCAGCGGTAGATTTCAGTCGTTCGCCGCATGTGTTCCCATCTTTTCTTCTCACGATGGTGGCAGTTACTTCCAGCGGCTGCAACACCGTCGGCGGCGTTGTCACAGCGTAGATGGAGGCGGCGCTTTCCGGGACATAGGATGTGAGGTTGGGGGGCTCTAGTGGCGAGCTTGGGCCGGGCTCATGGCCAGAGCAGCAGGACGAAGTCTAGGCTAGAAGGCGTGGCCCCTTTCGCATAGCTAGGGTTAGGGTTTCTAGATCTAGTGGTCTAGAAACAATTAAATTTTTGCTTTTATCTGCATGAACTTTATCATGAACAAGATGAACCCCAACTCTAAATTTCTATCACAATTTTTTTTATATATATTTACGATATTCATTAAGGTTTCTATTCGAGCAAGACCGGTTTGCACCCTTAAAACGACTTTACGGTTTACCTTACACCGTTTATAAGGGCTCTGTTATAAGATGTTAGAGATGCTCTCAATTATGTTATGGTATAAGGAGAATCTTTTTTTAGGATGGGTAGTCTTAACTGTGTGTTGTTCGGAGCATTTTCTCCGATAATTAAAGTGAGCACAACTCTGCACCAATTTATTCAAAAAAAAATACAAAGAAAAAAATCAAAAGGGGAACATGGCCCCGGTCTCTGCATAAATGGTTTACTAGCTACATTTTACTTTTCTCTAAGGCATTAGGTTATTTTCTTTCCATGCGGAGTGAATGAAGGAAACAGATAAAGTTTAAAAAAAAATAGGGAACAAATGAAAATTATCTGATGTTTAAACTTTCGGTAGCAATGCATGGACAATTAGCTAATTCTAAGACATGATTTGCAATGCTCCTGCTAACAGACGTGATTAGTCTCATATACATGAATGCACGCATCATCTCGTTCAGACGATGTTTTCCAAGCCATCTCTCGCACCATCTCTCGCACCGATCAAGCTATATATTTTAACAAAAAAGTACTACAAAAAGCATAGCTCGTGCATACGGTACCGATGGCAGAGCAGAGTGTCGCGTCTGCGTCAATACGCGAGAGGCAATCTCAGCAAGCGATGCGGGACAAAAAAAAACATCTGCGAGTGGGGTTTCCCTATGTAGTGCTTATAGCACTACGTACTGGAAAACGCCCACGTTCGCTGCTTCGCTCTCGCTCATGGGCCGGCCCATTTGGCTCGCTCGCTGCGCATCGCTGTTCGCTCGCTAGGCGCCGATCGCTGTTCGCTGCTTCGCTGCGCATCGCTGCTCTACTGTTTGCTGTTTTTTTGTTTGCTGTTTGCTGGTCTCTACACATGAAATAAAATTAGATATGAACAATTTTTAATTTTGAACAAAAAATAATTTGAACAGATTTCAAATTTGAACAGTTTTTAATTTTGAACAAAAAATTAATTTGAACAAAATTTTCATTTGAACAGATTTCAAATTTGAACAGTTTTTAATTTTGAACAAAAAATTAATTTGAACGTTTTTAAATTTGAACATATTTAAATTTGAACAGTTTTATCTTCGAACAAAAATATTCGAATTTTAAAACATATAAGTTTGAACAAAAAATAAAAAATAAAAAAGAAACAAAAAAGAATAAGAAAAAAGAGAGGATAAAAAGGTATGAAACGGGGAACTTACACAAACCGGGCTGTGTCCCGGTGGCTAGAGCGATGCGTGCATGTTGTCGAAGGGTCAGGTCCTGGGTTCGAGTTCGTCCGCCCGCACGCACCTCCCTTCATTCTTCTATTTTCGTGAAATATATCCTTTAAATGGGCCGGCCCACCGACCCTTCATTCTTCTATTTTCGTGAAATATATCCTTTAAATGGGCCGGCCCACCGACCCTTCATTCTTCTATTTTCGTGAAATATATCCTTTAAATGGGCCGGCCCACCGAAACAAATTACATGGGCGTGCTGTATTAGGTAGTGCTATGACCACTATATAGTATTTCCCTGCGAGTGTATCTTGAGGAGCCGGGTAAACCGTACTAATGGGCCGGCCCGCCTCGCGTGCCTCACCAAGCAAATTCCGCACCGGGCCCTTCTCCGCCGCCTAAGACCAGCGTACGTACTACTAGTACGAAAGAGTTTAGTAGCGTATTTTAGTCCCACATCGGTTACAGAAAGAAGATTTGAGCAGTTTATAAACAGTTACGGAGGCAGAGCAATCACCAAGCGGCAAGCCTGGTGAGCTTACATCTACAATAGTCGATCGATCGTGAACGGCATGCAAGTGGCTCTATGTCGGTCCGATTGTGGACTGGCAAGATCGACAGCTTGAACAACATGTCATTAGGGGGACCACTCCGATATGGAGTGTGAGCTTTTTTTCCTCATCTAATCCACACCGCGGAGGATGTCATTAGGGGGACCACTCCGATATGGAGTGTGAGCTTTTTTTTCCTCATCTAATCCACACCGCGGAGGCGAGGGAGAGTACGACGGTGACGAGGGTAGTGATGTCGGCAAAACAGGCGTTCAGGCCGCAAAGCGTGTTGAGGACCAGTGGCTGATCGGTCACAAGCTGCCCGACGTCTCTTAGAGCGTCGGAGAGGGCCTTCAACTTTTGGCAGTATGCGGTGATGCTGAGGTCGCCCTGGACAACCGCGCGGAATTCCGCCTCCAGGTAGACGGCGCGTGTGAGCTGGTTGTCGAGGAAGAGGTTGTGGATGAGCGCGTACGCCTCGAACGAGGTCTGGTTCTCGCCCATGATGATGTCGAGGATCTCATCGCTGATGGAGCCGTAGATCCAGGACGTGACGACGTAGTCCTGGCGTGCCCACTCTGCGGTGCGCTCGGCGCGGGCGTGTTGACGGCGACGTGAGCGGTGAGCTCGTAGAGGCCGAGGAGAACACCGAGGAGCATGCGCCGGCACTTGGAGAAGTTGGACGCCTTGAGCTCGAGGACGACGAGAACGTGAGACTTGGCGCTGGCGACGTTGATGGCGAGCGAGGCCACGGAGAGGACCGGCGCCGTGGCGCTGGAGAGCGCGAGGGAGGAGTCCGACTGTGAGGAGGGAGAGGACATGACGCCGAGAGAACCTGAGGTCTGGCCGGGAGAGGTCATGGTGGTGCTGGCGGCGGAAGCTGGGGAGGGATCGGTTTAGGGTTTTTCAGGCAGATGGGATCTGCTTTGATACCATGAGAACAAGTACTTTTTGAGGGAAAACGCCACACGAAGGGGCGATCGGCTCAGGTATATTTATACACACGTAGAGGGATGACCTTCTACACCAGTTGCGCCATTCACCATGGGAGCCGCTATTGTGAATCCAGTTGGCTTGTGACGTAGTGTATTGTCTATTTACCATTCGTTGACATTAGCATACACCTCTCTAAAAAATAGACATTCCTCCACGGTGTCAAACTTTTAATACTGCTGTTTAATTAAATAAAACGCTCTAACATATGAGTGATCCTTGCTTCCCTCTGCGAAGGGCCTTTCTTTTACTTTTATGTTGAGTCTCCATCTTCTAAATTTATGCACAATTGAGAGAGCATTTTTGCCATTCTGAGTTCTATGTGCATTTGTCCCATAAACATCAATAATAACTTCA
Organism: Alopecurus myosuroides; assembly: GCA_028641055.1. Classification (NCBI taxonomy): domain Eukaryota; kingdom Viridiplantae; phylum Streptophyta; class Magnoliopsida; order Poales; family Poaceae; genus Alopecurus; species Alopecurus myosuroides. Next base: position 538,970,095 of record CM054058.1, on the reverse strand, counting down.
TGATGTGATATTATTTGTTCTTAAATTATTTTTTCTAGTCTTCCTCTTGAACTTTGAATGTGTCCTAGCATTTATGTTTTGTCCCACTCTTAAGGACTAGCAAAATACCACTTTGTCATGCTTTCTCTATACTTGAAACAAACGTTTATCTTTCTTTGCATTATTATCCATGATCCTTTATTTAAGATACTCTCTGTGATGCAAAGTGATTGCTATGATTTATTATTAAAGTTCTATTTATCATGTTTGTGTTGAAGTTTTATGATCTCAGCGTGCATATGGTTTTACATTACATTGATCAAGTTTATGATAGTATCATGTCACCTCAGAAATTATTGTTTTATCGTTTACCTACTCGAGGACGAGTAGGAACTAAGCTTGCGCATACTTGATACGTCATAAACGTATCCCTAATTTCTGATGCTCCATGATCATATTATGCCAATTGCTACATGTTTTCTCCCTTATTTAAAGCATTTTTATACGTTTTCCGGGACTAACTTATTAACAAGATGCCAAGCGTGATTTCCCTGTTTTCTGCTATTTTTGGTTTCAGAAAACTTGTTTTGGAAACATTCTCGAAATTGGACCCCACAAAGCCCGAAGTGCCTATTTTCCCCGGAAGCATCCAGAACACCGAAGAGGAGTCAAAGACGGGCAATAGGGGGCACACCATAGGGTGGCTCGGCCCCCTGGTTGCGCCAGCTATGGGTGTGGGCCCCTTGGCCTCCACCGCCATTGCCCTTTCGCCTATTTATTCCCCCGGATGGAAAACCCTAGGTACCTGATAAAAAAATTCCCAAAAAGTTCCACAGCCGCCGTCGTCGTCAACCCTAGATCAGGAGGGTTCTAGAGCTGTTTTCCGGCACCCTGCCGGAGAGGAAATTATCACGGGAGGCTTCTACATCACCATGCCTGCCTCCGGAGTGATGCGTGAGTAGTTCATCCCTGGACTACGGGTCCATAACAGTAGCTAGATGGTTGTCTCCTCCTCATATGCCTCCATGTTTAGATCTCGAGAGCAGCCTATCATGGTCGAGATTGATCTTATGTAATTCTCTATGCTGTGTTTGCTGGGATCCGATGAATATTGACCTTATGCCAAGTTGATTATAGTCTTTATTGCATATGTTATTTCTGATCTTGCATGCTTTTCGTTGCTAGTGGTTGCTCTGGCTAAGTAGTTGCTGGTGACACTAAGAGGGAGTATTTATGCTTGATAGTGGGTTCATGCCTCCTCATTGCCTTGCTCGAGTGAGAAAAACGTGAAGGGGGAGGATGTGATGTTGCCATTAGGGAGAAAACAGCGGTGAGAGTACCCGCGTGTATAATCATTGCTTACATTACACACATTGCTCAATGCGATTATCTATTGTTTGCAACTTAATACCTAAGGAGGTTCGGATGATAGCCCGAGGGTGGATTATTAGTCATAGATGCAGATGGATTTCGGTCTATGTATTTTGTTGTAATTTCTGCACTAAATATCATAGTAGTCATCATGTTATAATGTGCACTACGATGCAACCTCTATTTGTCAATTGCCCAGCTGTAATTTGTTCACCCAGCATGTTATTTTTATGGAGAGACACCACTAGTGAACCTATGAACCTCGGTCCATTTTCCACACTGTTAAACAAACCACAACAATTCCCTGATCTCTTTACTTACTGCAAGCATACCTCATTTTTCACACTATACGTATAATCTTTGTTTTCAGCCAGACCGGTGAGATTGACAACCTCACTGTACCGTTGGGGCAAAGTATTTTGGTTGTGTTGTGTGCAGGTTTCACGTTGTTGCTGACACCGGTGAAGCGTCAGCACCACCGTCAATGGCATAAACCTTCCGAAGGTCCTCTTTATCCTATTAAGATTGAGAACCTTGGTTCTTAACTAAGGGCCACCTAAAGAGCTGGAAGGTTCCCGTACACAGCAACCGGAGGCGAGGGAGAGTAGGACGGCGCGGCGCTGCCATCGAGCTGAGTCTCGCGAAGGAGAAGAAGCGACCGTGTCCGCAGGAAGGTGCGCAACGGGGTCTGCATGGTGACGAGGGTAGTGATGTCGGCAAAACAGGCGTTCAGGCTGCAGAGCGTGTTGAGGACCAGTGGCTGATCGGTCACAAGCTGCCCGACGTCGCTTAGAGCGTCCGAGAGGGCCTTCAACTTCTGGCAGTATGCGGTGATGCTGAGGTCTCCCTGGACAACTGCGCGGAATTCCGCCTCGGGGTAAACGGCGCGTGTGAGCTGGTTGTCGAGGAAGAGGTTGTGGATGAGCGCGTACGCCTCGAACGAGGTCTGGTTCTCGCCCATGATGATGTCGAGGATCTCCTCGCTGATGGAGCCGTAGATCCAGGACGTGACGATGTAGTCCTGGCGTGCCCACTCTGCGGTGCGCTCAGCGCGGGCGTGTTGACGGCGACGTGAGCGGTGAGCTCGTAGAGGCCGAGGAGATTGCCGAGGAGCATGCGCCACTTGGACGCCTTGAGCTCGAGGACGACGAGAACGTGAGACTTGACGCTGGCGACGTTGGGTGCGAGCGAGGCCACGGGACTGTGAGGAGGGAGAGGACATGACGCCGAGAGAACCTAAGGTCTGGCCGGGAGAGGTCATGGTGGCGCTGGCGGCGGAAGCTTGGGAGGGATCGGTTTAGGGTTTTTCAGGCAGATGGGATCTGCTTTGATACCATGAGAACAAGTATTCTTTTGAGGGAAAACGCCACACGAAGGGGCGATCGGCTCGGGTATATTTATACACACGTAGAGGGTGCCTTGGAGACCAAGGGAAATCCTCCTCGTATTAATCTAGGGACGGCAGGGATTCGCAGATACGGTGCTTATCTATACAGGTTTGTCACGTTAACAGCGTTAGATAATTCGAGTTGAAGAGCACCGTGAGCTCCTGTAGAGAAGGTAAACAAAAGAGACGTGTAAATAAAAAAGAAAAAGTAAAATGCAAGGTGCTAATGTCTAGCACACGGTGCACTTCCTCGCAGATACAACATTTTTTATATTTAATATACACGTTTTATTATTTATAATTTACAATACGACCGGATGCATCAGCTCAGCTCGTGTGGATTAATGCAGTGACGCGTATGCATACCTCCAGGGACGGCCTACCGCTGGCATCGCTGGTTTTTTTTTTTTCCAGCTTTATTTCCGACGGTCGCGTGCATCTGCGAGGAGGCGATACCGTCTCGACGACCCGAGCTTATATTTCAGCGAAGCACTATGCGAGTTAGCGATACGGGACAAAAAAAAATTGGTACTAGGCGGGCGTATAACGCCTCCCGACGTTACTCCAGGTATTATTGGGCCGGGCCCACCTACCGATGTACAAGCCGACGGACAAAGACCGCCGATGAGGTTTTGCTAGACGTGCACAAGCACAAGCGCAACCCCATGGACTGAACTCGGCCGGCCGCCGCTTCAAGAGCACTCTTGGTGGCCTCGAGCACCGCGTCGGCCGCTTGCCCCGGTAGCCTTACCAGGTGCACCATGCCAGCGAGCTCCAGGAACGAGCCTTACCTTATGAGCGCAACAAGTGCCATGCGTGGGCAACGGTGCCAATGGGCTTTCTCCGAGGCCTAAGGCCAGCGTACGTACTACAGAAATGTTTACCAGTGCCTATTTTAGTCCCACATCGGTTACAGAAAGAAGATTTAAGCAGTTTATAAACAGTTACGGAGGCAGAGCAATCACCAAGCGGCAAGCCTGGTGAGCTTACATCTACAATAGACGATCGATCATGAACGGCATGCAAGTGGCTCTATGTCGGTACGATTGTGGACTGGCAAGATCGACAGCTTGAACAACATGTCATTAGGGGGACCACTCTGATATGGAGTGTGGGCTTTTTTTTCATTGTCTAGGCTAATCTTTCATACACTCAAATACATGGTTGTACAATAGACGATCGATCGATTGTGTCGATGGTTACGGGGGTGAGAAAGAAGGGGAAATCAGGCCAGGTCGTAGCTAGGGTTAGGGTTTTTTGTTGTTGTTTTGCTACCCTAAAGTGACTGAGCGCCTGAATATCGACCGCGAATTAGCATCTCCAACTAAAAGATGTCGGCTGCTAGATACCCTAACCTTCAACCACCCGCTTAGTACGAAACTATCAACGTCTATTAAACACAGATTGATTTTTTTTCTTATTCTTTTATGTACGTATGGTTTCTTTTTTCTTTTTTTATGCAAAGCAAAATTATCAGATTTTTGAACAAGAAGCATTTTTACTACAGCTAGTGGTAACAGACAAAGCAGTGCATCAATATGTCTAGTAACAGACTACATAAAATAGTACTCCCACCGTCTCATATTAAGTGTCGTAAAAGTGGGTAAAAACGGATGTATCTAGACATGTTCTAGTATAGATACATCCATTTTTTGTCCAATTTTGTGACACTTGATATGACACGGAGGAAGTATAAAGATCACAAGTTATTGGCAGCGACGCTACTCCACCTGCTGCTTACTTTGATCTTCCTCGGCGGGTGACAGGAGCTGCTGATACCTTGGTCTGTTTTTCTTCATGAGAAGGTAAGTTATCCAATACCAGAACAACATGATCCTGCCCTGCGCGACTATCGTGTCGACGATGCGAATTCTTCCAATGAAAATCTCTCCAGGGCCTGCGCCACAGAGAAGCATATATCAAAATAGTGACAAGGTATCAACCCGACATACAGAAGCAACCATGATCATCCTATACTGTGTACAACATGCCAACATGAGCAATTTGTTCACTTGAATACACTGCTACGTATTATTCAAATTTTCAACAGTGATTTTTCCGCAATATATATTTCTTCACACTTGACCAAGTTTTATATTTGGTGGTAGTCTAACTGCTTTCTACATGAATGTCCATACCTATTCGCCAGTCTGAATGCCGTATGAATGTTGTTGCTCAAACAAAAGCCCCTTGAGCTCTTGATGCTGAGTCCTTGAAAGGCCCTGAAAATCAATGCAAAAGGACACATCCAGATGTTATATATGCCACTGTGTGCTAAAGCGCTCACTGAAGTCTCACAAGAAAGAGCTTTACCATCTGATTAGAGATGCTTTCGGGATCCAGCGAAATATATGACAGGGGTATTATCAGGATTGACATAGTATCCTCCAAAGACAATGAAGGGACGGCCCAAGAGCCATTGCAGCTTCAGTTGTAGGAGCGATTGCTCCAACAGGAAGACCCATCGCTGATGCGGCAAATGATTCAACAGTCACAATGCCACATAATTTGGCAAACCTGAATGTGTAGCATGAAATATTTGTTTAGATCGGGCATAAGAGAAATGGTGTCAAATTCTACCATTCGGAATGTCCAAAGAGCATTTTGAGGATAATACTAACCTAGAAAGTGTAGGATGAAGTTTAGCCATTGGATAGAGGATGGATCCAAATATCAACAGAAATGCTGCTCCAATAGGAATCTCGGCTAACAACTTGGATGAGAGATATGGTCCTAGTGCATAGGAACCTTTAGCACGTTCTCTGTCAACGATAGCTCGTTCTTTTGGGAAAACCCCCACTGTTTTTGTCAGTGCAGCCATTGCTGTGTTTATGGCAGCCACCTGACTCAGGAAATGAAAGGGAGAAAAAACGCCATTAGAAAATGCTCAGACATTATTTAAAGCTATTGGAGACGGATCCGAAATAATCACTTGGACAATCAAATATCAGTAGAGAACAATTATATTTCAGTAGGTCTAGAATCATAAATGTGTAATTTAACTAAAGTCGTCGCAGATGGAAATATGGCCTAGTGGTATTTTCTGAGTGTGTCCACCTTTTACTCCGAAAAGAAAAGGAAAAACTCAAGGGGTCATCAAGACCCAAGATATTGTACCTGAAGAAGTCCCATCCTGTCTTGTATAGAAGTTTGAGTTTTTCCCATTCGCCAAAACACCGATCCAAATATAATTGCTGAAGCAATAGACATTCTTGCTCTCACCTTGTTTGTTGGTCCATCACGAAAAGCCTGAAATATGTCTCAGAATTAGCCAATGACAGTGTGACAGTCAATCTTCAGGTTAACACCACTAAGGATGTGTTTGGTTCGACTCTTTTTCCCCATTATCCGATTACATCGTAACTTGTTACCCTTAAATTTGTTTGGTTATCTTGGCCTGTAAACGCTTACCGTGGAATCGGATTACAGCCCAACTTAAATCTGATACCGCCCACCCCCCTCCGTAATCAAACCGCGTTACCGGATGGCTCGAACGAACCCTCCGCTCCTGATCCTCTCGGGACTCTGCCCCCGATCTTCTTCCTAGCGCGCCTATGGTGACAACACAGAAAAAAAATTGACCTCAACCTCCTGTAACAAGAAACACGCCACGGGAGGAGCAATCCATGGAAGAGCTGCAGCCTCTCCCGCGGAGCTTCATCAAGTCTCGCTTGTCACTTTACGCGGACGCCGCCGTTATTTTCCTGTCTCCAACGGTGCATGACGTCAACAACCTTTCTGCTCTGCTGCACAATTTTGGAGAGGTCACTGGTTTGGTCAGAATGTTGCTAAGAGCTCGGTGGCTCCGATTAGATGTGAGGGCTTGGATGTTGCGGGCTTGTTGCAGAACTTTGGTGCATCTACGGTGCAATTTCCCATTGCTATCTTGGGCTGCCATTATCTTTGGGGAGGCTTCGCAAAGTGGACCTCTAACCCTACCTTGACAAAGCGACATCCAAGCTCGGCTAAATTCCTGAACCGTGCAGGGTGCACGAGTTGGTGAAATCGGTCCTGACTTCAATGCCTATCTTTCTGCTCACGGCCGTCAAGGTGGACAAGGCAACTATTAGGGCTTTCGACAAGATCCGCAGGGGTATACTTTGGGCTTGCAGTGAGGCTGTCAGTGGAGGGAAATGTAAGGTCAGCTGGGCGAAGGTCTGTCAACCAAAGAAGCTTGGGGGTATGGGGATTCTTGACTTGGAGAAGTTCTCTAGGGCCTTGCGCCTCCGCTGGCTGTGGTACGAGTGGGTCGCCCCGGATAAGTCCTGGGTGGGCCTCGAAACGCCAAATGATAAGAAGGATAGGGACCTTTTCAACGCCTCCACACGCGTCACTTTGGGGGATGGTAAGAAGGCTTCCTTCTGGAACTCCCCCTCCAAGAGAAAGAAGAAATGTATCCCTTAAGTCGGTGGCCCCGTTGATCTACGCCGCCTCCAAAAGAGAGAAGAAATGTGTCCATGATGCCTTGGCCAACCAATCTTGGATGGCGGATATCCTACAATTCCTCAACCTCTATGAGATTATCCAGGAGACAACTATGGTGGCGGGAGTGGAGGACACCATCTCCTGGACGCGGTCCTCTAGCGGAAAGTATCCGGCCGGCTCCGCTTACAAAGCGCAATTCATTGGGTCGACCGCCGTGTCTTTTGGGAACATTGTTTGGAAGATGTGGGCGCCGCAGAAGTGCAGATTTTTTGCGTGGCTGGTGGTGCAAAATCGACTTTGGACCTCTGACCGTCTGGCCATGCGGGGTTGGCCGCATTCTCCGCTGTGTCAGCTTTGCAGATGCCAGCCGGAAACGGCGCGCCACATTCTCTTTGAGTGTCGGTTTGCCAAGGGCATCTAGCAGGAAGCGCCTGTGTGGCTTTCAGAAGACCAGGGACTGAGAGCAAGAGCTAGATCCTCGCGGGAGCCAAGAATTGGGCAGGGATGGTGAAGTAGTTTTTCTCGTTTTCTTCGGCCTTTGGGCTGTCTCTTTTTTTTTCTCTCTTTCTGGCTTTCGCCATCTCTTGTTTGCTTCTACTATATCAATAAAAAAAGGCAAATCTTTTGCCCTTTGTTCAAAAAAAAAAAGAGCTGCAGCGGCGGTCGCCGATCTTCTTCGTAGCGCGGCCGGCGTTGGTGGCCGCCGATCTTCTTCATAGTGCCGCCGGCGTCGGTGGCCCGTCAATCTTGCCATGACTATACGAGCAGCAAGCCGCGGAGAGGAGCAGCAAGCCGCGGAGAGGAGCAGCATCACTGTAGCGGGAAGACCACCACCGGCGTTGCACTCTCTGGGGACCGGAAACGAGTTAAGAAAGAATGCCAATGTCACCACATGGGATGCGCGGCCAGAGATTCGTGCTATTGGCGTGGGAAATGGCGGTGTGGGGAGCAGAGCTCGCTTTTCTTCTGGGAACATGTGACAGAGCAAAGAAAAAGAATACCGGAACGGAGCGCACTTCGTCAGGACCAGGGGTGCCGCCGATCTCTTCGGCGCTTGAATGGATACCGATACATCTGTTAAACCAAACAGATTTTCTATTTTTACCCATTCCGTTAACGGTACCGGTGTAAATCTGATTGCATTTACGTTTACGTTACCTTTACTGAACCAAACACCTCCTAAGATTTTAGGCAGCTAAACTCAGATATCCCATAACTACCCAAGCTAAGATTTGAATATTTATAAATAAACACTCTAGCGGTGTTCAAATCTTTTTATCAGCATAAGACCTTTCTTTTTGGGTCGCGGTTCAAGGCAGAAGTAGGAAAACTGTACTGAAAGGATCAAGCTGAAAGACAGAATCAAGCAATGTTTAGTGAAAAACCTGCATCCATGCTCTCTTAAACAGTAAGCGAAATTGTCTCCAAAAACCACGTCTTTGCTTGCTGTTGGACTTCTGAGCAAGCTTGGTAGAAAATTCAGAACCCTCTGAACGTGCTACTGGACTGTTAAATTCAGTAATCAAAATGATTGTACACTTTCGGCTGAGCTATAATTAGTGGAAATAAGATCAGCCAAGAATTCGGCAGGGTTCTCATGATCTGGGCATTGGTACCTGATGAATTAATTGAACCCAAATTTTGTATTAGTACAGGTGCAAAATAAGCAGAACGAGATGTGGGCAAAAACTTAGGCAGATATCAATGCCTGAAACATGCTTCGTATTGAAAACAGCTAAACAAACATGAGTCGTGAAAGATTCCAGTGTAGTGAATATTCAATTTTATTAGGTCTAAGCAAACAAGGTTGTGTACAGTCAAATGATCAAAGTAGTTATGCTTGAGGCCTGGAGTACACTGTCCTATGCCTACTTATGCAACACTTGATTTGGTACCCTGTAACCACATGATACTCATATGTTACCGTGTAACCGGATGAATAATACAAAAATGCTGGCACATCACCACCATATCCATGTTTGTAACAAAGTTGTGATCGTGGCATGTTATGGTGTCAAGTACAACAGAGTGAGATGTGTTAGCAAAACCTAATATATGCCTGATTATTAATTTATCACGGGTAATTGTACTATAAATGAAACAAGTGCAGTACATACATTCAAAATATGCGAAAATCTTGGAAAAGATATGCTATTTCAGAGAAACATCGAACGGCAAGATGCAAGTGGTGACAGCATAACAACCCTAATTTGGCGAAGTAGTTAGAGGTTCTTCTTTTGCAGGCCCCATATATACAACTTCTCCCTCTGACAATAGAATAATATCATCAAATTTGTTATAGACTGAGCCTCTCGGCTGGTTTATGGAGCATATCACAGTGTGCCCATCTACTGCAAGCTGCCTAAGAGTCTCCATCACCTTCTCTGCCTGGAACGCATAAGGGCCTAAAAGAAAGTCAAGAAAAATACAAAGTTGTTACCAGTTCATTTTGCAGCTGTCATATCGAACTTTAAAAAACTCTGCAACTACAATTCAGGATAAGATCTCAGGAATATTCAAACACTTCAACAAGAGTTTTTTCAATTGGCCTACTCAAAATGGTAAGCTGCAAAAACAGCCATTGTGGGACTGTCTTGCTTGCGACAGTACCTTAGTTTGTCACACTACAATCAGGATTTATTTTTTTACAGTGGTCCTCTCCTTTATAGTATTATCATAATTCAGTTTTGCAGGAATAACCAGGACAGCAACCTGCTTGCCCTTTGGAGGTCAACAACATTGTTAAGGTGCCACGTAATCCCAGTTAACCTTCCATGCATTTGTTAGACAATTTTTTTTAACAAGTAGTTTCTGTGTAACAATTTTTTTAATTTAGCCTTTGCAGATTTCTACCTATTACATGCATTTGTTAGACACAAGAAGTGGCCCGAACATTTTCTGTCATTCAAGTAAATCTAACTCAAAACTATACATTAGTAGAATAGAAGGTTAATTCAAGACCGTTGGACAAAAAGAATGGTTAATCAGGTAACATACCTGTTGTTGGTTTCATCCGCAAAGATGACTGAAGGATTGCAATCAGTTCACATGCAAGCGAGAAGCCGCTTCTTTTTCACCACCGCTAATTCCACGTACTTTTGCATCACCCACGATAGAATCAGCCGAGTTGACCTTTCATTAGAAAAAATAACCACTGATGATAGTACTATAAAAACCGTAAATCATGTAGATAAATTCATCCAACAACAATTATGTAGGCAGGCTTCCACATAAATTGGAAAACATCTAAAACGGGTTGCTACTGATTGAATCATATGTCACTCAACAATCCAAGACGAAACAGAAGGTCATTAACATACTTCTCCTTCCTCTCGGAAGACATGGTGTCAGGAAGCTGGAGTCAGCGGCAAACGAGAGCGTTTTCACACACCGTAAGCTGCGAGAAGAAGATGTCTTCCTGCCTCACAAAAGCAATCCTACAGAAAGAAAGAAAACACACATCAGTTCTTTTCCACAAACCTTTGCCGAAAACAATGACCCAATTGAGGCTGCCAGATAGCTTACTTATAACCGTCTTGTGACATGAGCTGGCCATTCACGTAGAGATACCCAGAGAGGTGCAAAAAAAGCGACACCGCGAGCTGCACGCTAGCACATTGAACAGCATGGTCTTGCCGGACCCTGACGGCCCCATAAGTGCTAACAGCCTCCTGGTTTCGCCTCCCCGGATAAGTTCGATAGCAAAAACCTTGCCTGCAACAATTTAGGCAGCACATCAGGAACAACATATAAGTTATATATAAGGTTGTTCATACATTGACTGATTCAGACATAGCTCAGCCCACGCAACATTATGCAAACTGTTCTACAGTTAACTGTCACCTCAGCCCGAAGAAGAGCGCCGCCAGCCCCGCCGCCCTCCTCGCCGCCAGCGCTCCTCACCGGCCCCGCCGCCCTCGTCGCTCCCTCTGCCCCGCCACTCCTCTGCCTCCCTGCGCGCCCTCCCTTGCCTCCCACTCCCTCTGCAAAACTGTTCTACAGTTAACTGTCGTGGATTTGGGGATGGAGCCGCAGGCTGCGGAGGGGAGCCATTCCGGCGGCCACCGTGGAATCAACCAGGCAACGGCCACCAGCAAGGGGGACTTGGGTGTCAGTCACTCGGACTAGACGAAACTGGTCCCTCCCTCACTCGTACAAGACAATTCGGACCAATGCGCGTAAGGTGTTCGGCCCCGCGGCCCGGCGAGAGAGAGTGGCTCACCATATCCCGCGCTTGTTTTGAGGCGCAGGTGACGCGGGCCGCACGCCGCCTCCCTCACCGGCCTCCGGGTCGTGCTCCGCCGGCGGGAGGAGGCCGGGCCGGGCCCCGCGACGGCGCGCACGACCAGCGCGGCGGCCAGCGCCCGCCAGGAGCTGGCCCTGCCCCTTTATCTCCATCGCCGCCTCCTCCAGCCGGGGCCAACCGCTCTAGAACCTTCGGGTGGTTGGAGAAGGAGGCAGAGGCAAGGGGAGGAGGAGAGGTTTAGGCCTAAGCGCTCCATTCCTCCACGTCGTCTTCGCCGCGCCAGTGGCTGGGTCGAGATTGATCAGTGGCGCGCCACCCATCGCCCCCGTGTCGACGAAACACACCACGCGCGCCGCAGAGAGGGGCAGTGCGGGCGTGTTGTACGACTCCTCGTACGCCCTCCGGGTCGTTTTCCGCCGACGCCGCCTAGAGGGCTTGGAGTTCGTCGTAGAGGCTGGCGGGCGCTCCAGCCCGGCTCCTGCTTGGGGGACACGCAGCCTCGGCTCGGCTTGGGCACGAGGAGGGGCGGCGCAGGGCGACGGCGGGAAGACTGTGTGTCGCTTCCGCCAATGCAGATGCCACCGTGGCGCGGGCGCAGGTGAGGCGGCATGGCCGTCCCCGGCTCCGTCTTGGGGACGCGCAGAGATAGGCACGAGCGCCTAGACGAGCCGCCGGCGGAGGAGGAGCACGAACGCGAGACGAAGGAGGTCAGGGTGGCCATCGTTCGCCTTGGGCCCCAGACGGTGGGCGCCGGCCAAGGGAGGCGCGGCTTGTTGCCGGCTTCGATGTGGGCGAGGACGGCGTCGAGGGTGAAGCCATCCTTCGCCCAGAACGGGTCGCGCCCGTACTTGTTCCGCTCAGTGGCGGGCGGCGCCGGCCCGGGGCCGTCCCAGTGGTTCCATCGCAGCTAGTGGTGGCGCTTGAAGTCGCGCTCGTGCCTATCCTTAGCTGTAGGTATACGTAACACAACCTGGCCATGAACTTAGCGTAAGCCGGCCTTCCAAACAGCGCGTGATAAGGGCTGCGCAATTTTACCACCTCGAACGTGAGCCACTCCACTCGGAAATTGTCCTTTGATTCTCCAAAAGCAACCTCCAACATGATCTTTCCTTCGGGGCATGCCGAGTGACCCGGCACAATCCCGTGAAAAACTGTAGAACTTTTCTGTACCTGGGACTCCTTGAGACCCAGCGTAAGAAAGTTTCCCAGTATAAGATGTTGATGCTACTTCCGCCATCCATCAAGACATTTTTCAGCTCATAACCATTAACCTGTGGCGCAACCACCAATGCTAGCACACCCGGATGCTCTATTGTTTCCGGGTGATCCCTTCTGCTCCATGTCACCTCTTGATCCGACCATCGCAAGTATCTCGGAACAGCTGAATTGACAGCGTTCACTGCTCGTTTAAGTATCTTTCTATCTTTGTTGGAAGTTCCTGTAGTATGCACGTGGTACTGTCCCAACTGCTTGGGGTTAGCTTGGAAACCTCCACCTCCTCCCTGGTTATTACCCGGATTACCACTTCCTGGGTTGCCTGCTGGGGGTGGGCCGTTGCCCGGGTTTCCACCTGGACCCGGTTCTTCTCCCCGGTCTGCACCTCGTATAGCCTTGTTTATTTCCTCGTTCTTCCATCTCTGTAAATCCACACACTGCTCCAATGAATGATTAGCCGGCCTACCGTTACTGCTATGTCGCGGACACGGCATCCTGAAGGCCTCTAAGTGGTTACTCGGCCTTGGTGGTCCCTGGTAATTTCCTCCATTAAAGTTTCCTCCGTTGAAATTTCCCTCTGCTCTGGGTCTTGAAAACCCAGCTTCTGTGCTAGCGACAAACTCGGAACCTCCCTCATACGGGCGCTTGTTCTGGTTGTTTCCATTATTTCCTCCATTGTTACCCCACTAGTAGAGAAGTGCCTTTCTATGGAACAGATTCTGTGGCGCACCAAGAAACCATGCGCCACAGAAATATATTTTTGTGGCGCACGGGTGGGCATGCGCCACAGAAAAGAGGCATTCTGTGGCGCACGGGACCGGGGTGCGCCACAGAAAAGAGGAATTCTGTGGCGCACTGGATAGGGGTGCGCCACAGAAATATGCTGGGGCCCAACCCAATCATTGCCCCACTCATATTCTATGGCGCATGGTGGTTAGTGCGCCACAGAAATATGACATTTCTGTGGCGCACCACTATCCCGTGCGCCACAGAATTCGGATCCCCAAAATTTCTGTCCACACGCACGAACTCCACCCCGCTCCCCCCCGGAACGCCTTTTCTAGTTTTTGACGGAATTGAGGCTGCCAGATAGCTTACTTATAACCGTCTTGTGACATGAGTTGGCCATTCACGTAGAGATACCCAGAGAGGTGCAACAAAGGCGACACCGCGAGCTGCCCCGCTAGCACATTGAACAACATGGTCTTGCCGGACCCTGACGGCCCCATGAGTGCTAACAGCCTCCCTGGTTTCGCCTCCCCGGATAAGTTCGATAGCAAAAACCTTGCCTGCAACAATTTAGGCAGCACATCAGGAACAACATATAAGTATATATAAGGTGTTCATACATTGACTGATTCAGACATAGCTCAGCCCACGCAACATTATGCAAACTGTTCTACAGTTAACTGTCACCTCAGCCCGAAGAAGAGCGCCGCCAGCCCCGCCGCCCTCCTCGCCCTCCTCGCCGCCAGCGCTCCTCACCGGCCCCGCCGCCCTCGTCGCTCCCTCTGCCCCGCCACTCCCTCTGCCTCCCACTCCCTCTGCAAACTGTTCTACAGTTAACTGTCGTGGATTTGGGGATGGAGCCGCAGGCTGCGGAGGGGAGCCATTCCGGCGGCCACCGTGGAATCAACCAGGCAACGGCCACCAGCAAGGGGGACTTGGTGTCAGTCACTCGGACTAGACGAACTGGTCCCTCCCTCACTCGTACAAGACAATTCGGACCAATGCGCGTAAGGTGTTCGGCCCCGCGGCCCGGCGAGAAGAGAGTGGCTCACCATATCCCCGCGCTTGTTCTTGAGGGCGCAGGTGACGCGGGCCGCACGCCGCCTCCCTCACCGGCCTCCGGGTCGTGCTCCGCCGGCGGGAGGAGGCCGGGCCCGGGCCCCGCGACGGCGCGCACGACCAGCGCGGCGGCCAGCGCCGCCAGGAGCTGGCCCAGCCCCTTTATCTCCATCGGCGCCTCCTCCAGCCGGGGCCAACCGCTCTAGAACCTTCGGGTGGTTGGAGAAGGAGGCAGAGGCAGGGGAGGAGGAGAGGTTTAGGCCTAAGCGTCCGATGTATGCCCGGCAAGGCCCTTTGGGTCCGGGGGGGCTGCCCACTCGCGGTCTCAATTGGTGCCCCCAAACAAAAAAAAAAGACGTTAAGCGACGATTTCATGCAAATATTTAGGATATACTCATTTGAATGAAATTTAAACTAAAAGACGACGTGTTCACTCGTTCAACACGTCGTAGTCGCCGTCAGAGCTGCTGTCGTCGCTCCATTCCTCCACGTCGTCTTCGCCGCGCCAGTGACTGGGTCGAGATTGATCAGCGGCGCGCCAGCCATCGCCCCCGTGTCGACGAAACACACCACGCGCGCGCCGCAGAGAGGGGCAGTGCGGGCGGCGTGTTGTACGACTCCTCGTACGCCCTCCGGGTCGTTTTCCGCCGACGCCGCCTAGAGGGCTTGGAGTTCGTCGTAGAGGCTGGCGGGCGCTCCAGCCCCGGCTCCTGCTTGGGGACACGCAGCCTCGGCTCCGGCTTGGGCACGAGGAGGGGCGGCGCAGGGCGACGGCGGGAAGACTGTGTGTCGCTTCCGCCAATGCAGATGCCACCGTGGCTCGGGCGCAGGTGAGGCGGCATGGCCGTCCCCGGCTCCGTCTTGGGGACGCGCAGAGATAGGCACGAGCGCCTAGACGAGCCGCTGGCGGAGGAGGAGCACGAACGCGAGACGAAGGAGGTCAGGGTGGCCATCGTTCGCCTTGGGCCCCAGACGATGGGCGCCGGCCAAGGGAGGCGCGGCTTGTTGCCGGCTTCGATGTGGGCGAGGACGGCGTCGAGGGTGAAGCCATCCTTCGCCCAGAACGGGTCGCGCCCGTACTTGTTCCGCTCAGTGGCGGGCGGGGCCGGCCCGGGGCCGTCCAGTGGTTCCATCGCAGCTAGTGGAGGCGCTTGAACTCGCGCTCGTGCCTATCCTTAGATGTAGGTATACGTAACACGACCTGGCCATGAACTTAGCGTAATCCGGCCTTCCAAACAGCGCGTGATAAGGGCTGCGCAATTTTACCACCTCGAACGTGAGCCACTCCACTTGGAAATTGTCCTTTGATTCTCCAAAAGCAACCTCCAACGTGATCTTTTCTTCGGGGCATGCCGAGTGACCCGGGACAATCCCGTGAAAAACTGTAGAACTTTTCTGTACCTGGGACTCCTTGAGACCCATGCGTAAGAAAGTTTCCCAGTATAAGATATTGATGCTACTTCCGCCATCCATCAAGACCTTTTTCAGCTCATAACCATTAACCTGTGGCGCAACCACCAATGCTAGCACACCCGGATGCTCTATTGTTTCCGGGTGATCCCTTCTGCTCCATGTCACCTCTTGATCCGACCATCGCAAGTATCTCGGAACAGCTGAATTGACAGCGTTCACTGCTCGTTTAAGTATCTTTCTATCTTTGTTGGAAGTTCCTGTAGTATGCACGTGGTACTGTCCTAACTGCTTGAGGTTAGCTTGGAAACCTCCACCTCCTCCCTGGTTATTACCCGGATTACCACTTCCTTGGTTGCCTGCTGGGGGTGGGCCGTTGCCCGGGTTTCCATTTGGACCCGGTCCTCCTCCCCGGCCTGCACCTCGTATAGCCTTGTTTATTTCCTCGTTCTTCCATCTCTGTAAATCCACACACTGCTCCAATGAATGATTAGCCGGCCTACCGTTACTGCTATGCCGCGGACACGGCATCATAAAGGCCTCTAAGTGGTTACTCGGCCTTGGTGGTCCCTGGTAATTTCCTCCATTAAAGTTTCCTCCGTTGAAATTTCCCTCTGCTCTGGGTCTTGAAAACCCAGCTTCTGTGCTAGCGACAAACTCGGAACCTCCCTCATACGGGCGCTTGTTCTGGTTGTTTCCATTATTTCCTTCATTGTTACCCCACTAGTAGAGAAGTGTCTTTCTATGGAACAGATTCTGTGGCGCACCAAGAAACCATGCGCCACAGAAATATATTTTTGTGGCGCACGGGTGGGCATGCGCCACAGAAAAGAGGCATTCTGTGGCGCACAGGACCGGGGTGCGCCACAGAAAAGAGGAATTCTGTGGCGCACTGGATAGGGGTGCGCCACAGAAATATGCTGGGGCCCAACCCAATCATTGCCCCACTCATATTCTGTGGCGCATGGTGGTTAGTGCGCCACAGAAATATGACATTTCTGTGGCGCACCACTATCCCGTGCGCCACAGAATTCGCATCCCCAAAATTTCTGTCCACACGCACGAACTCCACCCCCCCCTCCCGGAACGCCTTTTCTAGTTTTTGACGGAAGAGTTGGCGGTCTAAAAAGCATCAAAAAATAAATCCCTTATAGATGCACGGAGAGTTTAACGTCTAATTTTTTTATCAAATTTTGAAATATGAATTTCGACTTTCTGAGCAAAAGTTCGTTAAAAAAGTAAAATGGGCATAACTTTTGCATACGATGTCGAAAAAAAATGATCAAGATATCAAAAAAAAACTAGAGAGAAAAAAGAACCTAACCTCACTGGCCTTCGGCCTGTGAGCTTTTTTTAGAATCGCCAAATTCCAAAAGGAACAAAAGTTATGGCCATTTGAAGATTTTGACTAGAAAATAAAAAAAAAGAAAAAAAATTGTGGCGCACCCCTTCATTTGGTGCGCCACAGAATTGTGGAGGCAGGATTCGAAATCCTGCCTCCTCCCCTCCTCTTCTTTCCCTTCTCCTCTTCTCCCCTCCTCTTCTTCCCTTCTCCTCTCCACTTCTCCTCCACTTCTCATCTTCCCTTCTCTCTTCTACCTCTCCACTTCTCTCCTCTCCTCCACCTACTACTCCACCTCTCCTCCTCTGATGGAGGGATAATAACCCGGTAGGCCCACTCCAAGGTGTAATCCGGCCCAAAGGACGCTGCACGAGATCCGGCTAAGGATAAAGGAACTTCTAGAAGGCCCAAGTTTGTAGGCCTAGTAATCCGGATTGTGGGTTACGATAAGGAAAGCTAGGGATTCGTACGCAGTGTCCGGGTAGGATTCAGGGTATGCCTTGGATGGCAATCCAAGGGGTTCGGGTGCTTTATAAACCGACCCCTAGGTCTAGTTTAGAGAGATCCAAGGATTCTAGAAAATATCACCTGATATCGAATATCCAGTGTAACACAAGAGTTGAGTTATTGTCTTAAGATCGGAGACTCGGCGACTTGATTGCCGGCTACCAGATCGAATATCACCATGTTTTCCTTTGAGCTAAATCCTCTCCCAAACACCTGTGTCGACTTGCCCCAAGATCAGTTACCCCTGGTAACATCTGCCGTGATTATCCCACGACATCCTCCACCACCACCACCACCCCTCCTCCTCCACCACCACCAACTCCGGCGAGCTCCTCCTCCTCCTCCACCACCACCACCTCCAGCGAGCTCCTCCACCACCACCACCTCTCCTCCTCCTCCTCCACCACCACCTCTCCTCCTCCTCCTCCTCCACCACCACCACCCCTCCTCCTCCTCCTCCTCCACCACTTAAAGTGCAAACACGCTTAAATCATCTTGTTTTGGTGGTTGTTAACAACACATGTACTCTAAAAGGTGTTGATGTATTTCAGGGGATTATTTCAACTTATTATCTATGGTGGTGCTTTGGTACAAAAAGGAGCAAGTCGCCCAAGTCACTGTTGGCTGGAGTTTTCTCCAGGCCGGAGTCTCCGGTCCTACCAGACTGGAGTCTCCGGTGTGGATATTTCTCCAGGGTTTTTCTGCTAAGGACTTGGTGGTGTCGCGTACTGTACCCACACCGGAGAGTGTCCGGAGACTGTCCGGAGTCTCCGGTGTGGAGCCTTGTTTTCTCAGTTTCGCTAAGGACTGGGTGGTGTCGCATACTGTACCCACACCGGAGACTTACCGGATACTTACCGGAGTCTCCGGTGTGTGTGAATATCTCCTGCACGCAAGACCACAGACATCCTCTGTGTCCTCTCGAAGCGCTAAGACCGGAGTCTCCGGTCCACCTGACCGGAGTCTCCGGACTGAATATTCCTTGAAGAAAACCAAAGGTGCCAAGGTGGTGTCCGGTACTGTATCCAGTCCGGAGGGACACCGGAGACTGTCCGGAGTCTCCGGCCCAGACCGGAGTCTCCGGCCTTTACACCGGAGTCTCTGGTGTGTTTTCGCCAGATCTGCTCCAACGGCTCTTAGCCTTTATGAGGGGTATAAATACCCCCTCCCCTCCACCTACCTCAAGTTAGCTCGACCAGAATTAAAGACACCATTGTTGGAGCTCAACCACCTTGCTAGATCTCACAATCCAACCAGCCAAAAGCCTAGATCTTTGGAGGATTGAAGGAGAAGGCCCCGATCTACGTCTTCACCAACCGGATTTCATTTCCCCTCTCTTTTGCTTGAGGGATCTTTTCCTAGGGTTTCCTCTTGTGGAGAACCTAGGCTTCTTGCTACTCTTGGTGATTTGTGAGTGTTGGGAGCCCCCAATTAAGTTGTGGGTGTGTACCCCAAACTTGTTTGTAAAGGATTCAATCCCTGCCTCAAAGGGGTTCAATAGTGGAAGGTGAACTAGGCCTTTGTGGCGGAGTTCATCGGAGAATAGGGTGAGGCCTTTGTGGCGTTGAGTAGGCCTTCGTGGCAAGCTCACACCCCTCCAACGAGACGTACTCCCTTAACAAGGAGGAACTCGGGAATACATCGTGTCTCCGTGTGCTTCCATCGGTTATCTCGTTCCCCTCTCTTTACCTACTAGTACTTGTTACATTTATTGTTGTACTAGTTGTATTAAGTGTTGTACTAGTTGCATTAATTGCTTGCCTTGTCATATAGGTAAATTCACCACTAGTTGCATTATCTAGAGAATTTACCTTATTGTCAAGCCTAAACTTTAAGAAAAATTAAAATTGGTCGTAGCACCTATTCACCCCCCCTTCTAGGTGCCCATACTTTACTTTCAATTGGTATCAGAGTCTCGGCTCTTCTATCGGGCTTAACTGCCTAAGAGTTTAAGTATGGGAGATGTGATGAGGGGATAGTAACTCGGTATGCCAACCCCAGGTGTAATCCGGCCCAAACGGCGTATGGACCAAATCCGGCTAAGGACGCAGAAGCTTCTGGAAGGCCCAGGGCTTGTAAGGATCGTAACCCGGATTGTGGGTTACGATAAGGAAAGCTAGGATACGTATGTAGAGTTCGAGTAGGACTCAAGGAGCGCTTTGTATGGCAAGCCAAAGGGGGTATGAGTACTATATAAACCAACCCCTAGGCTTCGCTTGAGAGAGATTCAAGTCATAATTGTAACACCTATTATCGAGTATCCAGTATAATCATATCGAGATCCGGCGAGTTGTGTTCCGGCTCTTAGATTGCTTTTCGCCATGTCTTCCTTCAAGCTAAACCCTCTCCCAAATACCTGTGTCGACTTGCCCCTAGATCAGTTACCCCCGGTAACATCTGCCGTGATTATCCCACGACAGTTGGCGCCCCACCGTGGGGCCTGCGTCCAAAGGTGTTTACATCACGGAGAAGCTCGGAAGAACATGAGGAACCTCGTCGTCGGAGAAATCTACGTCAACAACCAAGGAGAGAAGATGGTAGACGATTCTGGCTGGGGGCCAGAGTCGGATCACCTCGAAACCGGATCCGTCGTGACAGTCGGCCGCATCAACGTCTTCATCGGTATGGTATGTGCTTCCAATTCAAGCCGTGATAATCTTGAATCTGATTCTGTGTCAGGGGAGGACACGCGTGTTCAATCGGAAAAAGAAGAATCGATCGGAACAACGGGTCCGACAGAGAGGGAGGAAGGTGCCGAGTCTATACGGGATTTATCGGAGGACCGATACGAGAAGGAAAAGCGAAGAGGAAGAACGGTACGAATCTACGCCAAGCATTATGCGCCGGGTTGCAGTTTATGCGGCCCCCGCAATCAATACCAATCAAGGAAACGCAGCCGCGGCGCCAGTCGGGGCGGCGCAGGTGCTGGCTCAGCAACAAGGTACGGCTGGCCCGATCTTGGCCCAGGTCGATGGAGAATCGGCATCAGTCACCAGTCGCCCAGCGGAGGAGGAGCGACACGCCAATATGTTTGGGTTCCAAGCAAACCGGACACCGGGGGCGGGCCCCTCGAATCCGCGTCACCCAGCTCTGTTTGATAATAATTTGATCTTGGATCCCACAGTCCTAGCTACAGTTATCACCCCAGAAAACGCAGCAGAGCGTGTAAGAGATCTGGACGTGGCTCGTCGTGCATTGGAGCAGCAAAGAAGGCAGGTAGAAGCAGAAAAGCAGGGGATGGCAGCGCGGCAGCGGGAACTGGATGACCTAGAGACCCGGCTTCGGGAGGAAACGACGAGGATTCACCAAAGGCACCGAACTATGTTACCGGCAACAGGAGGGGTTATCAACCCGACTGCCCTGGTGTTCACGCCTCAAGATCAGCCAATCCCACCGGCGAACCAAGGGACCATACCGCAACCAGCAACGGGAGTGCAGCCGGTGAACGCGCCAGCCGGGTTACCCTTGCCTCGGACGGGGGCGACAGCCGGCAACACCATGCCGCCTCCACCATCGCGATTCCGTACCCCAGCAGGTCACTACAACAACCCCATGGACAACGTGTATGCAGCAACACTCGCATTAAACCAGATTCCTGTAAGAGACTCGCCGCACGCAGAAGAAACCCGGCGAGCGATAGATCTGCTGCACACCGCGGTAGCACAGCAAGTCAATTATCCAGATCACAGAAGTGGGATGCATGGGACGCCATACGTGAGTCAACAACAGGGCAACGTCCAAACAAGCGCGGCACGACGAAGGGAAGAGCAACAGCAGATGCCACCCCCACCGCGCGTCCAGACAGTACCGGCAGTATCAGCAGCACAGGCAGTAGTGGACAGCTCCAGGGCCAGAAGAGCCGGGGCCGGGTCTGCAGCACACGATCCACCGGTGGCTCCTCACCCCGTGGCACCCCCGGCCGGGTCACGCATTTCCCGGGCGAGACCAGCCCCAACCACCCTTGCGGGACCCAAGTGTCTCTCGGATGATATCAGAGCGGAACCTTACCCGGAAAAGTTCAAAGAACCGGGGAAAGTAGTGAATTACGAGCCAACGATGGATCCGGAAACGTGGGTTAAGCAGCTACGAGATGGCAATGTCAATTCGCAACGCATCCGAGAATCTCCAAGCCAAGTTCATGTACTTAATGATGTCAGAGGGAGCAGCAAAGTTATGGTTCACCAATTTACCGGAAAAGTCGATCAAGTCGTGGGAGGAGCTAAAAACCGCATTTATCAAGCACTTCCATGGGACCTGTAGGAAGTTATTTACTATTGATGACTTAGAAAGGTGCGTCCAGAAGAAAGGAGAGTCAGCACGAAGCTGGGTACGCCGGGTTATGGAGATACTCCACTCATCTACAGATATCCAACCAAAGGACGCACTACAAGCTATGGCGAAAACATGTAAGTATGTTCCTTTAGTACAAAAGCTAACCCGCATGAAATCCAGCAGAAATGCAGCGGAGGTTACGATGGGAGAGTTAATGGATGCATGCAACAAACACACGCTGCAACGGATACTACAGAAGAGGAAGTTGATGACAAGAAGGCAAAAGCAAACGCAAGTAGCAGTGGGAAGACCGGCAATGGATCGGCACCAAACAACAATGGAAATAGCCAGAACAAGCGCCCGTTTGAGGGGAGTTCCGAGTTTGTGGCCAATACAGAGGCCGGGTCTTCGAGACCTAGATCCGAAGGGAATTTTAATACCGGAAATCACAATGGGGGACACTACCAAGTACCCCCAAGACCAAGCAACAGTTGGGACATATTTAGGATGGCGTGCCCGAAGCATAGCAGGAATGGCAAGCCGGCCAATCATTCATTGGAGCAGTGTGCCGACTTACAAAGGTGGAAGAACGAGGAAGTGAACAGGGCCATGCGAGGTGCGGGCCGGGAGGAGGTCCGGGTCTAGGTGGAATTCGGGCAACGGGCCGCCCCCAGCCGGCAATCCGCCAGTTGGAAATCAAGGTAACAATCAAGGGGGAGCGGGAGGATTTCAAGCTAACCCCAAACAGCTGGGTCAGTATCATGTGCACACTACTGGAGGTTCTAGCAAGGACAAGAAGATACTGAAACAAGCAGTTAATTCAGTCTCCTCGCTTCCAAGATATTTGAGGTGGTCAGAGCAAGAGGTAACATGGAGCAGAAGAGATCACCCGGATAGGATTGATCACCCGGGAGTCCTGGCTTTGGTAGTGGCGCCACAGGTCAATGGTTACGAGCTGAAGAAAGTCTTGATGGATGGAGGGAGTAGTATCAATATCCTATACTGGGAAACTTTTCTGCGCATGGGCTTAAAGGAATCACAGTTGCAAAAAAGTACAACAGTTTTTCACGGGAGTGCCGGGTCATTCGGCATGCCCCGAAGGAAAAGTGGCATTGGAGGTAGCTTTCGGGGAGTCAAAGGACAATTATCGAATCGAGTGGCTTACCTTTGAGGTAGTAAAGTTGCGCAGCCCTTATCATGCATTGTTTGGAAGGCCGGCTTATGCCAAGTTCATGGCAAGACCATGTTATGTGTATCTACAGCTGAAGATCCCGGGTCCTAAAAAGACCATCACCGTACACGGAAACCGAGATATAGCAGCTGAGTGTGATGAAGGAGACGCGGCAATGGCCGAGCAAGCCTGTAGGAAGGAAGAGCTCAAACATTACCGTTCTCAGGTGGACCTAGAAGAGAGAGCAACGTCAAAAAAGCCAACTCCTGAGGGGGACAAAGCAAAAGTTAGGGCAGAACAAAACCCTAAGATGGTAGGCTTCATCGGGAACGATATTTTCAAAACTCTCAGTAGGGAAGAAGAAGACGTACCACCATCCGCAGCTGATCACGTGTCAAGGGCGATACCCGGAATGGCTAGCAAATCCGGTACTCATTACGAAAGGGCATAGCAAGTGGAGAATGTGTATCGGCCGTACCAACGCGAGGCCGATTCTCGAGAATAACTAAAGCAGTGTAATGGGCGGCAGGTTTCATACGCACTCTTTTCCTATCCAGGGTACCTAAGGGGACTGGAAGGTTTTTAATGAGGCGGCCTGCTGATTCAAATAAGAAATTTTTATCAATAAAAGAAGATGGTTTCGAGTCTTATCATGATCCTTGCTTCAGTTACAAGTAAGTAACATTGTTATTATCAATACATCAATATCATCGAAATACATTACGTGAATATAGGTCTCCGGAGGGTTGATCTACTTCAATAAGTAATCACAAACCCGGAGACCCGGCCATGATGCCTATAAGTTATGGGGGCTGGTTACTCGTACAAACGGGTGCGGCTACAATCCTATAACTGGACGAAGGAGCCAATTTTCTTGATTATTCTTACTTAAGCTCGATGTGACTCGCACCAAAGTGGCATGATCTGTTCACTTACGATTACAATCAAACTATGCAGCCCAATGGAGCGTGCTTGATTTTGTTTCGTATAGATGCAACGACATGGTATCCACGCGAAAGCCGGCTTATAGTACAAGGTAATCAAAAGGGTCATCTAAACCACAAGTCCATGCAGAGTATAAGGCTAACATAGCCGGAAACTCAACAAATATTAAGCATGACTTCAGTATTTATGAGAACAGCTATTGGTCTTCAGCTTGGTAAACAGCAGTATGTCATCTGAGAAAGCCCACGCCCCCATAGCTCGTACTTTGGGTCATGGGGACTGGGGACTTCGAAACAGAAACAAACTATTTAACTACCAAGGTCTGTAAACCTTAGTTGCCGAGTATTGGGGACTTAAAGAAAAGTCCATCTATCAAAACCTACGATACTCGGTTAACCGAGTCTCAAAAGGAAATTGAAAGCAAGAGTTCGAAGTATCGAGAATAAGCTCATAAGTAACACAAGGATGGATATTATCAAAAGCCAGGGAAGGCAAAGAGTTATCATGAATTAACAAAGCATACAGTCATAGTATCAGCATCAATGGCGCACAGGCGCACTACAAAAATCATATCAGTATCGAGAAACGAAAAGCACAAGGTAGCATCCTACTCGGCATCCTGAGAGCGGCCCTCCGGGTCTAGATCTTGGACTTGCTCCTTGGCCTTGCCAGCAGTTTTGCTCGGGCTCTTCACATCTGGACGGACAGGCGGAGGCACGGCCGGTGTAGAGGTGGACGGCTTTGCGCCTAGCTCTGCTTCTCTCTTTGCGGCCTCTTCTTTCCTCCTGGCCAGGTCAGTCGACCATCTTTCCACCATATCAAAAGGAGGAGGTGCATCCACCAAAATAACTTTGCCCTCAGCGTCATATGAACTCATGATCTGGTCCAGCTCCATTTTGTCGGCCAAGGTAGTGGCTGAGGGGCGTACAGCACGTTGAATATCTTTGAAGTCCTTGGGCTCAAACTTGGACCCGTCAGCTTTGAATTCTGGAAACCCGGATGTTACCTTGGCCGGGTCAAGCTTAGGAAAATAAGCCTTCGCCAGTGTAAGGGCCCGGGTCATTCCAATCCGGCAAGCTGAGCGCTTCATTATCTCAATCCATCCAGGCACCGTTGAGAAGGCCTGCATAAGATTATCTTCTCCCGGGTATACCTCAGAAGGCCACTTGATAGCATCCAGCAAAAGTTTCGTGCCGGCAAAAAACGTCCGGAGCATAGTCTTCAGAGTTTTAACTTGAGTAATGGCATTCTCCTCCGGAGCAGCAAGGTTAGCACCTGCAATCGAAACATGCAAGAGCATATCAGTAATGGTTATTACAGCAAGATAGAGATACGCAAATTAATCGCAAATAGCAAACTTACTTAGCAAGATACGGTAAGTGTCCGTAAGCTGAGTCGACAGGTTATTCAGCGAAGACTGGGCAGTATTGTACTTCTTCTTGTAAATGGAGACATCTTTTTTCAATGTCTTTATCTCCGCTTCAAGGGCCTCCTACGCTTAACTTCAGCCAGCAAGAGCTGCTCAGCTTTAAGTAACGCTTCATCTGACTGAGTAATCTCTGCCTGCAAAGGCCGGGTAAAGCTGTGAGCCGGATATCATGAGAGTGTTTCATCTGAGGAAATGAGTACCGGAAAGTACTATGCGAAGTACCGAGGATAATTAAAGAAAATTATACTCGGGACTTGGGGACTGGACGTATAATAAGGAGTATCACGTGAAAGTTACCTGATGTGCTGCAGCCATACGTTCTAAGACAGTCCCTTCTGAAGCTTTCATGGCGAGAAGAGCGCTCATAAGCTGGTTAAAGTCAGCGTTATCCGGGTTAGATGGCTCGGGTACCTGGAAAGTGGGAAAAGGAGCATTCTTGTAACAGGAGGTGGCACCCGGGTCATCCGAATGTCGGAGTCTGGTCCCCCTCCCGCGCTTGAAGCTGCTCCCTTCTCCTTCTCGCTTGCGTGCGAAGCAGTTGGATACTCGGCGTCATGCCTAGCTGGCTCCGGTGGCGACACTTGCTCGTCGCCAGTCGTGGTGAAGGCATCATCAGCCGGCTCGCTCTCGACCCGGACCCTAGCCCCGGAGTCCTCCTGGTCGCTACTAATAACCGTGGCTCTGAAGAAGGCGCAAGGGCGCAATTAGTCTTTGATTTTAAAAAAAAAAAAAAGGATGAAAGTTCGGTGTAATATCAGGAAAAGGCGCTTACCCGGTGTTCACCGGGAAGTCCGAGGGAAAGCCGTCACTAGACCCGGAAGAGACTGGAAAATGGCAAGAAAGACCTGGGATTATGTTACAAGGAACGATCGGAAAGAAATTTTGTTTACAACAAATACCAGGGTGTTGAACCGGGGGCGGCGAAGCGACCGGGTTAGGGGTCTCGTTGCCCGGATGATTCCGGGTTACTCGGCGCCTAGTCGCGGGCGGCTCCTTCAGTTACGATCAAAAGGGGTGGAGATGGGGTTAGCCCCGGAGTGACGTTATGGAAACAGAAAACCAAAGTGTGAGGAGATGAAGTAAAAACCTGGAGGGCTATCCTCTGGGATTTCCTCTTTGTTCCGGCTTTGGTGGCCGGCTCCGGCTCTTCCTCCTCGCTGGTGGACCCGCCCTGCTGTCTGTTTCTTCTTCTTCGCTTTGGTCCTCTCGCTCTGAAAAATATCCGAGTTCCCGCATAAAGAAGAAGAAGTGGCAGGATATAACGTGTGCAAGGGAATCAAGTGTGTACCTTCATTCGAGTCAATGACATCGTCTTCCTCCTCCGCGTCTTCGGAACTAGGAGAGGTGTCGACCTTCCAGAAGGCGTCATCGGCCTGAGGAGAGAATGCCAGAGTAATGGTTAAATATCAAGACAAGAGAAGCGGATAAAAGTAAGCTGTCAGAAGTCAAAATCAAAAGGCAGGGAACTTACTGCGGGGGCTGGATTCTCGAGGGTAAAAGGTTCTAATCCGGCTATGCCCCGGATTACCTCGAGTTTCTCTGTCAGGAAACCCTTAATCGTTTTGTTGATGTCACCCGGAGCAAGGGTGCTGGTAGAGAAGCGGATTGGGTCCGTGGTTTGACCCGAGTATTCGCACATCAGCTTCTCACGAAGGGAGTTTGGCTGAATGCGGAAGCTAACCCAGGTCTTCACCAGGTTTAGTCCGATGAGGCCTCGGGCGGACAAGATGGAGATCCTAGCTAACAAAGGCAAGATCGCCTCCCTGTCTGAGTCAGGGGCGAAGGCGTTGAATTTCTCGGAGATGTCAAGTTGACCCTCCGAGTAACCCGGCAACTTTTTTTCGCCGGGTGGAGAGGTATCCTGGCAGTAGAAGTAAGAAAGCTGCCAGTGTTTTACGTGAGAATTGAGAGAAATGGGAGGCATAAGGGAGTTCTTGCGGCGCTGGATAGAAACCCCGCCGCAAGTAAGAAGTGCGCCGTCGCCGCTTTCGCGACACGGCTTGCACTGGAAAAGTTCGACAAAAAGAGCCAGACTTGGCGGAGTGCACAAGTAAGACTCGGAAAGAACGATAAAATGGGAGATGTTTAAAATGGAGTTCGGGCCTATATCAAAGATACGGAGTTTGTAGTGGTCTAAGACGTCACGGAAGAAGGGATGACCGGAGGCCTGAAGCCCCGGGTCACGTGTTCAACGAAGCATATTACCTCATCCGTGGCTGGAGAAGGCCGGGTTTCGTTGCCAGGTGCTCTCCAGCGGATGGATTCCTGTGGAGGTAGGATTCCAAGCTCTACCAATTCCTCCAGTTTGGTCTTGGTGATGGAGGACTTCCCCCAGTTGGCTGAAATGGCGTTTGTGGATTTAGCCTTAGCCGGCTGTTTCCCCTGCCTCTTGGGCGCCATGGGATTGACCTGGTGAAACATTGAAGAAAAGGACGTAAGAAACAAAAACTTGGAAGTTAGCAGGTAAGCAGCTATCGGCAATTTAAACGTAATCCGGCTATTGCCTCGCCGGGTTAAGTATGGTTCGTCCGGGTATCAAGTGACTTTACAAAACCCAAAGAGCTTTCCGCAAAAGCAAATGTTTGGAGAAGCTAGGGGATACTTATACGCATACTATCTGCGAATGAGCCGGAGAAGTAAGATTTTCTGAGGAGGGAGAGCAAAGGCGGAAACTCTAGATGGCCCGAGCCTAGATTGGGGATCTTATTTCTAAATTTGTGACCAAATTAGTGATTACTGGAGTTAGGGGAGCAATACAAGCTATAAATCCTATCTATGGGAGTGATTATAGTGGAAATCGGTGAGTTAATTTGGCGCAGCCCGAGAAATCGCGGACCGCTCGATTCAGATCCAATCTGAGGAAGAACTAAGAAATTGCGAGAATAAGCTGGAGGGTGTAAGGAACTTACCGAAGAGGATTGGAGTAAGGCCTTGCGGAGACAGATAGCGCAAGATTCGTGCCCTTTCGTGACCGTTGGCCGAATCGGAGGCTTGGCGGCGGATTCGGGAGCTGGAGCGGTTCGTGCGGTGGCGGAGCGCAAACGAAGTCGGATGGGCTCCGGCGAGATGCGTGGGGTTCCCGTGGTGGCACTCTGCGAGCTCGAGCTTGGGAAGAAGTGGAATGGGGGAAATGAGCCGTTAAGAGTTGGATTTGCTCATTGGTCTTTATTTATAACCGTCCGGGTGGAAAGGCTTGGCCTAACGGTCGAGACCCGGGGAATGCGGAGTAATTGGTGATTTCGAAATTGGAAAGGCACATTTTATGCGCAGGCCAATATGATCCAGAGAAAAAGGAAGGGGAAATTGCCTTCCCTGTATCAGCGGTAGTTATCAAGAAGGATGTGGAGTCAGGGAGTTTCCTATTGAGATTTAAGTTTGAGAGATTAAGGAAGAACCTAAAAAGAAGAGCCGGGTTTTTACCTGGCTTCCTTGGCGTCAGTCTCGGCTATTCATAGACGCGCTGCGTCTTAATCCTCATGTGTTTGCATCTGATATTTCTGTAGGGAATAGCCAGCGCTTCGAAGAGTAAATCTTGGAAGCCCAAGCTATTCTGGGGACTACTGATGAGGGGATAGTAACTCGGTATGCCAACCCCAGGTGTAATCCGGCCCAAACGGCGTATGGACCAAATCCGGCTAAGGACGCAGAAGCTTCTGGAAGGCCCAGGGCTTGTAAGGATCGTAACCCGGATTGTGGGTTACGATAAGGAAAGCTAGGATACGTATGTAGAGTTCGAGTAGGACTCAAGGAGCGCTTTGTATGGCAAGCCAAAGGGGGTATGAGTACTATATAAACCAACCCCTAGGCTTCGCTTGAGAGAGATTCAAGTCATAATTGTAACACCTATTATCGAGTATCCAGTATAATCATATCGAGATCCGGCGAGTTGTGTTCCGGCTCTTAGATTGCTTTTCGCCATGTCTTCCTTCAAGCTAAACCCTCTCCCAAATACCTGTGTCGACTTGCCCCTAGATCAGTTACCCCCGGTAACATCTGCCGTGATTATCCCACGACAAGATGAGTTGGTTGACGCTCCGTACGATGGCAATGTGACCATGGATGATCTCAATGCATTGAGAGATTCATTGACCTCATCCATAGACACAAAATTTGATGAGTTGCGTCAACTCATGGCGAAACTCCTCAAAGCCAAAGGACCGGAGGAGGTCGACTCATCCCCTCCGGAAGAACCGGAGGGTTTCAAGAAAGGGGTAGATGGTGAACTACCTAAAAATGCTTCCGCCGAACAATCCGCTAAGTCTAGTACGGAAGGTAGTGGAGGATTTCATGTCGTTCCCGGTAGTTATTCTCCCGATCCTCCCGTCCCCCATCCTCATATAATCCCTAGGGGAGATCCACCTAAAATTGATGCATATTCTTTTCGTGAATGGCAATACTATATGGAGACTCACATGAATTCTTCTTGTATAGATCTTTGGAGGGTCACCCGTGACGGATACAAACCATTTGACCCCAAGAATCTCACAAGAAGAGAAGCCGTAGATTGCCAACTAAACTACACCGCTTTGTCCATCCTTCAACAAGCCGTGGGTCCAAACCACATGCCACATATCCAACACTTCTCCACCGCCAAAGAAACATGGGATGCACTAGTCATCATGTTTGTTGGGAATGAGAGCATGCAAAGAAATCGCTATGACACCTTGACCAATGAGGCCGAAGGATTTTTCATGCGTGATGGAGAACATCATGTTGACATGTATCGAAGACTCAAAACTCTTGCCACCGCCTTCTCTAATGCGGGTGCAAAGTATATTGACGATGCTTGGATTAAGAGGAAGTACATGATTGCCGTGATGCCTTTTGAGGGCATGGACTTGAAGAGCATTCAAGGAAGACATGATTTCTCCATCATGACCTCAACTCAAGTGATGCAAGAATTGTGCTCCTACAAAGTGCAAACCAAGAATGCTCTTGACAACCGTGCTAGGGCCATTAGAATGCATCAAGGAGCATCCGTTGCTTTGAAGGCCAAGGCTTTGTCAAGAGAGGTTGAGAATGAAGAAGATGGAGAAGAGGCATTGCCTCCTTTGAAGGAACAAGACTATGATCCCGTTCTAAAGGATCTAATTGCTCTCACCGTGCAAAAGTTTTGGAACAATCCCCCCAAGGGCAAGAAATTTGTTGAGGAGAAGACCAAGTCTCGTTATGGTAATGATGGAGATCAAAAAGTTAGATCTTGCTTCAATTGCCAAGACAAGTATCACTTCATTGCGGAGTGCCCCTACGAGAATAGAGAGAACCATAGTGGCAAGCTCATCCGCAAGGACAAGTCCAAGGTTGAATACAAGAAACCTCATTTCAAGAAGAAACCATTCAACAAGAAAACCCCCACCAAGTTTGTACTCTTGACTCAAGAAGAGTATGATTCCGGGAGTGATGAAGAAGAAGAACCATCAAGTGAAGTGGCCGCTCTAGCTATTTCTTCCACTCCATCTTTGGCATCCCTCTTTGAATCCCCCAATGAAAATCTTCCTCAACGCAATGCCAAGTGCTTAATGGCTAAGGCCACGGAGGTATCATCTTCTCCTAACTCTAAGACCCCTAGTGAACTAGAACATATTGCTAGTCTTAGAGAAGAAGAGGAAAGGGCCTCCTTGGACCGTTTTATGTCTAACATGCAAGGGGAGACCAAGTAGTACTTTGAGCATCTCATGAGGCAATTGGGAGAGGCCGAAGAGGCCCTTGAGAAGAAAGGTGAGGTTGAGAGAAGGGATGCGGATGAAATTGCATCCCTCTCAATGACTCTTGAAGAAGAGCATGATGGTCGAATTTCTCTAGAGGATGAACTTGAATATATTGAATCAACCCATAATGAACTTGTCTCTAAAATCATTAAGGAACGTGATCTTGCTATTGCTAAATATAAAAAGGCTAAAAAGGATAAAGTCGAGTTTGGAGTTGGTCATGGTAAACTAACCGAGGAGTTTGAAAAGCTAACCAATGCTCACAAAGCCTTGGAAAGCCAACACTCATCCCTCAAAGAGTTGCATGAACAACTTCAAACTCAACTTACTCAATCTAACCATCCTAGCACCTCTACTTCTTCTTGTGATCATGCAAATATTATTGAGGAAAATGCTAGGTTGAAGGATGAGCTAGCAAGGCTCAAGGGCAAAAGCCCTCAAGTTGAGAAGGTTGTGTTAGCCACCCCACAAGTGGTTGCCTCTAGCCCAAACGCGGTCATTGCTAGACCACAATTGAGTACTCCAAGGCAACAAGTGGGTAAGCAAGGTCTTGGCTATGTAGCCAAGAAAAAGAACAAGAAGAAGAAGAACAAGAAGAAGAACCAACATGGTGCTTCGGGTGGTATTGTTATTAGGGACAACACTACTCGTAGCACACCCTCTCAAGCCAATAATGGTGCCTCGAGTAGTAGTGTCATGAGGGACAACACTACTCGTAGCACCTCCGCGGGAACTAACAATCCACACCATTTCTTATATGTTGATTATTATGGTGTTGTGCAAGCTAAATATGTTGGTCCTATTGAGGGTTTCATTGACTATACTATTTGGGTTCCAAAGACCCTTGTCGCTAACATGAAGGGACCCTTCTCGGGTCCTAACTCTAGTCGTTGATCTGTTGCAGGACTATGCTTCCGGTGGGACTAAATGGATTCTTGATAGTGGATGCACTAATCATATGACCGGAAGCAAAGAACTTGTGACGGAGTTGCGACCAAATGACATCCAAGCAACCGTCACCTATGGGGACTCGTCCAAGTCTAAGGTATCCGGGTTTGGCAAGGTTGTGGTGGCTCCCGATATTACTATCATGAACGTCATGCTTGTCGAATCACTTGGTTATAATTTACTTTTCGTCCGCTCTCTAAGTAAGATGGGTTTTTTCGTATTTTCTGATGGGGATATTGTGGTCCTTTTGAGGAGCAAGACTCTTGACGTCACTCACGTGGGACATGTTGAAAATGAGTTGTATGTGGTGGACTTTTCGAAGTCAACCAACACTCAAGCAATGTGTCTTTTCGGGAAGGCGGACTTGGGATGGTTGTGGCATCGCCGCCTATCCCATGTCAACATGAGAACTTTGCAAAGTCTTCACAAAGGTGGCCTTATTGTTGCACTAAAAGAAAATGTTTCCTTTGCAAAGGATCGCGTTTGTAGGTCGTGTGTTGAAGGGAAGATGCATGACATTCTGGACAAGGCCAAGACTATTATCTCATCAAAGAGGATCTTGGAGCTTCTCCATGTTGATCTCTTTGGTGCCGTACCCGAAGCAAGTCTTGGTGGAAAGAAGTATTGCTTGGTGATTGTCGATGACTATTCTAGATATACTTGGGTTTACTTCTTAAAGTGCAAGAGTGAAACTCAACAAACCATCATCGATTTCTCCAACGAAGTGCAACGTCAACACAATGTGCAAATCATGGCTATTAGGAGTGATAATGGCTCAGAGTTCAAGAACTATACATTGAATGAATTTCTTAGTGAATAAGGAATCCGTCATCAATACTCCGCCACTTACACTCCTCAACAAAATGGTGTTGCCGAAAGGAAGAATCGCACTCTCTTGGATATGGCTAGGACCATGTTGGCGGAGTACTCTTCTCCCCAATACTTATGGGCCGAGGCCATATCCACCGCATGCCACTCCTCCAACTGCCTCTACATCCGCAAAGGCTTGGTCAAGACCCCATATGAGATCCTCACCGGCAACAAGCCCAACATCTCCTACTTCCGTGTATTCGGTTGTAAGTGCTTCTATTTGATCAAGGGTATTTAGGTTCGAAATTTCAATCCAAAACTATTGAGGGTATTTTTGTTGGTTACGGTGCCGAATCCACACTTTATAGAGTCTATGACAAAACCTCACGGATTGTCATAGAATCTTGTAGTGTGGTGTTCGAGGAAAATGACGGCTCCCAAGTGGCGCAATTCCATGTTTCGAATGTAGATGTTGAAATGCCTCAAGAAGCCATAGGAAGGATGGGTGTGGGATTTTTCCGCCCCATCGAGGGACACCTTATGGCGACTCGAGAAGGACTATGCTCTACTCAAGTGGAGCCCTCTTCTACATTATAAGATCATGCCAAGGAGCCAACTATTACACCTAACCAAGAACATGTTCAAGACCCTCCTCTCATTGATCAAGTGACTCCGCAAGTCGTACCCACTCCTCTCACTAATGCGGGTCAAGATCAAGGCCAAGATCAACCATCCTCTTCATCCTCTACTCAAGTTGAAGCTAATATTGAAGATATTGTTGATGATGATGATGATCAAGGCCAATTTGGTCAAGATGGGGACCCAAATGATCAATATGATCAACTGATCCCTCCTCGAAATAATGAGGAGATCGAAGCCCGTCGCATCAAAAGGATAAGAAGAGCTTTGAAGCAAATTGATGCCCAAGATGACAAGGTCTTGGAGGATGTTCAAACTAGAAGATCTACAAGAAGGCAATTGGCTCATTTTTGTGAGCATCAAGCTCATATCTCTATGATGGAACCTAAGAAAGTGTATGAAGCTCTTGAGGACTCCGATTGGGTTGAAGCTATGCATGATGAGCTCAATAACTTTGAGCGCAACAAAGTTTGGAGATTGGTTGAGAAACCCAAGGATTGCCACAATGTTATTGGCACTAAGTGGATCTTCAAGAACAAGCAAGACGAGAATGGCATTGTCATTAGGAACAAGGCAAGATTGGTTGCTCAAGGCTACACCCAAGTTGAAGGCATTGACTTTGATGAAACCTACGCACCCGTGGCTCGCCTTGAGTCCATCCGTATCCTCCTTGCTTATGCATCCTCTCATAATTTCAAATTGCAACAAATGGATGTGAAGAGTGCTTTCTTGAATGGTCCACTAAAAGAGGAGGTATATGTGAAGCAACCTCCCGGGTTCAAAAATCTCAACTTTCCTAACCATGTCTACAAACTTGACAAAGCTCTCTATGGTCTCAAACAAGCACCTCGTGCTTGGTACGAGCACCTTAGAGAGTTGCTAGATGACCGTGGTTTCGAAGTTGGGAAGATCGACCCCACTCTCTTCACCAAGAGAGTAAAAGGAGAGATTTTCATATGCCAACTCTATGTGGACGATATTATCTTTGGCTCAACTAACCAAACTTTCAATAATGAGTTCTCTAAGCTTATGACTGACAGGTTTGAGATGTCTATGATGGGAGAGCTCAAATTCTTCCTTGGCTTTGAGATCAAGCAACTGGCCCGTGGTACTTTCATTTCTCAAGCCAAGTATACCCAAGACATGATCAAGAGGTTTAACTTCCAAGATGAAAAGATCAAATCCACTCCTATGCAAGTCAAGTGCCACCTATCTCGCAATCCTAAAGGGAGTAAGGATGTGGATCAAAAACTTTATCATTCTATGATTGGTTCTTTGCTCTATTTTGTGCATCTAGACCCGATATCGTTTTGAGTGTAGGTGTGTGTGCAAGGTATCAAGCGGCCCCTAAGGATTGCCACTTAGTGGCGGTTCATAGGATCTTTCGTTATTTAGTTCATACCCCAAGATTTGGTTTGTGGTACCCAAAGGGGGCACAATTTTCTCTCAATGGCTATACGGATTCCGATTGGGCGGGTGATCAAGATGATAGGAAGTCAACTTCCGGGGCTTGCCAATTTCTTGGTAGGTCCCTTGTAAGTTGGTCCTCCAAGAAGCAAAATTGCATTTCCCTTTCCACCGCCGAAGCCGAGTATGTTGCTGCCGCAAGTGCATGAACTCAATTGTTATGGATGAGGCAAACTCTCAAGGAGTATGGAGTTCATTTGGATAAAGTGCCTCTTTTGTGTGACAATGAAAGTGCCATCAAGATTGCATACAATCCGGTGCAACATACAAGAACGAAGCACATTGAGATTCGCCACCACTTCATCCGTGATCATGTGGCAAGAGGGGATATTGCACTATCTTATGTGCCCACCAAGGACAATCTTGCGGATATTTTCACGAAGCCACTTGATGATGCAAGATTCTTGTTCTTGAGGAATGAACTAAATGTGATTTATTCAAGGAGTTTGACTTGAAGATCTTGCACACACCCCTATAGATGAAACGTGTTCGAGTTTAGATGTAGGCATGGACATAGGGGGAGTGTTATCCTAACACATTGGGTTCTCCCTCCCCCCATTATGCCCAAAGCAAAAATTCATTGTGATTTCTCTTTTTCTAATGTTGAATTGTGAGCTTCAATGTTGAGTAATGGCAATGCCCCCAAGATATATCTTCGCGGTTGCATACCATGGACTCTTACATGGTGGCCTAGGCCACCAACCTCTTCCGTGAAGAGTTGGTTCTTATTTGCGAGTTTTTGGCATTTTTGTTGAGGGATGTACTCACTATTTGATGATTCTTTGTTTTTCTCGATGTTCTTGAGTACAAGTTCCCTCCCTGTGTTGCTCCTATCTTTTCTTGCCAAAATCTCATCTCTTTTTAGTGTTGAGCACTTCATGTCCTCTTGGGGTAGTTTTTCTGGCGAAAGACCGGAGACTCCGGACTACCATACCGGAGACTCCGGCCAGGCCGGAGACTCCGGTGTTAAGTCCGGAGACTCCGGTGTGCTGCACGCACTATAAAAGCTGGGGGCTGAGGGAAGTTAGGGTTTCATTCCCCACTTCCCCCACGCCCCCCATAGCAGTGTTGCGCCGCCACCGCCGCTAGAGGCACTCCCCGACCAATTTCCACCGCCGGAAACCGGTCCCCCCGCCTCCCCTTGCCTCTCCCATCCGTGGGAGGCACTATGGCCGGCCAAGGAGACAAGGGTACAACCTCTCCCCTCGTTTTTTTGGGGTTTTTGTATCTAGATCTAAAAATCTAGGTAGTTTCTTTTGGGAGAAGTTGCATTTGCTGTTGGTAGCATCCCCTTGGTTAGCTTATCATGTGTAGGAACTGCTAAGATTCACCAGTAGTACATCTCTGTTTAGAACCTTGCAAACTGCTGACGATCAGTCCGGAGACTCCGGTGCTGCCAGACCGGAGACTCCGGTGTGGTTCTTCCAGATATGTATTCTGTTGCATCTGTAGTGTAACTGCACCTATTTGGACATGTTTGCTCATTATGCTTTCTCTGGTGTTGTGTTCTCTGTTTGTACGCTTTCAGGAACAAAGAAGAAGTCCTTAGCCAAGCGTGGTTCTCGTCCTCACTCCCGCAACTACATGATTACTGATGAAGCCACCGGTCTTTATGGTCAGAGGGGTGCCTTTGACAGTGAGAGGCGTCAGAAAAAGAAGCATGAGAACAGGATGAATGTTGAAGCAGCGAAGAAGGCAAGATTTGATGCTATCTCCTCAGTGGTATCCTTGAGCAAGAAGGAGTACAGGATTATGAGGGCTCGTACTTTCTTCTCTATGACTCGCACTGCTCTTTCTGCTCACTATTGGAGGAGGGAGTCCGAGTTGATCATGGAGGAGATTTACACTCGTTTCAAGCAGCCTGTGTGTCCATAGAAAGTCCTTGACTTAGATGCACTTGGCAGCTCTCAGTACTTTGAGGAGGCAGTCTGGATCACTAGGAAGCTGGGTATCGAGCATCTTGTGGGCATTCAGCAGAACTACAACCCTCCTATCATTCAGCAGTTCTTTGCCACCGTCACTCTTGCTGGTGATGACCAGGTCACTATGAGGTGGATGTCTGGGACTGTTGAGTGTGAGTCTTCCATGAGTCGTTTTGCTGAGCTTCTTGGTTACCCTTGGGGAGAAGGAAATGGTGAGCGCATGCACGTTCACGGTGTGGCTTATGACAAGAAGCGCATGGCTCCTATGTATGAGAAGCTCTCCAGTTGCGGCACTGCCAAGGATTTGAAGAGGGTATACAACATCTGTATTCGCCTTTTCCGATGCAACATTGCTCCCAAGGTTGGGAATGTAGATGCTATTCGTGGTGGACTCGTGAACCTCCTCTATCAGGCCTTCCAGTGTCACCTTGCTGGCCCTGATGGAGAGGGTTTTGAGATTGATGTGATGCACTTCATTAAGGAGGAGATATACTCTGCTATGATCGAGATCAAGAAGGTGCCTGTTTATGCCCCCTATGTGATGATGCTCATACTTGATCAGCTGCCTGGCTTGTCTACCGAGACTGTGCACCCTGTTGGCTCTCTCCAGATCTTGTCCTCCCACACTCCTGATGATGACACTCCCATGGGGGAAGCTGAGGCGCCTTCTCTCTCTAGGAGGAAGAATGCTGATCCTCCCTCTCGCCGCTCTAGCAGGGAGGAGACTCAGGATGAGATGAAGAAGCTCACTTGGTTCCAGCGCAACATTCAATGCATGACTGTGGCTGTGCACAAGGAGAACCATGTTGCTTATAAGGAGAGACGCGAGCTGAAGAAGATGATCACCAAGCTGCATGACCATGCGGGTATTGGTGCTACACCTCCTATGGGTACTCCTCCCACTACTCCACCCACCCCTCCCACCGCTTCTGTGACTATGTCCTATGAGGGGTGGAACATTGATCAGTTTCCGTGGGGTGACTTTGAGGATGTCACCTTGGCTCCTTCTGCCTCGACACACCATGCTAGGACTCCGGAGATTGAGGAAGACCTTGTTAATGATCATCCTGAGGATGATGAGGAGGATGAGGACCTTGGTTTCTTCGACTCTAGTGCTGAGGATGATGATGAGGGAGCTGATGATGATGATGATGGTGGAGCTGGAGATGATGATGATGATGCGAGTGTCGCGGACACGGACCCGGTGGAGGATGATGACGAGGACTACGAGGATGAGGACTGAGCCTTTGGACCGCGTTGCTCTCTTCGCCCCTTTTTGGTGTCTCGATGCCAAAGGGGGAGAAGTAGCTTTGTCTTCTCCACTTTGCATGGATTGCTTTGCTTTATTTGCTTCGAAACACAAGTCGTTGAACTTGATTTGCCTTTTATGGCTTGTGTTCCCACTATCTTAGTCGATTTGCGTGTTTAGTGAACAATGGATGTGTTTTATTGTGAGAGACCTCGTGGAGGAGCTATCTTTTATTATTATTTTTTAGTGTGCTTTATCTATTGTCTCTACATGCTTGTATTATTGTTCACTAATGTTTGCTCTAGAAGGGCTTTGTTTGTGAAATATAGGGGGAGCTCACTTTGTGAGTGCTCTATCTTTTACAAACTTAGCCTAGTTGTGATTTAATTGCAGAAATATGTGTGTTGTCATCAAACAACAAAAAGGGGGAGATTGAAAGTGCAAACGCGCTTAAATCATCTTGTTTTGGTGTTTGTTAACAACACATGTACTCTAAAAGGTGTTGATGTATTTCAGGGGATTATTTCAACTTATTATCTATGGTGGTGCTTTCGTACAAAAAGGAGCAAGTCGCCCAAGTCACTGTTGGCTGGAGTTTTCTCCAGGCCGGAGTCTCCGATCCTACCAGACGGGAGTCTCCGGTGTGGATATTTCTCCAAGGTTTTTCTGCTAAGGACTTGGTGGTGTCGCGTACTGTACCCACACCGGAGAGTGTCCGGAGACTGTCCGGAGTCTCCGGTGTGGAGCCTTGTTTTCTCAGTTTCGCTAAGGACTGGGTGGTGTCGCATACTGTACCCTCCGGAGACTTACCGGATACTTACCGGAGTCTCCGGTGTGTGTGAAGATCTCCTGCACGCAAGACCACAGACATCCTCTGTGTCCTCTCGAAGCGCTAAAACCAAAGGTGCCAAGGTGGTGTCCGGTACTGTATCCAGTCCGGAGGGACACCGGAGACTGTCCGGAGTCTCCGGCCCAGACCGGAGTCTCCGGCCTTTACACCGGAGTCTCCGGTGTGTTTTCGCCAGATCTGCTCCAACGGCTCTTAGCCTTTATGAGGGGTATAAATACCCCCTCCCCTCCACCTACCTCAAGTTAGCTCGACCAGAATTAAAGACACCATTGTTGGAGCTCAACCACCTTGCTAGATCTCACAATCCAACCACCCAAAAGCCTAGATCTTTGGAGGATTGAAGGAGAAGGCCCCGATATACGTCTTCACCAACCGGATTTCATTTCCCCTCTCTTTTGCTTGAGGGATCTTTGCCTAGGGTTTCCTCTTGTGGAGAACCTAGGCTTCTTGCTACTCTTGGTGATTTGTGAGTGTTGGGAGCCCCCAATTAAGTTGTGGGTGTGTGCCCCAAACTTGTTTGTAAAGGATTCGATCCCCGCCTCAAAGGGGTTCAATAGTGGAAGGTGAACTAGGCCTTTGTGGCGGAGTTCATCGGAGAATAGGGTGAGGCCTTTGTGGCGTTGAGTAGGCCTTCATGGCAAGCTCACACCCCTCCAACGAGACGTACTCCCTTAACAAGGAGGAACTCGGGAATACATCGTGTCGCCGTGTGCTTCCATCGGTTATCTCGTTCCCCTCTCTTTACCTACTAGTACTTGTTACATTTATTGTTGTACTAGTTGTATTAAGTGTTGTACTAGTTGCATTAATTGCTTGCCTTGTCATATAGGTAAATTCACCACTAGTTGCATTATCTAGAGAATTTACCTTATTGTCAAGCCTAAACTTTAAGAAAAATTAAAATTGGTCGTAGCACCTATTCACCCCCCTTCTAGGTGCCCATACTTTACTTTCAACCACCACCACCACCACCACCTCCGGCGAGCTTCTCCTTCTCCTCCCCACCAACTCCAGTGACCCCTATCCTCCACCCACCAACTGCGGCGAGCATCCGACGAGATCCGGCGAAATTTCGAAATTTCGAAAAATTCCCGCGGCCAGATCTGGCCGCCTTTTTTTTTGAAATTCAAAAAACAATTCTGTGGCGCACCCCTACTTGGTGCGCCACAGAATTGCAAATTTCTGTGGCGCACGGCTGAGGTGCGCCACAGAAAAAAATTTAGTGGCGTGTATTCTGTGACGCACCCCTCTGGCCCCTAGGTGCGCCACAGAATTAAAAAAATGTGCGCCACAGATAAGCCTTTTTGTACTAGTGCCCGACGCAGATCCATTGCCGGGTCTTCCACTGTTGCGTGCGTTTGCTTTTGCTTTCTTATCATCAGCATCCTCCTCTGTGGTATCTGTGGCGGCGTGCTTGTTGCACGCGTCCATTAATTCTCCCATCGTAACCTCTGAAGCATTCCGACTAGATTTCATGCGCATTAGCTTTTGCACTAAGGGTATATACTTGCATGTTTTTGCCATAGCTTGTAATGCATCCTTTGGCTGAATATCCGTAGACGAGTGGAGTATTTCCATAACCCGGCGCACCCAACTGCGCGCCGACTCTCCCTTCTTCTGGACACATTGTTCTAGATCATCGATCGTAAATAGTTTTCTGCACGTTCCATGGAAGTGCTTGATAAATGCCGTCTTCAACTCACTCCATGAATTGATAGATTTTTCGGGTAAATTGTTGAACCATAATTTTGTTGCTCCCTCTGACATCATTAAGTACATGAACTTAGTTTGAAGATTTTCAGACGCATTGCGAATTGACATGGCCATCTCATAGCTGCTCAACCAGGTTTCTGGATCCATGGTTGGCTCATAGTTAACCACTTTACCCGGTTCCTTGAACTTGGTATGACAATTGTAACAGTAATTATGTTAGTCTAGCAGCACTAAAGTAGCTCTTTGGTATGAATATTGGAACAGTTTCATTGGATTCTTGTCTTAAAATTTTATTTGGATTTGTAGGTAGTGAACAATTGTGGGTTTGTCTGCTGGTTAGATGCAGAGTGGCCAGCTGCACTTAAGAAATCTTTAGGAAGGTTGTGGTCAATGTATGAAGAGAGCAACAATGGCAGAATTGATGACAAGATCCAGAATGGAAAGATGTTGCAGGAGCTAGCTACTGAGAAGAAGAAGGTTGACAAGGACTACACAACTCTGCTAGCTGATGTGAAGAAATATATTGGGGACCTTGAGAAAAGGACAATGCAGG
Organism: Alopecurus myosuroides; assembly: GCA_028641055.1. Lineage (NCBI taxonomy): Eukaryota > Viridiplantae > Streptophyta > Magnoliopsida > Poales > Poaceae > Alopecurus > Alopecurus myosuroides. The sequence continues at coordinate 538,928,749 of CM054058.1, read as the reverse complement.
AAAACTATCATAAGATTATGGAAAAAAGTGAGGAATGTGTGGTAGAGCTCAAGAAGGAAGTGGCTGTGTTGAAGACTGAAGTGGAAATGCTGAAAAATGTGCAGAAATCCCAAGCAGATGTGATGAAGGCCAGGCAGAATGCATGGGATGAAGAAAAGGAGGCTTTGAAGGAAGAGAAGAAAAGTCTGGAGTACATGATCTATGATCTGCTGAAAGTGGGTGAGGCTAACAAAGAGAAGCTTAAGAGGATGAAGGAAATATGTGATGAGTGATTGCTCATGATAACTCAGCCTATGAACTTTGGCTATTTGGGTTGTTGTAATGTAGTAATGAAGTGAACTTTGCTAAATTAGCTATCTTTGAAGTATTAGTGTTGTTGTTGTAACCAATGTACTGGTTAAGTTTGGAACCAATGATGTTGTGAACTCTGTTCAATTTGTGTTTGATCTGTGAAATGGAAGTCCCTAATGGTCTGATTTGAAAACTGTATATCAATTTAGGATGATTTAAAAAATGATGGTTCAATGTATATCAATTTTGGAAGGATTAGAAGATTGATAGTCTGATTGTTCATTTTATAATAATTTGAAACTTATTTGGGAAGATAGATAAAATGATGGTATAGCAATTTGAAATCAGTTTTGGAATTTGAAATAAAATGATAGATAAAATGATGTTTCATTTTCTAGCAATTTGAAATAAAAATTTGGAAGATAGATAAGATTTTGGGTTGATAGTGGTTGTTTAGGGTTGTCGAGGATCCTCGGGGGTCCTCGACAACCCTATTTTGATGGTTGATAGTGGTTGTTTAGGGTTGTCGAGGATCGTCGGGGGTCATCGACCACCCTATGTTGAGGGTTGATAGTGGTTGTTTAGGGTTGTCGAGGATCGTCGGGGGTCATCGAGAGGGTTGATAGTGGTTGTTTAGGGTTGTCGAGGATCCTCGGGGGTCCTCGACAACCCTATTTTGATGGTTGATAGTGGTTGTTTAGGGTTGTCGAGGATCATCGGGGGTCATCGACAACCCTATGTTGAGGGTTGATAGTGGTTATTTAGGGTTGTCGAGGATCCTCGGGGGTCCTCGACAACCCTATTTTGATGGTTGATAGTGGTTGTTTAGGGTTGTCAAGGATCGTCGGGGGTCATCGACAACCCTATGTTGAGGGTTGATAGTGGTTGTTTAGGGTTGTCGAGGATCGTCGGGGGTCATCGACAACTCTATGTTGAGGGTTGATAGTGGTTGTTTAGGGTTGTCGAGGATCCTCGGGGTCCTCGACAACCCTATTTTGATGGTTGATAGTGGTTGTTTAGGGTTGTCGAGGATCCTCGGGGGTCATCGACAACCCTATGTTGAGGGTTGATAGTGGTTGTTTAGGGTTGTCGAGGATCGTCGGGGGTCATCGACAACCCTATGTTGAGGGTTGATAGTGGTTGTTTAGGGTTGTCGAGGATCCTCGGGGGTCCTCGACAACCCTATTTTGATGGTTGATAGTGGTTTTTTAGGGTTGTCGAGGATCCTCGTGGGTCATCGACAACCCTATGTTGAGGGTTGATAGTGGTTGTTTAGGGTTGTCGAGGATCGTCGGGGGTCATCGACAACCCTATGTTGAGGGTTGATAGTGGTTGTTTAGGGTTGTCGATGACCCTCGAGGATCCTCGACAAGCACTATCAACCATCAAAATAGGGTTGTCGAGGACCCCCGAGGATCCTCGACAATCCTAAACAACCACTATCAACCCAAAATCTTATCTATCTTCCAAAATTTTATTTTAAATTGCTAGAAAATGAAACATAATCTCTCATTTTATCTATCTTCCAAAACTGATTTCAAATTTCTATACCATCATTTTATCTATCTTCCCAAATAAGTTTCAAATTATTATAAAATGAATAATCAGACCATCAATCTTCTAATCTTCCAAAATTGATATACATTGAACCACTATCAACCATAGTTTTAAACAGATGCAAATGTAAATGGATGACCATAGTCTTAAAGTAGACATATAGCAACATTGTCTCCAACACATAGATGGCATGAGATAGAACCCATGTCTCAAACAGAGTCTTACACAACAAAATATGTAGGTAGCAACAGTTTCTCCTACAGATAGATGGCATGAGATAGAACCCATGTCTCAAACAGAGTGTTACACAACAAAATATGTAGGTAGCAACAGTTTCTCCTACGGATAGATGGCATGAGATAGAACCCATGTCTCAAATAGTCTTAACAAACCAACAGGAACTCACTTCTTATATGAGTTTGCCTTCCCTGCATTGAGATAACCCTGCATCCTACCTGTTTTTTTGCTTGTTCTGGTGCTCACTCTTATGCCTGCTGGTGTAGTACCTGAAGCTTCATCTTCAACCTGCCTTGGTGCAGAGAAAGAACCTGAAGCATCTGGTTGCCTTGCTGCTCTTGGTGCAACTCTTGGTGCAGAGAAGGAAGTGGACTCTTGTGTACCTGGTGGAGGAGGTGTAGCTGCTGGAGGAGGTGTAGCTGCTGGAGCATGTGTTGCACTCTGGGAACTAGATGGCTCATCAGTGTAGTTCACTCTGCTAGCCTGGTACAAGAACATTGGTTACAAGCTTGAACAGATGAAAAATCTATGCACAAATGATTCAAAAGTGAATAAATTACCTGGTGTTGATCTCTTCTAAGTTGGAGCTCTGGCCTCAATTTTGTAGGACAGTTTAGATACCTATGTCCTGTCAGGTTGCAGTTGTTGCAAGTGATAGTGGACATCCTTGATGTATCCCTAGGGGCTGGGGGTTCAAACTGACTTCTTCTCCTCACTGTTTGCTTTCTTCCAGGGGCCTCATTGAATACAGGTGGATCAATGTCTCTTGTGTTTGTTTTAGGCCAGTCCTCAGAACCAGGAACAGGGTATATCACATTTTTGAATGCCTCCTTGTACATTGGTTTATTGAAGAAATCATGCACATAGTCCTCTGGATGCTGCTTGATCTTCACAATGACAGAGATGTCATGATTGCAAGGTATTCCAGTAAGATCCCACTTCCTGCAACCACAGGTTCTAGCTCTAAGGTCAACTGCATGTACTCCTGGACTAGAGGTGCTAACTTGCCACAGACCTATCTCTGCATTCTTAGCCTTGCACTCCCTAGAGAACTTCTTGGCAATCTCTAATTGCTCAGAATAAAAAGGTGTGATCTCACATCTTGTGTTTTCTGCCTTTTCTCTTGTGCCACTGCATTTCACCATGAGCTTGTCCTTTATGCCATCAATCATAGTTTGAATTGGCTTGTTCCTGACATCTAGTATCATCCTGTTGAAAACTTCACTTAGGTTGTTCACCACAAGATCAGTCTTGCAATTTGTGTCAAATGCGTGCCTAGCCCATGCTTCAACAGGAATCTGCACAAGCCAATTGTAGCCTGCTTCACAGTCAATTTTTAGAGCATCCATGGCCTTGTCAAATCCTCTTTTGGTGTAGGCATAGCTAGCATTGAACATATGTTTCTTCAACTCTGTCCCTTTAAACCCTACTCTCTGAAAGTTGGCAAATATATGCCTTAGGCAGAATCTGCCTGGAGAGTTCGGAAATACATGAGATATGGCTTTCAGCAAACCCTGCAAATATAAATAGGAAATAAATTAGCTAAGGAAATTAGTGTCAGAGATAATAGACATAATAGTGTGACAGAAAGTTCTAACCTTCTGCCTGTCAGACATAATAGTGTAATGTCCAAACTTTCCAGCCTCTCCAATGCAATATTTCAGTTGTGTTAGAAACCACAACCAGCTAGCTTTATCTTCCTTATCCACAACACCAAATGCAATGGGAAAAATATTGTTGTTCCCATCTCTCCCTGTTGCAGCTAAGATCTGTTGCCATGTGCTCAGTTTTATGAAGCATCCATCCAGACCAATGAATGGCCTACATCCATTCAGAAAACCCTCTTTTGATGCATTCAGACAGATGAAAAGCCCATGAAATCTAGGATTTATACTTGGAGAATCTATCACCTCTTTGGTTGTAATAATACACCTACTTCCTGGGTTTGTGTCCAAGATAGCCTGTAGATAGTCTCGCAACCTAGTGTACTGCTTCTTCTGGTCACCAATGACAGCACTAAAGGCCTTCTTCCTTGCCCGATAGGCTTTGGTCCTTGGCACTTCCACTCCAAATTTCTGTTTTGCATTGTGAATTAGTGTGTCTACAGAAGTGTTTGGGTTAGTTCTAATTGCTTGCTCAGACTGGATGGCCAACCAATTGTCACTTTTGTGTTCTCTCCATGGGCTGCAAGTGTGCAGGGCATGGAACTTTCTGATGCAGAAAGTCCTCTCATGGGCAATGGTAGAAGCACTAATGAAGAAAGGACAATCTGCTTGAGTGCAATTAACAATAACCCTATCACTATTGTTCCTGTGAAACCTGAAGTTTCTTAGCTGAGCAATGTGGTAGTTCCTAAGGGCAACTCTGAACTCATATACATCTTTGAAGCACAACTTGATGTCAAACTGCTCATGTGCATCAGCTCTGGTTGGATCATAGTATTGCCTCTTCTTCAACTTCTTTAGCCTCCTTTTCCTTCCACTTTTGAGCACAAATTTTCCCACACATCCATCATCATCACTGTCATGCAGCTCATCATGGTTGCACTCCTCATCAGATGTGGGCACAAAGAAATTATCATCTTCAGCTTCAGGCTCATAATGAGATCTACTTGTTGGTCTAGGCCTCAATGGCAACTTCTTTTCAGTAATAAAGTCCTCTTCAGGCACTTCCTCTGCCTCTGATTGTTCCTCTCCTGAATAGAACTCCTCCACATCTGTATCTCCTTCAAAGTGAAGTCCAGGATCGTGGTTTTGCTTCTTCAGTTTCCTTAGCTTCTCCATGATAACATCTTCTTCAGTTTCTTGTACTTCTTTCCTATGCCTCATCCGTTTATTAACTAGCTCCAACTCCTCTGCTACTGCTTTGTCATGGTCAGCAGACCTGTACTCCCCCATGTCAAACAGTGAAGCATCATCATCTGAGTCTAGAACCTCTACAGGTATTTCCTGGTCTTCTAATTTTCTTTTACCTTTATCCATGTTGTTGCTTAGTTGAGTTCCAATGTTTCCAATGTATAAAGATTCTGACAAGTCAATTGCAACTGGAAATAATTCTTCATCCTCACTTATAAATGTCACTCCATCCTGGTCCACTGCAAATTTTGCTAGCTCATTTTGCTGGATTTGCTCTTGTAACTCCTCTTTGTCCAATTCAGACAAATTCAGTCCAAATGGAACTGGTTCTCTATCTTTCTGTACAATTAACTGCAGCACTTTGTCACTGTCAAATAACTCTAGCATCTGTTGCACCTTCACCATGCTGTTAACAACTTCCAACCCTTCAAAACCTTTTCCTTTCTCCCTAACATAATATATTGCATTGCAATTCCCACAACCATGCTCTTCAACCATTGCCAACAAGTTCTTCACAGTAATGTCACTAGTGCAGAGAAACCTCTCTACATTGTCTTGGCCAGGGAAATTAAACCATATGTCCCATATCTCATCATCCAAACTAAACAAATAAATTAAAAAGTTATTGCTTTTGATAACATTATCATGCTTACATTTTTAAAAGGTGGTATTTCCATCAAACTTCACTATTACTATTTATATTCACTCTCACTGGTATTAACATGTATCCAGTGATATTAAAATACATTTAGCATGATATTGACATTTATCAAATGATATTAACATACATTTAATATACATGATCCAGTGATATTACATAAATTTAACATGATCCACTGATATTACATAAATTTAACATGATCCAGTGATCCAGAAATAGGTAACCAGATGGCTCATTCAAGAATCTAAAGCCTAAATCCAGTGACATTAACATGCATCCATTTAGTTATATACGCAGAAACATACTCTCCAACTGCACAAGCTAAATTCTAATATTGCACACTATATTAATGAACTAAATCCTAAAGCCTAAATCCAAAATACTAAATCGTACACTAAATCCCTGGCTAAATCCAAAATACTAAATACTCTACGCTAAATCAGTAGACCTACATTTCAAATCAGTGGCTAAAACTAGAGAGAAATCACTGGCTAAACCCTAGATTCAGTCTTGATGGGGGGAGACAGATGGGGGAGAAGACAGAGAGATGGGAGATGAGAGCGGGGGGTGAGGGGAACTTACTCGACGCCTCCGAAGCCAGATGTCCATTGGTGGCTCGTCTGCGCCGGCGAGGCCAGTACAGGCGGCGACGAGGTCGAGGCGGAGGCGGCAGAGCTTCACTCGTCGTCGGAGTCGCTGACGAGATCGATGACGGGCGGTAGGGTGTTGATGACGAGCGCCGTCTCCAGAAGGTGCTGGTTGAGCTTGGCGTTGAGCTTCGCCGTCGCCTCCGCCTCCTGCGCCTCGAAGACAGAGCGCTGCAGCGCCGCCTCCATCGTCGTGTCCATCTGCTCGTCGGACACGAAGTCCGCTGGCCCGAGGGAGATGCCGAAATGCTCGGCATCGTACCCCTCCGGCGGCGGAAGCAGCGGAGGTTCTTCCACTGGCGCGGCGGCGGAGCTTCCCTCGTCGCCATTGCGCTGCCTCGCGCGGCGGCGACACTCCTCCTCGCGCTCCTACCGGATGCGGTCGAAGAGGGGAACGGTGCGGTACCCCACGCGTTGCGGCACCGGCAAGTGTAGGTTCGTCCACTGCCGCTGGAGGTGCTTCCGCGCGCCGTCGCTGCGGACCAGCTCCGCATGCTTCCTGTCGGAGAAGTCGCTGCCGAATAGGCCGTCGCCCGGCAGCGGCGGCAAGCTTTCTCGCTTGGGGGCCATGGTCGGGCGGAGTCGGTGGATCTTGCGCGGTGGGGGCGGCGGAATCGCTCGCCGGAGGTGGAGGTGGGGGCAGCGGATTTCTCGTCGGCGCAGGCGGCGGAGTGAGGGTTTCGGCATGTGAATCTAGTTTTGCACTGAATAAGTAGTGGCCGGCCGTGAAAATCTACGGGCGCCCTTATCCTGTTTACGGGCCGGGCTAACTATACGGGCTTTTCTTTGGCCTAGAAACCGGCCTCGGCCCTAAAAGCGCCGGAGTTTTACGGTTTTGGTCCCTTTTAAGCGCTCTGTTAGAGATACTCTAAGAGCATCTCCGGTCGCGTCCCTCAATAGGCGCCCGGACGGACGCCCGGCGAGGCCTTTAGGGGCCCGGACGGCTCGGCGCCGGCGGGGGCGCGGCTGCCCACTCGCAACCCCAATTGGACCCCCCAACAAAAAAAAGACGTTCTAAAATTTTAAACGACGATTTCATGCAAATATTTAGGATATACTACAACATTCGAATGAAATTTAAACTAAAAGACGACGTGTTCACTCGTTGAACACGTCGTAGTCGCCGTTAGAGCTGCTGTTGTCGCACCATTCCTCCATGTCGTCTTCGCCGCGCCAGTGGCTGGGTCGAGGTTGATCAGTGACGCGCCAGCCATCGCCCCCGTGTCGACGAAAGACCACGCGCGCACCGCGGAGAGGGGCAGTGCGGGCGGTACGTTGTATGACTCCTCGTACGCCGCTCGTACGCCCTTCGGGTCGTCCTCCGCCGACGCCGCCTGGGGCGCTTGGAGTTCGTCGTAGAGGCTGCACGGGCACTCCAGCCCCGGCTCCTACTTGGGGACACGCAGCCCCGGCTCCGGCTTGGGCATGAGAAGGGGCGGCTCAGGGCGACGGCGGGAAGACTATGCGCCGCTTCCGCCAATGCGGATGCCGCCGGGACGCAGGTGAGGCGGCGTGGCCGTCCCCGGCTCCGTCTTGGGGATGTGCAGAGATAGGCAGGAGCGCCTAGACGAGCTGCCAGCAGAGGAGACGAACGCGAGACAGAGGAGGTCGGGGTGGCCGTCGTTCGCCTTGGGACCCAGACGGTGGGCGCCAGCCAGGGGAGGCGCGGGTTATTGCCGGCTTTGATGTGGACGAGGACGGCGTCGAGGGTGAAGCCATCATGCGCCCAGAACGCGTCGCGCCCGTACTTGTTTCGCTCAGTGGCGGGCGGCGCCGGCCTAGGGCCGTCCCAGCGGTTCCATCGCAGCTTGTGGAGGCGCTTGAACTCGCGCTCGTAGCGCCCCGTACTAGCCGGGTTCGTCGGGTCCCAGCGGGGCTAGGCGTGCTGGTCCGGCGTGAGGTGATGGTAGAAGTGGGCACGCACCTCGTTCCCCAGGAGGCGTTGCTCGGGGGCGGCGCGTTGGGGACGGGCACGCCGATGAGTCCAATGGTGAACCCGTGCCCGACGCGCACGTCCGGCGGGCACGGGTACTAGGCCTCAAACAGGGTGCACGCCTGGTGCTTGAGGAGCGACCGGCGAGGGAAACCGTTGGCGCCGAGGGGATCCATGGGCGCAGAGTGGCGAGGTAAGAGACGGAGGAGGCCGAGGGAAGAGACAGAGAGCGGTGTGCGGCGAGAGCGGCAGGGGCGGCATTTTATACCCGGCCGGGCAGGCCGAAAGGCCACCCCGCATTAACATCAGCGCCCGCGTGGGCGACGCGACTGGCCGAAGGGATGGCGAGCTGCGCCCCCTGCGCCGTCTCGGGAGAAGACGAAGACCGGGCGCCGCTTTGACTGCGCGTCCGTCTCACTGGCGGGGAGGGCCAGCGGACGCCACTCGCCCGTTTCTTCTCGTCCGGCGCCCCCAAAGAGCCCCTGGAAGGCGGGTTAGGCTGGGTTTGCCGGACGGAAATAAAGGGGCGTCCGGACGGGAAGCCGCAATGGGGACGCGAGTAGGCAAGCTCGCGGCCCATCCGGACGGGAAGAGGCCGTGGGACGCGTTTGGGGTGCGCGACTGGAGATGCTCTAAGGCTTCTTCCAGGGCACGCTCTATACATCGCTTTCAGCGATTCCGAAGGGACGTCTCGCCCGCGTTAGCGTTCTCGCCAGACGGGCCGGACCAAATGTTTTTCACCAAGCCGCACACGCACAGGTACTCTAAAAATATTACGCTTGCGTGACAGTACGTAGATTAATCCGGATAGTTGCTCTGATTCCTCGCACCATTTCATGAACTCGTCAGCAACACGTGATTCATAAATAAAAATATTTTTCTCGACCTTGTAGGCTCGTGGAACTTGCACACACACCACAACAAGGAAAGCAGCCACACACGGACGGAGAGGCGCGTTTCCGGGTAGTACTACCACACCGTGCGCTCTAACGAGCTCCGACGACATTATCGTTGTCGTCTTGGTCTCCGTACGTATGTGGATCAGATCTTGCCCGCCAATCAGCGAATTCGGTTATCCGGGAGCCGGCGCTGAATATGCTTTGCTCGCTTGGCCTCCACAGACCACACGGTCCAGCGACAAGTCGCTTTCCTCCGCCGTTCCGGCACTACCCCACGTAAACTCGTACGCGCGTGTACCGTTGTTTTCTTCCCGAGTCTCCTACCCTTTTCGGCACTCCCCCGGCCAAAGCAACTTCGCTCCCCATGTCTTGGCGGCTGCTTCGTGCGTGCGTGCGTGCGTGCGATGCCCGGTGTCGTGAAGCAAACGTGTTATACTTTGGTGACTTGGTTTGGTTTTGCGTTTCCAGAAACAGGATATGGTGGTTGACGGTATGGCCACGGAACGACCACCGGGTCTCACCTCGGTGAAAACCAGAGTACTTGAGCCATCCATGCTAAGTACGATATTTTAAAAATATGAATAGTTTTTCAGGGTGAACAATTTTTAAAATCCGAACAACTTTAAAAAATGACTTTTTTTTCAAATATGAACATTTGGAAATGAAAAACAATTCAAATCTTGACAATTTTCAAAGGCCAACAATTTTCAAATCTGAATATTTTTATATTTCTGTTTCAAAATATGAACAAATTTCAAATGTGAACAATTTCAAAATCTAAACCATTTTCAAATACGAACAGTTTTCAAAATGAACAAAGTTAAAAAAAATGAACAACTTTTAAATTTGAACATATAAAATGGTGAGCAATTTTTTTGAGAATGCACAATTTTTGAAAATGAACATTTTTCAAAATTGTTGCGTATTTCAACTTGTTCAGTCTCAAAAAAATGTAAAATTGAGAAGAATTAAAAAAAAACTAAAACAAAAAAGAAACAGAAAAAACGAAAAATTCGAATGCACCAAAATAGTGGTGAACAGAAAATAAAAATGAATAAAAACAATTAGCGAAACAAAATTTTCAGAGAATGAAAATAAAAATGAACAAAAAGAATTAGTGAACCAAAATTTTTGGAGCACAAAAAAATAGCGAAACAAAATTTCGGTTAATCAAAATGGTTCCAAATTTGAAAATGGTTCTGATTTTTAAAAATAGTTTCAAACTAAACATGGTTCAATTTATAAAAAAGTTCCACATTTAAAAAAAATTCAGTAAAAAAGAAACAAAAAAATGATTCAGATTTTAAAAATATAAAAAACGAAAAATTTAAAATAAAGGAAAATAAAAAATAAAAATAGAAAAAAGAAACAGAAAAGGAAAGAATAAAACCCAAAAAAGAAAACATAAACAGGAAAAAAATGAGAAAAAAAATAAAACAGAAGAAGAGACAATGAAAAGTTTGAAAAGGAAATAAGGACAGTAACTTGGGCATGACTCGGTGGCTGCAGTGAGAACGCAGGTTCAGGGCGAAGCGGTGGTGGTAGGTTCGTTTCCCCTTTCTCAATCTATTTTGATTCTATTTCTCTTCACATGATGGATCGGCCCATCTTGCATCCTAGGCAGCGAATACACGGGGCGAGTCCTTGTTCGGACTCACTATAAGCGCTACATAGTGCCCGCGTCTTCCAGCTCGAGCTGTGTGTGGTGGTGGTTAGTTTGTTGCCGACTTGGCTACTGGGCCGTTTGTCTACCAGGCCTAATAATTTTGTGTACTTTTCCCTTTTGGGGTAGATCAGATACCTTATGACGACACCGCGGTTTGTTCCTTCATTCTTGATTGCGCGAGTATCGGCAGCTAAGATCAATCTCCACTCGCGCCCCCCAAAAGCCCCCACCCCCCGGGCGTCTTCATGTCCGGACGGACCCCGAGCGCGCCTAGTCGCGCTCTCCATTGGGTCTTCCCGTCTTTACGCCCATTATTCCCGTCCGACAAAAACCGCCCAGAAACTGGCTCACGCCGCCACGTCCGCTTGCGCATCACTCATTTGCGCCCAGCCTGCGCCGCCTCACCTTTGTCGTCTCCCTCTGCCTTGCAGCGCCACCGCTCTGTCGCCCACCGGCGCCGCTCCACAATCGGCCCCCTTCCGGTGCCACTCCCGGCCCTACTCCCGTCGTTGCCTCCGCCCCACCGGCGCGCCTCAGGCGCCACCTCCGACGACTAGAGGTAACCACCTCGCCCCAAGGTGTTCGGCAATTTGACCGCTTGGGCGCCGGCCGTTGCTTTTGTCACATTTTGAAGCCATTTTCATTTCTACAGATGGACAACAATGATGAGATGATGGTAAACTTTATATTGGAGGAAGAAGCCGATATCGACGACGAGGAAGATGAGAACTTTCTTGTTCTTGCTTGTTTGACACAACTGCTCGTCGAGGATGAAACCAATAGAGAACCAAAGCGAGGAGGGTCCAAGTTTGGGAGGATAAAGACGAAACCGAGTATGAGAATGGAGGGCCCCTCCATGCTTTTCGCAGACTATTTTGCCGAAGAGCCAAGATGCGATGCAAATGATTTCCGATGGAAATTTCGGATGAGCCGAAGGTTGTTCAACACATTGGTGCAGAATGTGAGGGAGCACGACCCCTGGTTCAAGATGAAGAAAGACGCCGTGGGGATGGTAGGTTTCTCCTCAATTCAGAAGTGCACAACTGCTATGAGAATGCTTGCATATGGAGCCACTGCAGATGGACAAGACGACTATCTCCGCATGTCTGAGTCTTCGGCCATCAAAGTCATGTACAGGTTCTGCACTGCGATAATGTAAGTGTTTGGTCCAAACTACTTGAGAGGACCAAATAAGGAGGAAACTGCTCGGATCCTGGCAACAAATGAAGCAAGAGGTTTTCCTGGTATGCTTGGAAGCATTGATTGCATGCACTGGAGCTGAAAGAACTGTCCATTTTATGGCAAGGATTGTACAAAGTGGGCCATCAAGGAGTTTTCAGCGTGGTCCTTGAGCAGTGGAAGATCAGGAGACTTCGATTTGGCATGCGTTCTTCGGCATGGCAGGATCTCACAACGACATCAATGTGTTGCAGCGTTCCCATGTGTTCGCGAAACTTGTTGAAGGCCATGCTCCGCCAGTGAACTATGTTGTCAATGGCCACGAGTACAACAAGGGGTTCTACCTAGCGGATGGTATCTATCCACGATGGTCAACATTTGTGAAGACAATTTCCAATCCTCTAGACAACAAGAAATCCTGATTTGCCTCGGTACAAGAGAGCACAAGAAAGGATGTCGAGCGTGTATTTGAAGTGCTCCAGCAGAAGTTTGCCATTGTTCGGTATCTGCTCTCACTTGGTCGGTCGAGCAGATGGGAGAGATCATGAATGCATGCGTGATCATGTACAACATGATCATTGAGGATGAGCGTGCCAATACAGTGCATGATCATCTTCCATATGAGTTTCAGGGTCCTCTCGCCTATGTGGATCACAATGTGCCAGCGGATTGGACCGAGTACATCGCTATACATATGGTGATCCGAGACGGGGCCACTCATGATCAGCTCCAAGATGGTCTAGTGGAGCATTTGTGGGTCTGTAAGGATTAGCGGCGGCATAGTGCACTTCCAATTTATTTTTAATCGTATGAATATTTTATTTTTATTTTTAGCCTTTCAGAACTATATATGTAATAATTTAAATCTAGAACATAAATAGTTTTAAATATTTTTGGAACGCCAAAATAGCAAAAAGTAGGCAAATTAATGCTTTGGGGGTTTTTGCTAGGGGGCGCCGAGTGGGGAAGGGGCACCCCGTGGGCGCGGCACCGTCCGGACGAGCCCCCAAAGGGCCACTCCGGGCGCCGATCCGGACGCCTACCGGGGGGGCGAGTGGAGATGCTCTAAGATCGGTCACAACGGGAAGTAAAATAAAGCACACGATACTAGCATATGCTAAAAACCAACATGATTTCATCCAATCCTTTCACACCTGCAACTATCAACTTTTCGTCTCAAACTTGATTGCAAGAGAGGTGGCGTGACGTGTTTGTTGTGGAACGCCCGACCATTTTTCTCACTCCAAAATTCCCAAGTATGTCTTTCGTCCCTCTCTAGTGGAGAGGCTGAAGAGAGAGGCGGTCTTGAGGCCCTCCTAGAAACACATCTAGGGTTCCGTCCCTCTAGTAGACGACGACGCTAGCCCGCTCGGTCTTCGGTGGCCTTAGAGCATTTTCAACAGCCCACTCTGTCGAAGTTGAGCTTAACCTCATGTAAGTACCTAGCGCATCCGCCATGATTTCAACCATTCCAGATTCGAGCTAGGGGACTAGAATTTGAGAAGACCTCCGCGGCACAAGCCGAAGTTTTCAACCATCCCAGTTTCGAGCCAGGGGACTCGAATTTGAGAACATCTCCGTGGCACAAGTCGAAGTTTTTAACCATCCTAGATTCGAGCTAGGGGATTCGAATTTGAGAAGTCCAGTGATGTATTGCCCGAGTGCAATTAATTGGTCCTGAATTGTCGATAGTACTCACCGATGGAGAGGTTGTTGCGCTTCAGGTTCCGGAACTCTCACGAGAGCATCATGGTGTGGGCCTCCTGGTTGTCGAAGAAGAAGTCGTGGCAACGTGTCTAGGCGGAGTAAGCCGTCACATTGGAGGACATTACAAGCTCTTGAAGATGTTGCGCTTCAGGTTTCGAAACCTTTGCGACGGCATCATGGGGTGGGCCTCCTGGTTGTCGAAGAAGTTGTGGAGGCGTGTCCAGCGGAGTAAGCCATCACATCAGAGGTGAAGGGGTCGGATATGTGTGCTGGAGGCGACGATAGTGCTCACCGATGGCTCCAGGCATTGATCATGTGTTGTTCAAACATCTGTTTGCTGAACGGGTTAGTGGTATGAACCCTAGTTAGGGCCATCCACTTAATCTCCTGCTTTGGGTCATCTTCTTCAGTCTCGTAAACCATATCATCCAATTCTCTTTCATCTATTCCCAGCCTCTGGAACATGTCATCAATGGTCTCCTTACTGGTTTCCACCGGCGCACCCGATTGGCTCGCCTTGCTAGCAGAGGAAGCTGACGCCATCGCGAGCCAAAGCGATCTAGGGTTTGGGCTATCTTAGATGGAAGATGAAACCGTACGCACGACCGCAACTTCTTATCAGGGAACAAAATTGAAATCGATCCGGACTGGAAGCACCCAATCAGACACAAAGCCGGAGTAGAACGGAGAGACTCACCGACGGATCAGCCGCCGGCGAGGAAGAATACCCTAGTCGCTGTAAGGCCCATAGGTCAAGACCACGCATGTTCTGTCTTTATTGTTCTCTCTATGCACGGACAATTAGTTAATTCTAAGACATGATGATTGCAGACCTCCTACTAATCCCTCCGTCGAGGTCCTGCGTGTATTTCTAGGTCATGAAGTTAAACAATTTAAAATAAGACATATGTAACAAAAAAAATATCATGCAAAACTTTAGATGTTGTATTTTCTAACGATATAATTTTGATGTTATATAACTTAGATTATGTTGGTTAAATTGATAACCTAGAGATACTCGCGCGGGACCTATAAACCCGGACGGAGGGAGTAACAAACATGATTCATTGCATATACATGAATGCATCATCTCGATGAGATGATGTTTTCGTCCTAAAAAACAAAAATCGGGCGAGGTTTTCCAAGATGTGCACGATAACATCCATGTAGTTCTCCCACAGCTTCACCGCGTTCTCCCATAGCTTCTCCCCCGAGAGCCTCAGTGAGTGCCTTGGCCGCCTCCTCACTGCCTTCCTGGACCACTTCCATGAGCTCCCCGACCGCTGAAGTCGTGAGCTCCGTTATGCCAGTCACCACTCTCCATAACAAGTCAAGAAGCGCGAACACGACAACCGCCGCAAGATGGACCTGGAATCTAGCCCGTGCAATCTTCTCGTGGTACTCGTCGATGGAGAGGTCGTTGCACTTCAGGTTTCGGAGTTCTCGCGAGAGCATCATGGAGTGGGCCTCCCGGTTGTCAAAGAAGAAGTTGTGGCGGCGTGTCCAGGCGGAGTGAGCCATCACAATAGAGGACATAACGAGATCTTGAATGGGGTCGGATATGTAATGGAGGTGACGGCAATACTCGTTGATGGAGATGTTGCACTTCAGGTTTCAGAACTTTTGCGAGAGCATCATGGGGTGGTCCTCCTGGTTGTCGAACAAGTTCTGGAGGCGGCGGAGTAAGCCATCACATCAGAAGTGAAGGGGTCGGATATGTGTGCCAGAGGCAACGATAGTACTCGTCGATGGAGAGGTTGTTGCTCTTCAGGTTTCAGAACTCTCACCAGAGCATCATGGCGTGGGCCTTCTAGTTTTTGAAGAAGAAGTTGTGGCGGCGTGTCCAGGCGGAGTAATCCATCACATTAGAGGAGAAGGGTGTCGGATATGTGTGCTGGAGGCGATGATAGTACTCATCGATGGAGAGGTTGTTGCGCTTCAGGTTTCGGAACTCTCACGAGAGCATCATGGTGTGGGCCTCCTGGTTGTCGAAGAAGAAGTCATGGCGGCGTGTCCAGGCGGAGTAAGCCGTCACATTGGAGGACATTACAAGCTCTTGAAGTGGGTTGATGATGGCGGAGAGTAACCATAGAACGATGTCAACGTCCGCCTAGTTCCATTCCTCATCAGCGAGACGATATGCTCAATACCCGGCTCGATTTGATCGTAGGCACGACAGCGTCCGAGAAGGAACATAATAAAATTGCGCCACTTGTTGAGACTTTTTGCGGCATGGGATGGGTGCTGCTGTAGAGGGGGCTGGGGATCGGCATTGAGAGGGTTGATGGTGGAAGGAGAAGAGGCCATGAGAGAGGAGGATTTGTCTCCGATACCAAGAAGGTAGATATATCCACGATTCGACAACCATGGCTCCTCTAATAGCACCGTGGATTACTTTTGGGGCGGTCGGTCGGCCCAGGGCGCAAGAGTGTTGGATTGCCTCGGGTGAGCCTTCTCTTTGTCCGATGTCATACCGTGTGGTATAAAATAAACAAATGAGATGTGCAAATAAAAAATAAAAATGCAAGGTGCTAATGTCTAGCACACGGTGCACTCCCCGCTCCCCGCAGATACAACATTTTTTAATTTTAAGATGCGAGTTTTTTTTAAAGTACGACGGGATGCATCAGCTCAGCTCGTGTGGAGTAATGCAGTGACGTGCATACTCCAGGGACGGCCTGCCGCTGGCAGCGCTGTTTTTTTTTTTTTTTTTTTTGAGTTTTTCAGGCAGATGGGATCTGCTTTGATACCATGAGAACAAGTATTGTTTGAGGGAAAACGGCACATGAAGGGGCGATCGGCTCAGGTATAGAGGGTGCCTTGGAGACCAAGGGAAATCCTCCTCGTATCAATCTAGGGCCGGCAGGGATCGGCAGATACGGTAGGTAGGATACGGTGCTTATCTATAAAAATAAAATGCAAGGTGCTAATGTCTAGCACACGGTGCACTCCTCGCAGACACAACATTTTTTATATTTAATATACACGTTTTATTATTTATATTTTACAATACGACCGGATGCATCAGCTCAGCTCGTGTGGATTAATGCAGTGACGCGTATGCATACTTCCAGGGACGGCTTACCGCTGGCATCGCTGGTTTTTTTTTCCAGCTTTATTTCCGACGGTCGCGTGCATCTGCGAGGAGGCGATAGCGTCTCGACGACCCGAGCTTATATTTCGGCGAAGCACTATGCGAGTTAGCGGTACGGGACTAAAAAAATTGCTACTACGCGGGCGTATAGCGCCTCCCGACGTTACTCCAGGTATTATTGGGCCGGGCCCACCTACCGATGTACAAGCCGACGGACAAAGACCGCCGATGAGGTTTTGCGAGACGTGCACAAGCGCAACCATGTAGTCTCCCCCCGGCTCCTCGTTGCCGTCACGTGCCGCTTCCTTGAGCTCCCCAACCGCTGACACCGCCACCACGAACTCTATAAAGGCCGATCGACACGACGGCCGGCCGCCGCTTCAAGAGCACTCTTGGTGGCCTCGAGCACCGCGTCGGCCGCTTGCCCCGGTAGCCTTACCAGGTGCACCATGGCGGTGCACCATGCCAACGAGCTCCAGGAACGAGCCCAGAAGCCATGGAGCTAGCCTTATGAGCGCAACAAGTGCCATGCGTGGGCAACGGTGCCAATGGGCTTTCTCCGAGGCCTAAGGCCAGCGTAGAAAAGTTTACCAGTGCCTATTTTAGTCCCACATCGGTTACAGAAAGAAGATTTGAGCAGTTTATAAACAGTTACGGAGGCAGAGCAATCACCAAGCGGCAAGCCTGGTGAGCTTACATCTACAATAGACGATCGATCGTGAACGGCATGCAAGTGGCTCTATGTCGGTCCGATTGTGGACTGGCAAGATCGACAGCTTGAACAACATGTCATTAGGGGGACCACTCCGATATGGAGTGTGGGCTTTTTTTTTCCCCTCATCTAATTCAGCGACGAAAATAAAGATCACAAGTTGTTGGCAGCGACGCTACTCCACCTGCTGCTTACTTTGATCCTTTTTTTTCCCCTCATCTAATTCAGCGACGAAAATAAAGATCACAAGTTGTTGGCAGCGACGCTACTCCACCTGCTGCTTACTTTGATCTTTTTTTTTCCCCCTCATCTAATTCATCGACGAAAATAAAGATCACAAGTTGTTGCCAGCGACGCTACTCCACCTGCTGCTTACTTTGATCTTCCTCGGCGGGTGACAGGAGCTGCTGATACCTTGGTCTGTTTTTCTTCATGAGAAGGTAAGTTATCCAATACCAGAACAACATAATCCTGCCCTGCGCGACTATCGTGTCGGCGATGCGAATTCTTCCAATGAAAATCTCTCCAGGGCCTGCGCCACAGAGAAGCATATATCAAAATAGTGACAAGGTATCAACCCGACATACAGAAGCAACCATGATCATCCTATACTGTGTACAACATGCCAACATGAGCAATTTGTTCACTTGAATACATTGCTACGTATTATTCAAATTTTCAACAGTGATTTTTCCGCAATATATATTTCTTGACACTTGACCAAGTTTTATATTTGGTGGTAGTCTAACTGCTTTCTACATGAATGTCCATACCTGTTCGCCAGTCTGAATGCCGTATGTATGAATGTTGTTGCTCAAACAAAAGCCCCTTGAGCTCATTGATGCTGAGTCCTTGAAAGGCCCTGAAAATCAATGCAAAAGGACACATGCATCCAGATGTTATATATCCCACTGTGTGCTAAAGCGCTCACTGAAGTCTCACAAGAAAGAGCTTTACCATCTGATTAGAGATGCTTTCGGGATCCAGCGAAATATATGACAGGGGTATTATCAGGATTGACATAGTATCCTCCAAAGACAATGAAGGGACGGTCCAAGAGCCATTGCAGCTTCAGTTGTAGGAGCGATTGCTCCAACAGGAAGACCCATCGCTGATGCGGCAAATGATTCAACAGTCGCAATGCCACATAATTTGGCAAACCTGAATGTGTAGCATGAAATATTTGTTTAGATCGGGCATAAGAGAAATGGTGTCAAATTCTACCATTCGGAATGTCCAAAGAGCATTTTGAGGATAATACTAACCTAGAAAGTGTAGGATGAAGTTTAGCCATTGGATAGAGGATGGATCCAAATATCAACAGAAATGCTGCTCCAATAGGAATCTCGGCTAACAACTTGGATGAGAGATATGGTCCTGGTGCATAGGAACCTTTAGCACGTTCTCTGTCAACGATAGCTCGTTCTTTTGTGAAAACCCCCCACTGTTTTTGTCGGTGCAGCCATTGTTGTGTTTATGGCAGCCACCTGACTCAGGAAATGAAAGGGAGAAAGAACGCCATTAGAAAATGCTCAGACATTATTTAAAGCTATTGGAGACAGATTGGAAATAATCACTTGGACAATCAAATATCAGTAGAGAACGATTATATTTCAGTAGGTCCAGAATCAGAAATGTGTAATTTAACTAAAGTCGTCGCAGATGGAAATATGGCCTAGTGGTATTTTCTGAGTGCGTGTCCACCTTTTACTCCGAAAAGAAAAGGAAAAACTCAAGGGGTCATCAAGACCCAAGATATTGTACCTGAAGAAGTCCCATCCTGTCTTGTATAAAAGTTTGAGTTTTTCCCATTCGCCAAAACACAGATCCAAATATAATTGCTGAAGCAACAGACATTCTTGCTCTCACCTTGTTTGTTGGTCCATCACGAAAAGCCTGAAATATGTCTCAGAATTAACCAATGACAGTGTGACAGTCAATCTTCAGGTTAACAACACTAAGGACGTGTTTGGTTCGACTCTTTTTCCCCGTTATCCGATTGCACCGTAACTTGTTACCCTTAAATTTGTTTGGTTAGCTTGGCCTGTAAACGCTTACCGTAGAATCTGATTACAGCCCAACTTAAATCTGATACCTCCCACCCCCCTCCGTAATCAAACCGCGTTACCGGATGGCTCAAACGAACCCTCCGCTCCTGATCCTCTCAGGACTCTGCCCCGGATCTTCTTCCTAGCGCGGCTATGGTGACAACAGAGAAAACAAATTTGACCTCAGCCTCCCGTAACAAGAAACACGCCACGGGAGGAGCAATCCATGGAAGAGCTGCAGCGGCGGTCGCCAATCTTCTTGTTGGTGGCCGCCGATCTTCTTCATAGTGCGTCCAGCGTCGGTGGCCCATCAATCTTGCCATGACTATACGAGCATCAAGCCGCCGAAAGGAGCAGCATCACTGTAGCGGGAAGACCACCACCGGCGTTGCGCTTTCTGGGGACCGGAAACGAGTTAAGAAAGAAAGCCAACGTCACTACATGGGATGCGCTGCCAGAGATTCGTGCTATTGGCGTGGGAAATGGCGGTGTGGGGAGCAGAGCTCGCTTTTCTTCTGGGAACATGTGACAGAGCAAAGAAAAAGAATACCGGAACGGAGCGCACTTCGTCAGGACCAGGGGTGCCGCCGATCTCTTCGGCGCTTGAATGGATACGGATACATCTGTTAAACCAAACAGATTTTCTATTTTTACCCATTCCGTTAACGGTACCGGTGTAATCTGATTGCATTTACGTTTACGTTACCTTTTCTGAACCAAACACCTCCTAAGATTTTAGGCAGCTAAACTCAGATATCCCATAACTACCCAAGCTAAGATTTGAATATTTATAAATAAACACTCTAGCGGTGTTCAAATCTTTTTATCAGCATAAGACCTTTCTTTTTGGGTCACGGTTCAAGGCAGAAGTAGGAAAACTGTACTGAAAGGATCAAGCTGAAAGACAGAATCAAGCAATGTTTAGTGAAAAACCTGCATCCATGCTCTCTTAAACAGTAAGCGAAATTGTCTCCAAAAACCACGTCTTTGCTTGCTGTTGGACTTCTGAGCAAGCTTGGTAGAAAATTCAGAACCCTCTGAACGTGCTACTGGACTGTTAAATTCAGTAATCAAAATGATTGTACACTTTCGGCTGAGCTATAATTAGTGGAAATAAGATCAGCCAAGAATTCGGCAGGGTTCTCATGATCTGGGCATTGGTACCTGATGAATTAATTGAACCCAAATTTTGTATTAGTACAGGTGCAAAATAAGCAGAACGAGATGTGGGCAAAAACTTAGGCAGATATCAATGCCTGAAACATGCTTCGTATTGAAAACAGCTAAACAAACATGAGTCGTGAAAGATTCCAGTGTAGTGAATATTCAATTTTATTAGGTCTAAGCAAACAAGGTTGTGTACAGTCAAATGATCAAAGTAGTTATGCTTGAGGCCTGGAGTACACTGTCCTATGCCTACTTATGCAACACTTGATTTGGTACCCTGTAACCACATGATACTCATATGTTACCGTGTAACCGGATGAATAATACAAAAATGCTGGCACATCACCACCATATCCATGTTTGTAACAAAGTTGTGATCGTGGCATGTTATGGTGTCAAGTACAACAGAGTGAGATGTGTTAGCAAAACCTAATATATGCCTGGTTATTAATTTATCACGGGTAATTGTACTATAAATGAAACAAGTGCAGTACATACATTCAAAATATGCGAAAATCTTGGAAAAGATATGCTATTTCAGAGAAACATCGAACGGCAAGATGCAAGTGGTGACAGCATAACAACCCTAATTTGGCGAAGTAGTTAGAGGTTCTTCTTTTGCAGGCCCCATATATACAACTTCTCCCTCTGACAATAGAATAATATCATCAAATTTGTTATAGACTGAGCCTCTCGGCTGGTGTATGGAGCATATCACAGTGTGCCCATCTACTGCAAGCTGCCTAAGAGTCTCCATCACCTTCTCTGCCTGGAACGCATAAGGGCCTAAAAGAAAGTCAAGAAAAATAGACAAAGTTGTTACCAGTTCATTTTGCAGCTGTCATATCGAACTTTAAAAAAACTCTGCAACTACAATTCAGGATAAGATCTCAGGAATATTCAAACACTTCAACAAGAGTTTTTTCAATTGGCCTACTCAAAATGGTAAGCTGCAAAAACAGCCATTGTGGACTGTCTTGCTTGCGACAGTACCTTAGTTTGTCACACTACAATCAGGATTTATTTTTTTACAGTGGTCCTCTCCTTTATAGTATTATCATAATTCAGTTTTGCAGGAATAACCAGGACAGCAACCTGCTTGCCCTTTGGGAGGTCAACAACATTGTTAAGGTGCCACGTAATCCCAGTTAACCTTCCATGCATTTGTTAGACAATTTTTTTTAACAAGTAGTTTTCTGTGTAACAATTTTTTTATTTAGCCTTTGCAGATTTCTACCTATTACATGCATTTGTTAGACACAAGAAGTGGCCCGAACATTTTCTGTCATTCAAGTAAATCTAACTCTAAACTATACATTAGTAGAATAGAAGGTTAATTCAAGACCGTTGGAACAAAAAGAAATGGTTAATCAGGTAACATACCTGTTGTTGGTTCATCCGCAAAGATGACTGAAGGACTTGCAATCAGTTCACATGCAAGCGAGAGCCGCTTCTTTTCACCACCGCTAATTCCACGTACTTTTGCATCACCCACGATAGAATCAGCCGAGTTGACCTTTCATTAGAAAAAAATAACCACTTGATGATAGTACTATAAAAACCGTAAATCATGTAGATCAATTCCATCCAACAACAATTATGTAGGCAGGCTTCCACATAAATTGGAAAACATCTAAAACGGGTTGCTACTGATGAATCATATGTCACTCAACAATCCAAGACGAAACAGAAGGTCATTAACATACTTCTCCTTCCTCTCGGAAGACATGGTGTCAGGAAGCTGGAGCTCAGCGGCAAACGAGAGCGTTTCACACACCGTAAGCTGCGAGAAGAAGATGTCTTCCTGCCTCACAAAAGCAATCCTACAGAAAGAAAGAAAACACATCATTCTTTTCCACAAACCTTTGCCGAAAACAAAGACCCAATTGAGGCTGCCAGATAGCTTACTTATAACCGTCTTGTGACATGAGCTGGCCATTCACGTAGAGATACCCAGAGAGGTGCAAAAAAAGCGACACCGCGAGCTGCACCGCTAGCACATTGAACAGCATGGTCTTGCCGGACCCTGACGGCCCCATAAGTGCTAACAGCCTCCCTGGTTTCGCCTCCCCGGATAAGTTCGATAGCAAAAACCTTGCCTGCAACAATTTAGGCAGCACATCAGGAACAACATATAAGTATATATAAGGTGTTCATACATTGACTGATTCAGACATAGCTCAGCCCACGCAACATTATGCAAACTGTTCTACAGTTAACTGTCACCTCAGCCCGAAGAAGAGCGCCGCCAGCCCCGCCGCCAGCGCTCCTCACCGGCCCCGCCGCCCTCGTCGCTCCCTCTGCCCCGCCACTCCCTCTGCCTCCCCTGCGCGCCCCTCCCTCTGCCTCCCACTCCCTCTGCAAACTGTTCTACAGTTAACTGTCGTGGATTTGGGGATGGAGCCGCAGGCTGCGGAGGGGAGCCATTCCGGCGGCCACCGTGGAATCAACCAGGCAACGGCCACCAGCAAGGGGGACTTGGTGTCAGTCACTCGGACTAGACGAACTGGTCCCTCCCTCACTCGTACAAGACAATTCGGACCAATGCGCGTAAGGTGTTCGGCCCCGCGGCCCGGCGAGAAGAGAGTGGCTCACCATATCCCCGCGCTTGTTCTTGAGGGCGCAGGTGACGCGGGCCGCACGCCGCCTCCCTCATCGGCCTCCGGGTCGTGCTCCGCCGGCGGGAGGAGGCCGGGCCCGGGCCCCTCGACGGCGCGCACGACCAGCGCGGCGGCCAGCGCCGCCAGGAGCTGGCCCAGCCCCTTTATCTCCATCGCCGTCTCAATTGGTGCCCCCCAACAAAAAGAAAGACGTTCAAAAAATGTAAGCGACGATTTCACGCAAATATTTAGGATATACTACAGCATTTGAATGAAATTTAAACTAAAAGACGACGTGTTCACTCGTTCAACACGTCGTAGTCGCCGTCAGAGCTGCTGTCGTCGCTCCATTCCTCCACGTCGTCTTCGCCGCGCCAGTGGCTGGGTCGAGATTGATCAGCGGCGCGCCAGCCATCGCCCCCGTGTCGACGAAACACCACGCGCGCGCCGCAAAGAGGGGCAGTGCGGGCGGCGTGTTGTACGACTCCTCGTACGCCCTCCGGGTCGTCCTCCGCCGACGCCGCCTAGAGGGCTTGGAGTTCGTCGTAGAGGCTGGCGGGCGCTCCAGCCCCGGCTCCTGCTTGGGGACACGCAGCCTTGGCTCCGTCTTGGGCACGAGGAGGGGCGGCGCAGGGCGACGGCGGGAAGACTGTGTGTCGCTTCCGCCAATGCAGATGCCACCGTGGCGTGGGCGCAGGTGAGGCGGCGTGGCCGTCCCCGGCTCCGTCTTGGGGACGCGCAGAGATAGGCACGAGCGCCTAGACGAGCCGCCGGCGGAGGAGGAGGACGAACGCGAGACGAAGGAGGTCAGGGTGGCCATCGTTCGCCTTGGGCCCCAGACGGTGGGCGCCGGCCAGGGGAGGCGCGGCTTGTTGCCGGCTTCGATGTGGGCGAGGACGGCGTCGAGGGTGAAGCCATCCTGCGCCCAGAACGGGTCGCGCCCGTACTTGTTCCGCTCAGTGGCGGGCGGCGCCGGCTCGGGGCCGTCCCAGTGGTTCCATCGCAGCTAGTGGAGGCGCTTGAACTCGCGCTCGTGCCTATCCTTAGCTGTAGGTATACGTAACACGACCTGGCCATGAACTTAGCGTAAGCCGGCCTTCCAAACAGCGCGTGATAAGGGCTGCGCAATTTTACCACCTCGAACGTGAGCCACTCCACTCGGAAATTGTCCTTTGATTCTCCAAAAGCAACCTCCAACGTGATCTTTCCTTCGGGGCATGCCGAGTGACCCGGCACAATCCCGTGAAAAATTGTAGAACTTTTCTGTAGTTGGGACTCCTTGAGACCCATGCGTAAGAAAGTTTCCCAGTATAAGATGTTGATGCTACTTCCGCCATCCATCAAGACCTTTTTCAGCTCATAACCATTAACCTGTGGCGCAACCACCAATGTTAGCACACCCGGATGCTCTATTGTTTCCGGGTGATCCCTTCTGCTCCATGTCACCTCTTGATCCGACCATCGCAAGTATCTCGGAACAGCTGAATTGACAGCGTTCACTTCTCGTTTAAGTATCTTTCTATCTTTGTTGGAAGTTCCTGTAGTATGCACGTGGTACTGTCCCAACTGCTTGGGGTTAGCTTGGAAACCTCCAACTCCTCCCTGGTTATTACCCGGATTACCACTTCCTGGGTTGCCTGCTGGGGGTGGGCCGTTGCCCGGGTTTCCACCTGGACCTGGTCCTCCTCCCCGGCATGCACCGCGCATAGCCTTGTTTATTTCCTCGTTCTTCCATCTCTGTAAATCCACACACTGCTCCAATGAATGATTAGCCGGCCTACCGTTCCTGCTATGTCGCGGACACGACATCCTGAAGGCCTCTAAGTGGTTACTCGGCCTTGGTGGTCCCTGGTAATTTCCTTCATTAAAGTTTCCTCCGCTGAAATTTCCCTCTGCTCTGGGTCTTGAAAACCCGGCTTCTGTGCTAGCGACAAACTCGGAACCTCTCTCATACTGGCGCTTGGTCTGGTTGTTTCCATTATTTCCTCCATTGTTACCCCACTAGTAGAGAAGTGCCTTTCTATGGAACAGATTCTGTGGTGCACCAAGAAGTCATGCGCCACAGAAATATATTTTTGTCGCGCACGGGTGGGCATGCGCCACAGAAAAGAGGCATTCTGTGGCGCACGGGACCGGGGTGCGCCACAGAAAAGAGGAATTCTGTGGCGCACTAGATAGGGGTGCGCCACAGAAATATGCTGGGGCCCAACCCAATCATTGCCCCACTCATATTCTGTGGCGCATGGTGATTAGTGCGCCACAGAAATATGACATTTCTGTGGCGCACCACTATCCCGTGCGCCACAGAATTCGCATCCCCAAAATTTATGTCCACACGCACGAACTCCACCCCCCCCCCCCCGGAACGCCTTTTCTAGTTTTTGACGGAAGAGTTGGCGGTCTAAAAAGCATCAAAAAATAAATCCCTTATAGATGCACGGAGAGTTTAACGTCTACTTTTTTATCAAATTTTGAAATATGAATTTCGACTTTCTGAGCAAAAGTTCGTTAAAAAAAGTAAAATGGGTATAACTTTTGCATACGATGTCGAAAAAAAAATGATCAAGATATCAAAAAAAACTAGAGTGTAAAAGGAACCTAACCTCACTGGCCTTCGGCCTGTGAGCTTTTTTTAGAATTGCCAAATTCCAAAAGGAACAAAAGTTATGGCCATTTGAAGATTTTGACTAGAAAATTAAAAAAAAGAAATAAAAAATCTGTGGCGCACCACCCCTTCATTTGGTGCGCCACAGAATTGTGGAGGCAGGATTCGAAATCCTGCCTCCTCCCCTCCTCTTCTTTCCTCCTCTTCTCCCCTCCTCTTCTTCCCTTCTCCTCTCCACTTCTCATCTTCCCTTCTCTCTTCTACCTCTCCACTTCTCTCCTCTCCTCCACCTACTACTCCACCTCTCCTCCTCCACCACCACCACCACCCCTCCTCCTCCACCACCACCAACTCCGGCGAGCTCCTCCTCCTCCTCCACCACCACCACCTCCGGCGAGCTCCTCCACCACCACCTCTCCTCCTCCACCACCACCACCTCTCCTCCTCCTCCTCCTCCACCACCACCACCCCTCCTCCTCCTCCTCCTCCTCCTCCTCCTCCACCACCACCACCACCACCTCCGGCGAGCTTCTCCTTCTCCTCCCCACCAACTCCGGTGACCCCCATCCTCCACCCACCAACTCCGACGAGCATCCGATGAGATCCGGCGAAATTTTGAAATTTGGAAAAATTCCCCCGGCCAGATCTGGCCGCCTTTTTTTTTTGAAATTCAAAAAAAAAATCTGTGGCGCACCCCTACTTGGTGCGCCACAGAATTGCAAATTTCTGTGGCGCACGGCTGAGGTGCGCCACAGAAAAAAAATTAGTGGCGTGTATTCTGTGGCGCACCCCTCTGGCCCCTAGGTGCGCCACAGAATTAAAAAAATATGCGCCACAGATAAGTCTTTTTGTACTAGTGCCCGGCGCAGATCTATTGCCGGGTCTTCCACTGTTGCTTGCGTTTGCTTTTGCTTTCTTATCATCAGCATCCTCCTCTGTGGTATCTGTGGCGGCGTGCTTGTTGCACGCGTCCATTGATTCTCACATCGTAACCTCTGAAGCATTCCAACTAGATTTCATGCGCGTTAGCTTTTGCACTAAGGGTATATACTTGCATGTTTTTGCCATAGCTTGTAATGCATCCTTTGGCTGAATATCCGTAGACGAGTGGAGTATTTCCATAACCCGGCGCACCCAACTGCGCGCCGACTCTCCCTTCTTCTGGACACATCGTTCTAGATCATCGATCGTAAATAGTTTTCTGCACGTTCCATGGAAGTGCTTCATAAATGCCGTCTTCAACTCACTCTATGAATTGATAGATTTTTCGGGTAAATTGTTGAACCATAATTTTGCTGCTCCCTCTGACATCATTAAGTACATGAACTTGGCTTGAAGATTTTCAGACGCATTGCGAATTGACATGGCCATCTCATAGCTGCTCAACCAGGTTTCTGGATCCATGGTTGGCTCATAGTTAACCACTTTACCCGGTTCCTTGAATTTATCGGGGTAAGCTTCAGCTCTGATGATATCCGACAAACACTTAGGCCCGGCAAGATTAGCCGGCACTGGCCTCACCCGGGAAACGTGCGATCCTGCGGGGGGGAGCGACGGGGCGTGCAACTGCTGCTGGCCCTTGCACTGCAGACCCGGCCGCGGCTCGCCTTGCTCTGGAACTGTCCACAATAGCTTGTGCTACTGATGCCGCGGGTGCTGCTGGAGCACGGGGAGGAGGCGGCATTTGCTGCTGCTCTGCCCTCCGTCGCGCTAAACTTGTCTGAATATTGCCGGTATTACCGTGCTGCCGGCTAACATACGGTGTTCCGTGCATTCCACTCCTGTTGTCCGGGTAATTGGCCTGCTGAGCCACTGCTGTGCGCAATAGATCTATCGTCCGCCGGGTCTCCTCCGCGTGGGGTGACTCTCTTACGGGGATGCGTTCCAATGCCAATGTTGCCGCATATACATTATCCATGGGGTTGTTAAAGTGACCTGGTGGTGTACGAAATCGTGATGGTGGTGGTGGTGGCACTGTATTGCCAACAGCAATCCCTGTCTGCAACGTGGGTAACCCGGCTTGCACGTTCGCCTGCTGTCCTCCCCCGGTCGCAGGCTGATGTCCGGTTTTCTGATTCACAGCCGGAATTGGTTGATCCTGGGGTGTGATAAATAGCGCGGTCGGGTTTAAAGTTCCACCCGTCGCCGGTAATCTCGTTTGGTATCTCTGATGATGCATCCTGGTCGACTGAACCTGAAGCCGGTTCTCCAATGCCTCCAGCTCACGCTGGCGCGTGGCTATCCCTTGCTTCTCGGCTTCCACATCTCTCATTTGTTGCTCCAATGCACGGCGGGCCACATCCAGATCTGCAGCGCGTGCCGCTGCATTTTCCGGGGTTATCACCGTAGCTAACACCGTGGGATCCAAGATCAGGTTGTTGTTGAACAGAGCCGGATTTGGTGGGTTTGAAGGACCCGCACCTGGCGTTCTGTTCGCCATAAATCCGAACATATTTCTCCGCATCTCGCTATCCGCTGTGCGGCTGGTGACTGAAGCCGACTCTCCGTCAACCCGGGTCAGAATCGGGTTTCCGTCAGCCGGATTTTACTGCTGGGCCAGCGCTCGCACCGCTCCGACCGCGGCCGTAGTCACATCCACCTGATTGAGATTAGTTGCAGGGGTCGTGTAGACCGCGACCTAGCGCGCGATGCCTGGTGAAGACTCGTATTCCTCCTCATCACAGCTATCCTCTTCGTACCGGTCCTCCAGCAGGTGCAGGATAGACTCGGTATCATCTTCTCTCATGACCCGGCCACGCGGGGTCCATGCCGGCTCCTCTGGTTGTTCCCTCTTCGTGGTGGGCTCTTCTGTCGGATCGATCGTCCCAACCGATTCTTCTCCGTCCGACTGAACGCGGGTCGCTTCCCCTGACACAGAATCATATCCAAAATCATCAGGGATTGAACCGGACGTACGTACCATCCGACGAATACGTTGACTCGTCCGATCATGACGATAGACCCGGTTTCTAGCAGATCCGACTCTGGCCCCCAGCCAAAATCGTCCACCATCTTCTCTCCTTCGGGGTTGGTGTAAATCTCGCCGATGACGAGGTTATTCATGCTCTCCCGAGCTTCTCCTGTGATGTAAACACCCTTGGACGTAGGCCCCACGGTGGGCGCCAACTGTCGTGGGATAATCACGGCAGACGTTACCGGGGGTAACTTATCTTGGGGCAATTCGACTCTGGTGTTTGGGAGAGGGTTTAGCTCAGAGGAAATCATGCTAACAATCGATCTGGTAGCTCTGGCAATCAAGTCGCCGAGTCTCCGATCTAGGGTTACAATCTCAGCTCTCGTATTACAGGGGATACTCGAATATCTGGTCAAGCTCTCTTCAATCTAACCCTAGGAGCTGGTTTATATCTTACCCAGCCCCCTGGCTTCCTATCCAAGGCATACTCGGAGTCTTACCCAGTCACCGCATACAAACCCTAAGTTTCCTTATCGCAACCCACAAGCCGGGTTACAAGGCCTACACTACCTCTTGGGCCTTCTAGAAACTCCTCTTCCTTGAGCCGGGTCTTGCGCGGTTCCCTTTGGGCCGAGTTATACCTTGGCATTGGCCTACCGGGTTATCATCCCTCCACCAGTTCCGGTCCCCTCGCTGACAATGCTGTCGGCCCGCTCCGCCTCTGGTGACCTTAAAGCATCTTCAACATGTGATGTAAACTAGCCCTGCGCGTAAAAACCGCTAATTTAGCGCGCCGGAGGCAATTTTTCTTGCTCCAACGGTCGTTGCGAAAAGGCACTTTTTTTGTCGAGCACGTGGAACCTGGGATGCACATTTTGGATTTCCGCTCGAGCGTGCCTGAGACAGAAAGAGATCACGCGAGAACCGCCAACTACCGCTCAGAAACCTCCGGATGCCCCCGCCCACCTTCGGTCTCGCGCCTAGGCCAGTGAAACTCTGGCGATGGAACACTCCTCCAGCACTCCCCTGTCCCCTCCCTACTCCCACCACCTCGTCAAAGCCGCCACCGCCACGCAAACCCTAGCGATGCTGCAACCGCCTCCGTCACGGCCTCCTCAATCTCGAGCGTCGGGGTCAAGGCCTCTTCGTCGCGCCGCAGACGAGCTCGCAAGGAGGAGGAGTTGGGCGTCTGTGCTCAGCGCGGCCACGCGTAGGCATCCCAAAGCGCCCGACAGGTGCCGCTGCTGCTGGTTCATTGTTACAGGGAGCTATAGAATGAAGAAAAATGGAAGATTTGCGACTTACGAGTGCCAGAGAATGAACACAAGAACACTACGGAGGCTACAATCCTAGATGATGATGAAGCATCAAGTGAGGGAGGCAGGAGGATCCCTACTCCTAACTCGGTTGCCTACTCCAAGCCAAAAAGACCCATTGGAACAAAAAAAAGCAAAAGAAAATTCGAAGAAGTGCAGAGAGGATGACATAAAGGTATGCTTGGAGGCTCTTGTCAACGCAAGAAAGGAGGCACATGAGTGGAGGAACTTCAAAAAAAGCAAAATATCGGCGACCGAGGAGAGGAAGATCACCACCAAATTCCGTGCGATTAGGGACGTTTTGAGCGCAATGTTTCGATAACGTCGCGTGTTTCCGTTGCGGATGGCTGAAAAGTGGAGTTTGCTCTCGACGTATTGGTTTGGTCCGTCGCGGACTGGTTTTGCCCGACTTTTTGCTAGTTTTACATCGCGGATTTTCGTCTCCGGAATAGTAGCCCACTAAGAGCCCAGTTGCCTGGTCACAAAACTTGCCTGGTCACGTAGAACATCGCGAATTTTTTTGGGGCCACACATCCTGTCCTGTTTGACTGCTTTGACCGGCAACGAACACGCCCTTGGTGCCTGGCCCCACGTTCAGGCCGTGTGCACCGTTTGTAGCCGTTGGTACTGTGGGACCCAATTTAGCCGTTGACATAGCTAAACGTACCAATTAAATAACTAGACCACACCACAGCAAAGCCACTGTCGTCAATCCTCTATCGCCGCTTCCGTAAATCCTCCACCGTTACCATACCCCTGTCGTTGACAAGGGCGCGCAGCTAAATTTCCATCTCCTCTTTCTCCCTTGGGGATTCTAGGGTTCTTCCATCTCTCCTGACGGGGGGATGATAACCCGGTAGGCCAAACTCCAAGGAGTAACCCGGCCCAAAGGACGGTGCGCAGGATCCGGCTAAGGATAAGGAAGCTTGTGGAAGGCCCAAGTTTGTAGGCCCAGCAATCCGGATTGTGGGTTACTGTAAAGGAAAGCTAGGGTTTGTGCGCCGTGTCCGGGTAGGATCCAGGATGCGCCTTGGGGAATAAGCCAGGGGGTACGGGTGCTTTATAAACCGACCCCCAGGTCTAGTTTTAGACAGAGGTCCAAGAACCCTAGATATAGCGCTTGGTATCGAGCATCTAGTGTAATCCTAGAGTTGAGTTGTTATATCGAGATTGGAGACTCGGCGACTTTGATTGCCGGCTACCAGATTGAATCGCACCATGTTTTCCTCTGAGCTAAACCCTCTCCCAAACACCTGTGTCGTCTTGCCCCAAGATCAGTTACCCCCGGTAACGTCTGCCGTGATTATCCCACGACAGTTGGCGCCCACCGTGGGGCCTGCGTCCAAAGGTGTTTACATCACGGGAGAAGGGAAGGGCATGGAGAATCTTGTCATCGGCGAAATCTACATCGACCACGAAGGAGAAAAGATGGTGGACGATTCCGGCTGGAGGCCGGAGTCGGATCACCTCGAATCCGGATCCGTCGTGACGATCGGCCGGATCAGCGTCTTCATTGGTATGGTATGTGCTTCCAATTCGATCCCTGACAACGTTGGATCTGATTCTATGCCAGGAAAAGCTGCGTCTATCCGATCAGATGATGAAGAATCGATTGGAACGACACATCCGGCAGAAGAACCCATCGCGGAGTGGAAACAGCCGGAGGAGCCGGCATGGACCCCACGCGACCGGGCCGAAAGAGAAGATGATACCGGGTCTATCCTGGGTCTACTGGAAAACCGGTATGAGGAGAACGGTGAGGAAGAACAGCATGAATTTACACCGGATATCGTACGCCGAGTTGCAGTCTATGCGGCCCCCGCGGCCAACCAAGGAAACGCAACCGCGGCATCAGTCGGGGCGGTTCAGGCAGTGGCCCAGCGGCAGGGCGCGGCTAACGGAGACCCGGTCTTGGCCCGGGTTGATGGAGAGTCGGCGTCAGTAACCAGCAGAGCAGCGGATGAGGAGTTGCATGCAAATACGTTCGGATTCTTAGAAAACCGGACACCAGGGGCGGGTCCTTCGAACCCGCGCCACCCGGCCTTATTCGATAATAATCTGATTCTAGACCCCACGGTTCTCGCAACGGTTATCACTCCGGAAAACGCAGCGGAACGCGTCAGGGATCTGGATGTGGCTCGTCGTGCGCTGGAACAGCAAAGAAGGCAGGTAGAGGCAGAAAGGCAAGGGATGGCCACGCGGCAGCGTGAGCTAGATGCGTTGGAAACCCGGCTCCGAGAGGAAACGTCTAGAATACATCAAAGGCACCACACCAGGTTACCAGCAATGGGCGGGGTTATTAATCCGGCTAATTTATTTGTTACACCTCAGGACCAGCCGATACCAGTGGTGAACCAGGGGACCGCACCCCAACAGGTGACAGCAGCGACACATCCGGCGAATGAGCGGACCGGGTTACCCCCACCACAAACTAGAGTCACAACCGGCAACGATCTACCACCACCGCCACCATCACGGTTCCGCACACCAGCCGGCCACTACAATAACCCCATGGACAATGTATATGCAGCGACACTCGCGTTGAATCAAATCCCTGTGGGCGAGTCGCCCCATGCAGAGAAGACTCGGCAAGCCATCGATCTGTTGCACACTGCGGTGGCACAGCAAGCCAATTATCCGGATCACAGAAGCGGTATGCACGGGACGCCATACGTCAGTCAACAGCAAGGGAATATCCAAACAAGTTCAGCGCGACGGAGGGAAGAGCAGCAGCAAATGCCGCCTCCTCCCCGCGCTCAGGCAGCATCAGCAGCACAGGCCGTCGTGGACAGTTCTAGGGCTCGGAGGGCCGCGGCCGGGTCTGCAGCGCATGGACTTCCCGCAGCATCGCGCCCAGCCGCGCCCCCCGCGGTATCACACGTTTCTAGAGCCAGGCCGGCCCTCAACCGTTCTTGCGGGGCCTAAGTGTCTCTCGGACATTATCAGAGCTGAACCTTACCCGGAAAAATTCAAAGAGCCAGGGAAAGTAGTGAATTATGAGCCAACTATGGATCCCGAAACATGGCTAAGCAGTTACGAGATGGCAATGTCAATTCGCAACGCGTCCGAGAACCTCCAAGCCAAGTTCATGTACCTGATGATGTCGGAAGGAGCAACAAAGTTGTGGTTCACCAATTTGCCGGAAGGATCGATCAAGTCCTGGGAGGAATTGAAGACCGCGTTTGTCAAGCACTTTCACGGGACCTGCAGGAAATTATTCACTATTGATGATCTAGAGCGATGCGTCCAGAAGAAGGGAGAATCGGCGCGTAGTTGGGTGCGCCGGGTTATGGAGATACTTCACTCATCCACGGATATCCAGCCCAAGGATGCACTACAGGCCATGGCAAAAACATGCAAGTATATACCTTTAGTGCAAAAGTTAACTCGCATGAAGTCTAGTCAAAATGCGTCGGAAGTTACAATGGGAGAATTGATGGATGCGTGCAACAAACACGCTGCGACAGATACTACAGAAGAGGAAGCTGATGACAAGAAGGTAAAGCAAACACAAGCAATAACGGGAGAACCGGCAATGGATCAACATCAGGTAATAACGGAATAGCCAGAACAAGCGCCCGTTCGAAGGAGGCTCCGAGTTTGTCGCCAACACAGAAGCCGGGTCTTCGAGGCCCAGAGCAGAAGGAAATTTCAACGGAGGTAACCACAATGGAGGAAACTATCAAGGTCCGCCAAGGCCGGGTAACAATTGGGACATATTCAGGATGGCATGCCCGAAGCACAGCAGGAATGGCAGGCCAGCTAACCACTCCCTAGAACAGTGCGCCGATTTACAAAGATGGAAGAATGAGGAAGTGCACAGAGCTATGCGAGGTGCAGGGGGGAGGAGGACCGGGTCCAGGGGCAAACCCGGGCAAACGGCCCACCCCCAGCCGGTAATCCGGCGGCTGGAAATCAAGGTAATAACCAAGGGGGGGCAGGAGGTTTCCAGGCTAACCCCAAACAATTGGGTCAGTATCATGTGCATACCACAGGAGGCTCTAACAAGGACAAAAAGATATTGAAGCAAGCGGTCAACTCAGTTTCGTTAGCTGTCCGAGGTACTTGAGATGGTCAGAACAGGAGGTAACATGGCAGAAGGGATCACCCAGAAAGAGTGGAGCACCCAGGAGTCCTGGCACTAGTAGTCGCACCGCAAGTCAATGGGTACGAACTGAAAAAGGTTTTAATGGATGGTGGAAGCAGCATCAATATACTGTATTGGGAAACCTTCCTGCGCATGGGTCTCAAGGAATCTCAGCTGCAAAAAAGCTCAACAGTTTTTCATGGGATAGTGCCGGGTCATTCGGCATGCCCCGAGGGAAAAATCGCATTGGAGGTAGCCTTTGGAGAGTCAAAGGATAACTATCGAATTGAGTGGCTTACCTTTGAGGTAGTCAAATTGCGCAGCCCTTATCACGCGTTATTTGGAAGGCCGGCTTACGCCAATTCATGGCTAGGCCGTGTTACGTATCTACAGCTAAAAATCCCGGGTCCCAAGAAGACCATTACCATACATGGAAACCGAGACATAGCAGCTGAATGCGACGAAGGAGAGATGCCAATGGCCGAGCAGGCCTGTAGAAAAGAAGAACTCAAGCAGTACCGGTCTCAAGCAGAACTGGAGGGTAGAGCCACATCAAAAGGCCGAGTACTGAAGGCGAACGAGCAAAATCCAAGGTAACACAAGATGCTAAAATGGTGGCTTTTGTCAAGGATGACCCCTCCAAACAATCCGCCACAGAAGAAGAAGCTGCACGATCACTCACAACCGGCCATGTCATGGAAACACCTTACCCGGGTTGGCTAGCAAACCCGGTACTCGTCATAAAAAAGTCTAACGTGTGGAGAATGTGCACCGGTCACGCCAGTTCGGGACCGGTGTCCACGAAGAACTAAACAATGTAACGGGCAGCAGGTTTCAGACGCGCTCTTTTCCTACCCAGGGTACCTAAGGGGACTTGAAGGTTTTTAATGAGGCGGCCTGCTGATCCAAACTTTCTCGCAGCAATAAAGAGATGGTTATCAAGTCCTATTTCGTTACAGCCTGATTACAAGTAAGTAGTATCCACGTGGCATCAGTATTTCCGTATCATTAAGAATGTTGAGTATATACAGGTCTCGGGGGCTGGCGGCTCAAGTAGCCCAGCTAGCAACCCAAAAGAGCCTTGATGCCTATAAGTTATAAGGGCCGATTATTCGCAAACGAGTACGGCTGCAATCTTATAACTGGAAAGGAGCCAAATTTTCTTGACTTTTCTTACTTAAGCTCGATGTGACTCGCACTAAAGTGGCATGATTCGTTCGCTTACGATTACAATCAGCCATGAAGCCCAATGGGACTTGCCTGACACTGTTCTCGTATGGATGTAACAACATGGTATCCACGCGAAAGCCGGCTTACAGTACAAGATAGTCAAAAGGGTCATCTAAACCACAAGTTTATGCAGAGTACAAGGCTAAAAGCCGGAAACTCAACAACTATCAAGCATAACTTCAGTATTCACACGGAATGGCTTTTAGGCTTGCGACTCGGTAAAAAATAATTTGTTCTCTGAGAAAGGCCACACCCCATGACTCGGACTTTGGGTCCTGGGGACTGGGGACTTCGAAACAGAAACAAATTACTTGGCTATCGCAGTTCGAAAAACCTCACCATCCGAGTCTTGGGGGACTTAAAGAAAAAGTTCACGTATCAAAGCCCCTGGTACTCGGAAAACCGAGTCTTACGAAGGGAGCCAAAATAGAGAAACGGGTATCGAGAAAAAGTTCAAAGAATAGGCAAGCAATACGGTTATCAAAAGGCCAGGAAAGCCGCAAAGTATATCACGGACTAAAAAGTACGTTACAAGGTACGGCATCAGTATCAGGGGTGCACAGGCGCACCATCAAAAGCATAACAGTGTGAATACAAAGCATTACAAGGTATTATGATAGTACGGCCCTATTCGGCCTCCTGAGTACGGCCTTCCGGGTCTGAGTCATGGGTTTGCTGCTTAGCCTTCCCGGCACCCTTACCCGGACTCATTGCATCAGGGCGGACTGGTGGAGGGACGGCTGGTGTAGAGGCAGACGGGCCTGATCCTAACTCGGCCTCTCTCTTCGCAGTCGCCTCCCTCTTCCTGGACGAGCTAGAAACCCACTTCTCCAAGATATCAAAAGGCGGGGGGGCTTCCTCCGTAATAACTTTGCCATCAGCGTCGTATGCACTCATAATCGTATTTAGATCCAAGCTATCGGCCAAAGTGGTAGCTGAGGGGCGCACTGCGGCTTGTATGGCTTTGAAATCCTTGGGTGTAAATTTGGAACCGTCAGCCTTGAATTCGGGAAACCCGGATGTTACCTTTGCCGGGTCAAGCTTTGGAAAGAAAGCCTTGGCCAGAGTGAAAGCCCGGGTCATTCCAATCCGGCATGATGAGCGTTTCCAGATTTCAATCCAGCCAGGCACAGTGGAGCAGGCTTGAACGAGATTCTCTTCACCCGGATATACTTCCGTAGGCCACTTCACAGCATCCAATAAATTTTGTTCCGGCAAAGAAAGTCCGGAGCACAGTCTTGAGGGTTCTAGCCTTGACAATGGCATTTTCCTCTGGGGCCGCAAGGTTGGCACCTGCAGTCGTAACAAAAGAAAGCGTATCAGTAATCCCGAGTCTGTTATAATAAAGCAAAGACATGAAGCCAATCGACAGCAGAAAACTTACTGAGCAAGATCTGATAAGTATCGGAGACCTGGTCCGATAGTTTCTTCAGTTCGTCTGAGCGGCATTGCACTTCTTCTTGTATTTGGAAACATCTTTCTTCAAGGTTTTCATGTCATCCTCAAGGATTTCCCTTCGTTTCATCTCGGCAAGAAGAAGTTGTTCGGTCCTCAGTAAAGTTTCATCAGACCGGGTTATCTGTGCCTGTAAGTAGCAAGGAATGCAAGTATTAGTTGGATTGTATGGAAAGCTGAATGTGGCGTAAAGTACCAAGCATCACTTTTGCAAGTCATACTTGGAACTTGGGGACTAGGTATGCAATATGAGATACAAAGTGTCCTTACCTGGTGCTCTGCAGCCATGCGCTCCAAGATCTGGCTCTCCGAAGTCTTCATAGTGAGGAGAGTGTTCATCAACTGATCGAAAGTGTCTTTACTCGTATCAGAAGACCCGGGGCCTTGGAAATTCCGGGAAGGAGCTTTCTTCTTAGTAGGAGGCGGAACCCGGGTCATTTGTGTGTCGGAATCCGACGCTCCTTCTTCTGCACCCAAGACGGTGGTTTTGTTCTTCTTGCTTGCATGGGAAGCAATTGGATACTCGGCTCCTTGCGTGTCCGGGTTTGGCGGCGACGTTTGTTTTTCACCGCTGGATGCGGCTGTAGTCTTATCAGCCGGGCTCCCCTTACCCGGGCCCTCGGTCCCCGTTTCCTCTTGATCGCTGATAACGACCGTGGCCCTATAAGATGTTGTCAGTAAGCAGCTAAATACACAGTCAAGAAAGGGTGATGAAATATGGTGGAACATCAGGAAGGGGATCTTACCCGGTGTTCACCGCAAAGTCACAAGGAAATCCATCGCTGGACTCGGGAGAAGCTGGAAATTATCAAGTTAGATGTCATATGGGAATGGTTTAAAGAGAATGTTTTGACCCAGAAAAGATAGGGTAATTACCAGCCCGCCGCGGGGGGGGGTCGATGAAATACCCGGGTTAAGGGCATCATCACCCGGGTGATTTCGAGTTGACCTACGCTTGGTTACGGGCGACTCCTTCAAGAACGGCCAGTGGGATAACGTCAAGGTAGCTCAAGTATATCATTAAAGTAATGCGAGTTGAATGCGAGGAGGAGATATGAAACCTTGGAGGTGGCCTCTTGAGTCTTTCTTTTGGATCCGACCTTGACTGTCGGCTCCAGTTCTTCCTCGTCGCTGGCGGATTCTACTTTGCCATCGGAGTTTTCTTCCTCGTCATCTTCTTGTTCTGGATATCATCAAAGTTATGGTTGGAAATGAAGGGGTTATGGTGAGTTCAAGGGAACCAAATAAAATCCGGAGAGTACCTTCGTCCGAGTTAACAGTTTCTTGCTCCTCTGGACTTTCGGAGCTAGGGGAGGCGTTGGTTTTCCAAAAATCATCATCAGCCTGAAAAGTGTTAAGCATAAGGGTTATTAACTGCATTGAGTAGAAAGAGCAAAGGTAAAAGCATCAAAGTCGGGATTTCACCTTGGGGGCTGGGTTCTCAAGCGTGAAGGGCTCTAACCCGGATATGTTCCGGATTACCTCGAGCTTTTCGGTCAGAAAGCCCTTGATGGTTTTATGAGTATCGCCATCTGCGAAGATGTTGTCGGAGTACCGGAGCGGGTCTGTAGGTTGCCCTGAATACTCGCACATTAACTTTGTGCGGATGGAGTTGGGTTGAATCCGGAAATCTACCCAAGTCTTCACCAGGTTGAGCCCGATGAGGCCTTGGGCTGTGAGAGTGGTGATTTTGGCTAGAAGAGGTTGAATTGCCTCCCTATCCGAGTCAGGGGCAAAGGCACTAAATTTATCAGAGATGTCAAGAAGACCCTCTGAGTAACCCGGCAGCTTCCTTTGGCCGGGTGGGGAGGTGTCTTGGCAGTAAAAATAGGAGAGCTGCCAGTGCTTGACATGGGAGTTAAGGGTGAGGGGTGGCATCAGAGAATTCTTGCGGCGCTGGATGGAAACCCCGCCGCAAGCGAGAAGCGCCCCGTCACCGCTCTCGCGGCACGGTTTGCATTGAAAAAGCTCGATGAAAAGAGCTAGACTTGGCGAAGTGCACAAGTATGATTCGGAAAGGACTATGAAGTGGGAGATGTTTAGAACAGAATTAGGCCCGATATCAAAGACGCGAAGACCGTAATGATTCAAAACATCACGGAAAAAGGGGTGACCCGGTGGGCGGAAGCCCCGGGTCACATGTTCCACAAAGCAAATTACCTCGCCTTTTGTCGGGGTGGGCCGGGTCTCCTTACCCGGCACTCTCCATTGGATATCCTCTTGAGGAGGAAGGACTCCCAGCTCCACTAGCTCCTCCAACTTGGATTTGGTGACTGTAGACCGCGCCCAGTTGGCGGATATGGAGTTGGCGGCTTTAACTTTGGTTGGAGTTTTCCCCTGCTTTTTGGGAGCCATGTGGTTGACCTGCAAAGTACAAAGTAAAAGGATAAGAGGACTAAGACCAAGTTGTGAGCCGGCCGAGTATCAGTGGGGTAATATTGAGACATGAAAAATTGCGTGTAACCCGGGTGTTAGCTCACCGAGTAAAGTTCGAAATTGTCCGGGTATCAAGTATTATGACGAAAATTATGGAGATCTAAGTGTTGAAGGGGTTCTTTGGGGACGATGGATGGCCGCATAGGCACTTAACGCGAATAAAAGGAACTGAAAAGGGGAAGTCCGGCCGGGTGATTGAGGCCAAGGCGGAAATTTTGAGTGGATCGGGCCCAGATTGGGAATCTTATCTTCGGATTTGTGGCGAAATTAGTACTTGCAGGTAGTAGGAGAATGGATTGGAATCCATAACTTATCTATTATGCGAGCGAGCTGGAAAGAATGTTAGCAACTTAATTCGGCATGGCCGAGGAATCGTTGGCGGGTCGATTTGGATCTAATCTAAGGTGAAATCAAAAAGTGCAAGGGCGAATTAATGGACGCAAGTGGCTTACCGGAGGAGATCTGAGCGAGGCTTTGCGGAGGCAGATGGCGCAAGCCTGGTGTCCCTTCTCGGTCCTTGACGGGCCGGATGGGGATTCGCCGGCGGATCTTGGCGGCGGCGCGGGGCGAGTCGTGGCGGAGCGCAGCCTCCGGCCGATGGGCTCCGGTGATGCGCGCGGGATTTCCGTGGTGGTGCTCAGTGAGAGTGATCTTAGAAGGAGAAAGGAAGTGGAATGGGGGAAATGAGCCGTTAGGGTTCGGGTTACCCCCAAGGAGCTTATTTATAGTATAAGTGGGTAAGCCCGGTTCGGTGAGTGGGGGCCGGGAGTTGCGGAGGTAAACGGCTATTTATTTAAGTTTCTGCGAGATATGCGCCAAATATTGAGCAAGGCATCTGGATAAAAGAGAGAAGGGAATCCATCCCGTGATATCAGGATCGATTATCGAGTATGGAATTAGGGTTTAGACCCGGAAAATTAAAGGTGTTTGGGGGAAAAACCCGGGTTACTACATGGCCGCCGTGGAGTAAGGCCTAGCTGAATATCAGAGCATCTTAACCCGGCCTCTATATGCCTGTATGTTTGATATCTTTGCAGGGAATAGCGAGCGCTTCAAGGAGGATCCATGAAGCCCAGGCTATTCTGGGGACTACTGACGGGGGGATGATAACCCGGTAGGCCAAACTCCAAGGAGTAACCCGGCCCAAAGGACGGTGCGCAGGATCCGGCTAAGGATAAGGAAGCTTGTGGAAGGCCCAAGTTTGTAGGCCCAGCAATCCGGATTGTGGGTTACTGTAAAGGAAAGCTAGGGTTTGTGCGCCGTGTCCGGGTAGGATTCAGGATGCGCCTTGGGGAATAAGCCAGGGGTACGGGTGCTTTATAAACCGACCCCCAGGTCTAGTTTTAGACAGAGGTCCAAGAACCCTAGATATAGCGCTTGGTATCGAGCATCTAGTGTAATCCTAGAGTTGAGTTGTTATATCGAGATTGGAGACTCGGCGACTTTGATTGCCGGCTACCAGATTGAATCGCACCATGTTTTCCTCTGAGCTAAACCCTCTCCCAAACACCTGTGTCGTCTTGCCCCAAGATCAGTTACCCCCGGTAACGTCTGTCGTGATTATCCCACGACATCTCCCCTTGAGTAATATCATGCTAGCGGCGAGAGTTCGTGCTCGTTGCACGAAGGGGGTTTTTCCTCCTCGTCGCCACAAACCTATCCCATACACTCCGGCGCTCTTGGACCACTCCAATGAAACAAAATGCCTGTGCAGTTTGAAGATGGCCATGTGGATATCTTGGACCGGCCATAATCCAGGCCGAAGATTCCTGAAATGCCAAAGATGCTTGGTAAAGATTCGTATTTTAGTTTTAGTTTGGTTGCAAGATTTTGCTTTTGGTTAAATTTTATCTTGTTTTGGTTGCAGAAGTATGTTATTCCTTATGGTTGTGGAAAGTTCTCATGGCATGACCCAGAATGGACAGAATTCTAGAAACAAGTGGTTCTTCAACTGCGTAATGCAGTGTTTAGAGAGATGGACGAGAATAGCACATTGCAGTAAGAGATAACTGCACTGAGGTAGAAACTAGATCAGGTGCTGCAGCAAGAGATACACAGAGAAGGTGCTGATGAAGCTGCTGGAAAACCTGCTCATGAAGACAAGATTCAAGATTATGGCCATAATCTATTGATGATTTGGGTTTTTTCAGTTTTATTTGCAACGTGTCTTGGCATGATGATGTCTAACAGTTGAGTAATGGCATATTAGCAATGTAAGGAAGATAATTGGGTAATGGTAGGACTTGAGTAATATCATGTTCGCAGTCAATTTTATGAGCACTTGTATGTACTGAATGTTTAATGCTATGGTTTTGACATATACAAGACAAATAGCTAAAAATCACACACACACACACACACACACACACACACACACACACACACACACACACACACACACAATTCAAAGAAAATGCAAGAATGCACTTCAGTTCAACACAAGCATGCACACACGCATGCACATCGGTTCAGCACAAGCATGCAAGCAGGCATGCACAACAGTTCAACCCACATCATGCAAACAGGGATGCG
The DNA here is from genome assembly GCA_028641055.1 of Alopecurus myosuroides. Taxonomy (NCBI): domain Eukaryota; kingdom Viridiplantae; phylum Streptophyta; class Magnoliopsida; order Poales; family Poaceae; genus Alopecurus; species Alopecurus myosuroides. Next base: position 538,886,921 of record CM054058.1, on the reverse strand, counting down.
CATCATTTCAACAAAAGCATGCACACAAAGCATGCAAAATCAGTTCGACACAAGCTTGCACGCAGGCATGCAACACTAGTCTGCATCGCTATCATCTGCGGGCAGTGCACCCGGACACTTTCATACTCCGCATATGTGTCGTCTACTTCATCCTCACTGACTTCTAATTCATCGTCACCATCTTATACTTCACCTTCCTTATGCTGCAGAGACACTTTTCCGATGTTTGATATAAGCCCAAATTGCATATGTTGAGATGATGCGGGGAGCCATGTCAGTGCGTTTCGGAGTAGCCGGAGGCGGAGGATGGGATATCGGGTCAGCAGGAACATCCTCATTGTCAGAGAGTTCGACATATTGATGTGCTAGAATACTAGGTGTCTCCTCCTCATCTTTGTCCTTATCATCTGGTGGCCCTTGTGAGGCTGTGAACTATTGCAGATGGCATTTGATGCCTCTGCGGGTAGCCCTTGTGAGGCTGTAACTAGTCTTATTTGATGCATGCTTTTGCGTGTGCTTTTCTGTGAAACCTAGCAGTGCTAGAATTTAAAATTCATCCGCATCGGCTAAATGGCCTTTCGAACCGCGACGGGAAAAAACGTCGATGCACGATGACGTCACGAGAGTACCTGGCGACGGACACGATCCATTACGGATACGAGAACACGTGCTACTATATGGTAGTTCCATGAGGCGGCACCTTATTGGATGAAAATCACGACGGAAAAACATGTCACGGATACGTTTCGACGTGGACATGCCATGTTGGTCCACGTGCTGGCTCATGATTCGCGACGTCTTACAACAAACTAAAACGTCTCACCGTCGGATAACGTTATAAATTTGTCGATAATAAGCGTATATGTGGAACTTTATGAGAGCACCACGTGGCACCTCTATAGTGCTTGAACCCGTGACAAGAAATTAAACGTCGCACGTTCTATGACGTCATAAAACGGGAACGATGACGTCATAAAAGGAGGTAGCGGTATTTCCAATCGCGGCGTTTTAAAATGTCAAGAAAATGATGACGTCATCCACGATAGAACTGACGTTAGTGACGCCGGTAATGGGTAACGGAAAATACGATGCCACGTGTGCACACGCTGCGACGGAAAAAAAACGTCGCTCCTTGTTGGGCCTTGTGTTGGGCCGGCCAGTAGCTTGCGACGGTAAAATTGTCCGTCACGGACTTCACGACGCTTTATTGTTAATTTAATCGTCACGGAATCGTCCGTGACAGTCGATCAGGAACGTTCTCACTCTGTCGCATAAACCTTCGCGGATTGCCCTTAGCGACGGTTTGGATCCCATCCGCAATGTTATTGAAATGTCCCAGACTGCGGAATTTGGTAGTGGATGGCCGCCGAGGAGAGGAGGGCCGCGACCGATTAGAAGAAGGTTCCATTGGAGGAGAGGAGGTGCAAATGGAAGAAAATGCTCGACTCGTGAAATTGGAGAGAAATATCTTCTTCATGGACACTTCCAACCTCAATGAAAGGCAAACGAAATACATCAAAATTATCGCGATCAAGTCTTGGCGTAATAAAATATGATGGGTTCCATGGGTGGCATAGGAGCATATGGAGGAATGGGTGGAATGGGAGGCATATGATTCATGGGAGGCATGGGTGGCATGGGTGGCTATGGAGGCATGGTGACATGCGTTTTGTAGCACTCATGGAAGGAATGGGAGCACCTATGGATGGCTTTGGAGGAATGGGAGCAACTCCGTCCTTCAATGGAGGGATGGGTGGCATGGGAGAATATGGAGGCATTGGTGGGATGAGTGCACCTCCGGCCTTCGATGGGGGTATTGGGTGGGATGAGTGCACCTCCGACCTTCAATGGAGGAATGTGTGGCATTGGACTAGAGAGTGGCATTGGAGGCATTGTAGCATCTATTGTGCCTCCCATGCATTCTATGAATAATCCCTGTAGTGCAAGCACCATCTTATTTTCCAATGAAGATGAAGGAAAATTTCGAGATGACGAGGAGCAAGATGACGAAAATAGAATGTTTATTGTTCATTTTTTGTGAACTTTATTTTTTATGAACTGCTTGTGTCAAATTGTTTTTGAAATATGTCAAACTGCTATATGTTGTTCAAGTCATGATCTTGAACTATTTCGCATCGCTATGTTGTGATCATCATTTTTTATTGTTGAGATGTGTTTGGTTTCATATTGTCTTGTTTGATCATATATGTAAGCGGATGATGTGTGTGTGTGTGATGCATTTAACCGCGCCAGCTGGAGCGCTACTCTCCATGCACTACGTTTTACAACATCCAGAAAACCAATCTACTGCCCACAATATTGATCAAGCATATATGAATTTTTGGCATGGTATCTATCTATACTTCTTATAAAGCAAAACCCCACTAACATGCATTAATTATTTTTCTAACTCAACATGCAAGCTATCCACATCATCTATCATATTAGCCAATCATTAGTCCATGTCATCTCTACTAATATTTATTAATTATTACATGAAACATACACATCATCCATTTATTAAATCATCCAATTTTTCAAATTAACAATTTATAATGCATACTTACTGCATATTTATTAAAATTTACTATCTCGAGATCAACTGAATTTTACATGTTTCTTTAGACAACATAATATATCATACATATATTTTTAGAAAATGACTTTGAGTCCCCCGCCCTCTGCACTGAAATGGTGCATATAAAATTTATTAGAATTTCTAAATGGATTCCGCCACAACGCGCGGGGTATCATTCTAGTTATTACTATTAAACTGATTGTTCTTGAACCAATGAAAAGAAATAGTGCATTATAGAGTCATTTACTTTATCTCAGTGGGTGTTCTTAATGAGTTATCCTTAAGTTATGCTTGTTTGAACATGTTCTCGCATTCTTAATATGATCAACTCAATCTTCTTAAATGTTCCTTGGCAGGAAAGTGTTTTCTACAAGAAGTAGAATAATTGTTATAGTTCTAAATGTTCCTCTTAATATGAGTTTTACTTTATTGATCTTGGCTTACCGAAATTCTTATAATATTTTGTTGTTGCACTATATATATTAAGTTTTCAACCGAGATTGAGCCACAAGACTACCAGTTGTAAGTGGACTAAACTTTTTGTTGTTTCGGTATAAACACTGAGTTCCTTATGATTTTATTACTTGCTCGGGACGATTAAGGTTTAAGCTTGGGGACGTTGATGTGTCACAAACATACGCATCTTTATCTATGTTTAAACTGTATTTTTGTCATGAAAATGATTGAGATATTACTCTAAACATGCCACTAATCAATACTTTGTAAGATAATTGCAAATCTCCCTGTGACTATTTTATTGCAGATTCTAGACGTGAAAATCGTTGGAAATCAATAATAGAAGGAAGGAAATGATCATGGTTGGAAAATCAATTAAGGATACACTCGTAGAGGCTTTAAAGACCACAGGTACGGTCACATGTGACCGTATCACTCACCATACCAAGTGCCATCTTGGTCGTCTGATCAAACCGACTCAAAGTTATCAAGGTCTAGAGCTAATTCGTGAAGGAAGACCCCTGAAAACCTAATTTCATTCACTACCTTTATAAAGGAGAGGAAACAACACCCAGAGAGGCCACAAAAAATCATCCTTCGCCGCCATGAAGTGCTGCCGTGAGGACTGCTCCACTGCCATATCCACTACCATAGTAATTTCCATACTACCTTGTAATTTGGATCTCGTCTCAAGTGGCAACATTGCAAGAACTATCAATCTATTCAGTTCAAGTACTATTTTCCATAATGTTTTCAATTTATGATGTGATCACAGTGTGCGAATAGTCAACTTAGGGCCAAGGTCCGAGGGCTAGCCTCACAACTATGTGCTTCGTCTTATTCATGGGATTTTAGTATAATGAGTTCATCATGTTATTTGACTGTGTTTCTATATCTATGTATCGCTCCTAGGACTTATCACGTACCCCAAGACCCCGAAGAATGATCAAGGTAGAGGTAGGATGAGGGAGAAATGGAAGGCTGATGAGCAAAACTCTTTGAGAGGAGGAGGGAGTACAACGGCTGAAACTGGACCTCTTAGGAACAGAAATGATGTCACGATACTTATTGCTTGTGTCTGTTTATTCTTAAATACCAAGGCAACCCCGCGAGACGGATTAAAGGGCCAGAGTTTGGAAAAAATTACTTTATGATAACCTGCTCGGGGCCATAGTGGCTTATGGATGCATTGCCTACATACATCTAATAACATATGTAAAAGTTATACTATTTTTTCATTTTATATTATTTATCCTATGTTTACAAATGCACTTCTGCAGGTGAAACCTTAAGACCTGGCCTATTTTAAACCATTGATCACAACCACCTTTTTTCTAAACAAGATTGTTCCAGTAAAACGATAATTCGTTAAGCTTTATATAGGTTCAATCATGTTCCTTATCAAGCAGCTACTTTCCGGTTTGATAAACCTAGTGTCACTAGGGAAAAAGACACATGCTACATTTAGAAATCCAGAACGAAGGTGTCAAGCTATTTCCTATTCAGAACCACACACACACACACACACACACACACACACACACACACACACACACACACACACATGTGCATATGAAAGTACAAATTATAATCCAAAGTTGGGAAGTTGTAAAAGTAACATATACATAGTGGAAATATATAATAGATAGACAGAACATCAACGTGGAACTCATATCTAAGAAAGAACCCACCACAAAGGAGGATTTGCAGCAATAAAATCCCTAAATAAAGGAGGATTTGCGAGCATATATGTCTACAATAGCGCAACAATTCAGTTCAGATTTGTTACGCACACTACAAATCCCCAAATAAAGTGGGTACAAATGGTATTTAGTCTCTAAAATCCCTAAATAAAGGTGTATTTTCATATGAATTAATCATGTGTCTGAATGAACTTGCCTTCGAAATGGGTTTGGAAGTTCAGGAACCTCTAGTGAGAAGAAACCCTAAAATTTATGTCTCGTCGTCGATCGTTGGACAATAGTCGTGCACCGGTGACAAATAGTTGCAAAACAACGGTGATCCTCCTTTGCTTCTCCTTGTTTGATGTATGCCCAAAAGGAAATAACATTTATATATCTATTTCATAATTATAATTCATATTACTATGCTATAACTGGCGGACTCCTGAATATGATTTCGTAGGAAAACTCACGCTCACGTGTAGTAACATGAACAAGTTATCAAACCCTAGTCTTGCTTTTATGACTAATTCATTGGATGCTTGATGAATGTGTTTTCCTGGTCATGGACATTGTTTATGTCAGCATCAATGAATGACATACTATTGGAAAGGAACAATATAGATGGGTATAACCTAGTTATTGATATGCCAAGAGATTCCTCTAAGACATCCTTGTCCTTAGAATCATATCACAACACGGTTATATTACAATGTATCCTTTGACCATGAGGTTATTAGCGTAATATATTCTGTAGGTTTTATTTTGGTACTATCAAGAGTCACACCGTAAAATGGGTGAACATAAAGGTAGCCACTCGGTAACTCAAAATGAGTATATTTCCTCAATGTTTTGATATGGGAATTACTCGTCTGTAAAAAGAAAGACACAAGCCTGGTCCCACTCGATATTCTTGATATCCATACGTTCTGCAGACAATGCATGATGATGATACATAATGTGGGATATTCTGCAGACAATCCATACGTTCTGTAAAAAGAAAGACACAAGCCAGGAAACTTACCGGTTAACAAGACAAGACAAAGGTATAATGAGTTAGAGATTGTTGCACGTCAATACAGGAATACAAAGTCTCGGGTAAGTTCGGTATCGCGAGTACTGGAAAAATTGTACAGTAACCAACAGGTTCAGCAGTTTATTTATTTAGTATGTGAGAGTCAATATGGGCGTCCATTGCCCCGCTGTTGATTATTGTAAAGGAAAGAGTTTCCAGTTGCATGTCCACACACTATCGATCCTGTAGGGAAAACACAATTAAGTTACGACTGGTTTATGTGTATAAGTGTAGGTCTGTATCAACAAGGAGTATCATCGAACAGTGTTTCTACATGATAGATATATTTTATATATTGGAGATAATTAATATTGAGTGCATTGGATGTCCTAGAGTAATAGGAACAATTTCTATTACTACCGGAATTTATTCCATAATGGTTTTAAGAGAGAAAATGAGGTTCGACGCTTTACGGAGCAAGTCCAAGGGGGCATGGGATGTCCCGAGGTTCCGGAAATATAATTATGACATCATTAGATAATATCGATGATTTTATCTAAAGATGTCACAAGGTTCCGAAAGAGTTTCAGGCAAAAACCGAGAAGAGGGAGTGGCGGAGGGGGGAAGGAATGCCCCTCATGACCACACCCTATTTTGAGAGGCTTCCAGGTGGGGCCTAGGACACCACGCATTGGTACATGACATCTCTTTATTTTTCCTAGATTTTATTGGAGATAAAAAGGAGAAAAGAAAATGGGAAAGGGAAAGGAAAAGTGGAGGTGGAGTTGGACTCCACTTGCGGAGTCCAATCCGAGTTCAGCTAGGGAAGGGGGTGCAGCCACCTCCTTAGTGTGGCCAAGCCCCCTTCTAGATGAAGTAGGAATCCTACCCCCTTCTAGATGAAGTAGAAATCCTGCACCCTTTGGTATGTCTCCCCTCTCTCCAACTATATTAAGGACCGCAAGGCTCAAAGCAAAACATGCAATTATCTTTCAAGGCCCTCTCTCTCTCTCTCTCTCTCTCTCTCTCTCTCTCTCTCTCTCGTAGAATTAGAGGGTCTAATTAGAGACCCTCTAATTGAATTAGAGCTTCTTCTAATTGGGGTTTTGAGGTGTCCTCTCCCAATTAGATCTAGCTTCTAATTACTATCTCTCTCATGTGTTGAGAACTCCGCCTTCATAGACACATGCGGCGTCTAGTCCTGGATGACAAATTGTTGCAAAACTTGTCCCGATGTATGTGTGCATGATGACCCAAAAGTATAGGGGATCGCAACAGTCTTCGAGGGAAGTAAAACCCAAATTTATTGATTCGACACAAGGGGAGCCAAAGCATATTTATTAGCCTTAACAACTGAGTTGTCAATTCAGCTGCACCTGAAAATAGACTTGCTCGGAACAATTTATCAGTGGTAACAGTTTTATAGCAGTGGTAGAAATAAAATAACATCAACAGTAAAATAGTAACAACAGTAGAAATCGTGGAAAACAGCTGGATGGGAGTACCGTAGGCATAGAGGGAATGGATGAACGGGTGTTGCATGGATAACAAGGGTCATGTAATAATAATAACATGGGCATTGCAGATAATAATAAAGTATCAAACATGTAGGCAAACCATATGCATGTGTTCCAATATAGTTGTACGTGCTCGCAATGAGAAAGTTGCACAACATCTTTTGTCCTACCAGCCCGTGGCAGCGGGCCTCTAGGGAAACTTCTAGTAATTAAGGTGCTCCTTTTAATAAAGCACCGGAGCAAAGCATTAACACTCCATGAACACATGTGATCCTAACATCACATCCATCCCCTCCGGTTGTCCCAATTTCTGTCACTTTAGGGCCTCAGGTTCCGGACAACAGTATGTAAACAACTTGCAGATATGACCAAGAAACATAATTATACTCAGGAAAAAAATAACATGTTCATATCTAAAATCATGGCACTCGGGCCCTAGTGACAATCATTAAGCATAACAAGTTGCAACAACGGTAGAAAACACTAACAATGGATACTAGGCACTATGCCCTAACAATGTGGCATTATTACATGATCAATCTCATCCAATCCCTTTCATCCCTATCAGTCTACAACGGGGTTTACTCACTCATGGACGGGGGAAACATGGATGGTTGATGAAGAAGGAGTGGCGGTGTCAATGGCGATGATCTCCTTCGAATCCCCGTCCCGGTAGGGTGCCAGAACATGAACTTCTGATCCTTGAATTGAGTTTTGAGGTGGCGGCGGCGCTCTATTGTTTTTCGATGGAATATGTAACATCCCAAGTATGAAAAATAGCCTTTAGAATGTTTGCTATCTGTTATTTTATGTTTTGCATCATGACATCATGTTCATTGCATTTGTTTTGCTTGTTTTCCATTTGTTTTCCTCTGTTTTACTTTGTTTTCCAACTGTTTTCCTTTGTTTTCTATTTGAATTTCAAACCAAATCTTAAACCTCTTGTTTCATACTTGTGATGTTACAATTTCCAAAATGATATTTCAAATCAAAACAATCATTTGTTTCCATTAAAGTTGTGATCCCAAACTATTGTTTTGTTTCTATCAAAAATTCATTTAATACTAAACCCTTTGCAAATTCTATTAGTTTCCAAAACAGCAACCCCTTTTGGAAATTATGAAAATGACCAAAACCCTTCCATCATTGTTTCCATCAAACCATAAGGTTCAAAACTATTTAAAATGATGGCTTTTAATAATTCACTTAATCCAAACTTAATTCAAATGCCTTTCAAATACAATTACCTTTTCCAAACAGCAACTATGTGGAAATAATAAAAAATTACAACACAAATATAATCTTTTGTTTCCAATTAAAACTATATGGTCACCCTATTTAAATTCTTGTTTTCAATAATTCATTTAATCCAAAATTCAGTCAAATTTGAATCAAGTTACAACAACACTTTTATTTTGAATCTTTTTGAAGACAAAAACTTGACAAGTTGTTAATATTACATAATTAATCAATACCAAATTTTTCTAAATTTTCTAACACCTCAAAACCTATTCTTTTCTCCCTATTTCATTTCAGCAAAAAAAACAATAGAGCAAAAAAAAAACACAGCACAGGGAGAGAGAGAGGCCCAGCCCAAATCCTTTTCCCTTGGCCCATACCCCTTCCACCTTTCTTCTTCCTCTGTACGGTCTCCATCCACCATAGCCACGTATACAGAGAAGGAGAGCAACGGCTGTGAGCTTCCCCTCCTCCTATATCTAACCCTAGGGTTCCCCTAACCCTACCCTAGCCCATCTTCTCCCTCTCCCCCGCCTCCAATCTTCTTCCTCTTCCTCCCACCTCTCTCCTCTCTGCTCTGTATCCTCTGTACCTGAACCTCCACACCCGAGCCCCCTTCTCCTCCGGCGATCGCCGGCGATCCGGGCTCCCTCCGGCCCGGGCGAGCGCGGGAATGGAAACGCCCGGCCGCCCTCTTCCTCCTCCACCCCTCGGCACGGGCCGGGAGGGGCTGTGCTGCCGCCGCCGTAAAGGCCAAGTCGCTGGCGACTCCCTGCCACGACCTGCGCCTCCCTCTGTACCAGCTCGAGGTGAGCGACATCCCCCTCGATCCCCTTCCTCCTCCTCTCCCTTCCGTCTGCACGCCACCATCCCCCACTGCCACCCCAGCGCCACCGCGAGCGCAGCAGCTGCCGGCGAGCCGCTGCCGTCGCTGGCCGTTCTCTGTCGAGGTACAGATCGAGCGTGCAGTTTCAGTTCATGTCATCTCGCTGCTGAACAATATCCACCCCCGAGGCCCCTTCCTATCACAAATCTGCAGCTACCGCAGTGGTAACTGAACCAGCGCGCGCAACCATAGCTCCCGGGATCGAGTCCCAGCCCCACCCTTTTTCTGCTCCTTTTATTTCGATTTGGTTCAGTTAACTCGCTGCTCCACCTTAACCCCCCCGCGAGCTATACCATGTCAAGCAACAGAAACTCACCCCACTGGTTACTGCCCCTTGCGCACAGACCCAGGTCCTGGGTTTGATCCCCCTAACCCCCACCTTTTTATTTCTGCCTTTTCTTTTCTGCCCAAATTTCAGAAACTCAGATCTTAGCACTTACTTCTAAAATCAATATCAAATTGAATATCACTCCAATTTGAATGATTCAAAATCCTGTGGATTCATAATTTTGTGCTCCTTCTATTAATGTCAAGTTTGCAACATGTTTCTGTAACAATTTTTGCACTAAATAATTAATTACTGAAAATGCAATAAAAATTGGAAACTTTGGAATTTCATAACTTTAGTTCTGCTCATCCAATTTAATCAAACTTGGGCTCTAAAAATTTGTCTTAACAAACTCTACACATTGGTATTTTATTTGGTCACAATTGAATTAATTTTGAGCATGTTTCCCTCTGTTTACTAAAAATGGCAGAATAAGAATGATTATGGAAAATTGCATAATAAATTCAATAATCACCAAAAAATTATGTTTAATAGCTCAAAATGTTCAGTGAAACATTTGCTACATGTTTTCAACCTTTTCAATGCAACTTGTTTACTGTTTTGAATATTTTGAATTGGTGCAATATTTGAAAACTTGTTTAATTCACTTAATTTTGCAAAAATCATAACTTGGGCATAAAAATTCCAAATTCCACAAACTAAATATGTTTTCCATTCAATTTTTCATGTACTTTCCAAATATCAACTTTGTTTGCTGTTTTGAATAATTTATATTGCTGAAAACAGCTGTTTCTTAATTATTGCATTTAAAATTGCCAAATTAATAACTTGCTCATTTTAAATCCTTTTTCAACAAATGAAATATGTTTTCCATGCTAAATTAAACCCTCTTTCCAAACATAAAATTTGTTTCATGTTTTGAATAATTAAAATTGGTTAAATAATTTAAACCTTGTTCAAATCATTTAATATTGCTAAATTCATAACTTGATCAAATTAAATTCTTTTGGGACATATAAAATATGTTTTCAAACCATAAAAGTATAATCTTTTCAAATATGAATTTGGTTTAATGTGTTGAACAAATAAAAACTCAAATAAGTTCATGTTTGAATTAAATTCATTTAATTCTTGTTTAAACTTGCTTAATTCATAAGTAATTCATTCTAAATCCTTTTTCAACAAGTGAAACATGTAATCCACCTAAAATTGTGTGTACTTTCCAAATATGGATTTGGTTATTTGTTTTGAACAATAAAAATTGGTGAAAACAACAAATGCTTGTGTGACACCTTTAAGAAACCAAAATTTCTTAACTTAATAAACAAATTTTCAAACTTGGTAAACCTTACTTCCAATTGATTCTATTGTTGTTATTTTGCTGTTTTCCTCATCCATGCATCATGCTAATCCACTTTCACCTATTGGTTAGTTGTAAAACAATTGTTTCAACCATAATTCATGGGCTTTCCATATGCAATCCCAATTGCATGTGGGTCCATTTAATCATGTTGCTATCTTGTCAACTAGTTTATTTCTATGCATCAACTAAATGGTCATGCATCATCCCATGTTTGTGCACTATGCCAAGATATTGATTGTTTATCTCTCTGCGTTGTTTGTTTGCTTCTTCTCGGATACACGACGACGTTGAGACCGACGATACTTACGACACCCCTTCTAAGGATCTAGCTCAGTACCAGGCTGCTGAGTTTGCAGGCAAGTATTCACTCACATGAACCACTGTGTTCCTTTCAACATTGGATACCAATACTTTCCGTTGTCTATTCTGCTAGCCCTATGAATAGTTGTTTCTGTTACGAACCTATCACATGTTATCCTTTAAGCCCTGACATTGCCTCACCTCCACACCTATAACCCCTTTGCTTGTTGCCCGTGTCTTACTAGCATGCTTAGGGTTGTTTCTGCTCGAGTCTGTTACCCGTTACTTTCTGTTACTATATTCTATTATGTTCTGGGGCTCGATGTTAAACAACAACCTGTTAATCTTGAGGTAATAATAATTTGCTGATAAGGCACCGGCAGGAGGCCCGGCGTGGTTTTGAGGCCTGCTAGTGTCGACCCTAATTAGGAAAAGGGTCTTGTCTACTGATCCATGATGAGCGCACTAACCGCATGTGGGAAGCGAGTATGGCGCCCCCCTCAATTTGATTCGATTCGCATCTCGTCCAAATCGCCACACTTAGTTCGGGCTTTCCATTTGATGCATGCATGTGCAGGTGCAAACCCTTGGCGCCAGGGTGGAACTTTTGTAGTCGGCATTTAGGGCGGCGTGGTCTTAGAGTGCTATGAGGGTCCCCTTTTCTTCGTGGGGCTCGATTAGCCGCGCACGCACAACATGTGGTTCTTTGGGCTTGATGCGAAGAAGAGTTGAGTTGTGTTGAGTGCCTCGCTTGGTGGGTTAGCTCCCCGCCTGGCGGGTCATTCTTACGTGTACGGCCAAATTGGTGCATCCCTGCAGGGTTAAATCTTCTCGAGAAGCCGTGTTTTCTGCGGTTATGGATTACTTGGTGAAAGTACTGGCTAACAAGTACTCAGAACAACTTACACCTAACTAATGATAACTTGACTAGTAATAGTCTTATTGACACAATAACTTGACCCATCATTAATTCAACTGTGTGAGTTATCCTCGGATTGCTTCTTTGGATAAGGGGCGAGATCCAGGATGGGTTTGTTTGGAGTTAGTTGTTAATTGGTTACGATACGCTATCTTATCTTCTTTCTGTTATCCGGAAGTGGTAGTACCTCTTTAGTTGGTTAGAGCAGCCAGTTGCAGCATCTTTTATATCCCCTTCCTTCCGTTGAACCCAAAGCATCTGTGCTTGGTGTTGACGGGTTACACTTTGGTGAACTGTGAGTCTTTCTTGCCAGTACGTTTATGTACTGACCCCTTTGGGCCTGTGGTTTCCGCAAACTACGTTTCCGAGGATCCCCATGGTGGCTACTACGTGGAGTATGACGAGGCTACTGACGAGTAGATAGCGGACCCGGGCAGGATCCGAGACTTCGTGGATGGGCTCCGTCTTTTCGTTTCCGGCCTCTTAGGCCTATTTGGATCTTGTCTGTACTCAGACATGTTGAATGCTTCCGCTGTGTTGTAATGATGATATGTTGGGACATGTGTCATCTGGATGATTGTATTTGCTATCTCTGCTCTAGTGAGAGCTATTTGCAACTTATTTCCATCTTTTGTGTCGTAGAGATCTGTTGTGATATCACTTGTTCCAATGCCGTTGACGTACCATGTGTGTATGTTTTGAAGTACGTCAATGGAAGTATCTGGATTTCTACGGGATGGTTTGCGCAGACGATGAATAGTAAGAGAATGGTTGTCACACGTTTCCGTGTTGGCCTGCTCACATTGAGATGCGGGTGCCGGTATGCCCCGTAAGCCATTTATCTACTGTTTAACGGACTGTGAGTATCCCCTAGAAGTTCGGGTGCGACAAATGGTATCAGAGCCTGTCTGCCTATAGGATCCCTTTTTACTGGTCGCAGTTGAGTCTAGAAACTATTTTGTAGCTATATAGGAAAAATGAAACGCGAGAGTAGGAATTCTGTTCTTTTATTTCTTTCCCCACCCACCCTCCCTTTTCTAGTAAGGAAGTGCAACGTTGTTTTCCCTTCTCATCTAAACTTTCAAGTTAGGATTTCACGAATCCTGGTTTCTCTAGGATGGTTATATCTACTAGACCTTAGGAATGGAGGTGGTTGTGACATGATTTATCATGTTGCCTACTCATGATTGAGAACGGAGGCGTGTAAGCCCCGGAAGCAGATCCTCTATTCCTTAAGCAGTAGATATTGATACTTTAGAAGCCTGGATGGGTTTTTCCGTAGTACCTCAGGAGTGTTTTGTTCTCGTGTTTTCCCGATGTTGATATCCTGTTCTTTTCAACATCCTTTTCGTCCGTTGAAACCTTGTTGTTGCTTCCCATTTCAGTTCTGCTACCGGCGTCTAATCAATAAAGCTGTTCCACCCTTCTGACCAGATAATCTATTCTACAAATGAATCAAATTCTATCCAGCTATACACCCTCGATACAAAACCTCTACCTCTACTTGAAAATGTTCCGGTGGTTTGCGAATTCCCTGACGTCTTTCCAGAAGAGTTGCCAGGAATGCCTATCATCTTGAACTTCCATAAAAACTATCCAAGGTGCACGATGTGTTTCACGTGTCACAGCTCAAGAGGATCTTCCCAAGAAGTATCCGGACCTTTTTCTTTTCTCAGTAGGAATCTCGGGGCGCGATTCCTTCAAGGGGGGCGTTTTGTAACATCCCAAGTATGAAAAATAGCCTTTAGAATGTTTGCTATCTGTTATTTTATGTTTTGCATCATGACATCATGTTCATCGCATTTGTTTTGCTTGTTTTCCATTTGTTTTCCTCTGTTTTACTTTGTTTTCCAACTGTTTTCCTTTGTTTTCTATTTGAATTTCAAACCAAATCTTAAACCTCTTGTTTCATACTTGTGATGTTACAATTTCCAAAATGATATTTCAAATCAAAACAATCATTTGTTTCCATTAAAGTTGTGATCCCAAACTATTGTTTTGTTTCTATCAGAAATTCATTTAATACTAAACCCTTTGCAAATTCTATTAGTTTCCAAAACAGCAACCCCTTTTGGAAATTATGAAAATGACCAAAACCCTTCCATCATTGTTTCCATCAAACCATAAGGTTCAAAACTATTTAAAATGATGGCTTTTAATAATTCACTTAATCCAAACTTAATTCAAATGCCTTTCAAATACAATTACCTTTTCCAAACAACAACTATGTGGAAATAATAAAAAATTACAACACAAATATAATCTTTTGTTTCCAATTAAAACTATATGGTCACCCTATTTAAATTCTTGTTTTCAATAATTCATTTAATCCAAAATTCATTCAAATTTGAATCAAGTTACAACAGCACTTTTATTTTGAATCTTTTTGAAAACAAAAACTTGACAAGTTGTTAATATTACATAATTAATCAATACCAAATTTTTCTAAATTTTCTAACACCTCAAAACATATTCTTTTCTCCCTATTTCATTTCAGAAAAAAAAACAATAGAGCAAAAAAAAACACAGCACATGGAGAGAGAGAGGCCCAGCCCAAATCCTTTTCCCTTGGCCCATACCCCTTCCATTCCATTCTACCCCTGTACGGTATCCAACCACCATATAGCCACTAACAGAGAAGGAGCAAAACGGCTGTGAGCTTCCCCCTCCTATATCTAACCCTAGGGTTCCCCTAACCCTACCCTAGCCCATCTTCTCCCTCTCCCCCCTCCAATCTTCCTCTTCCTCCCACCTCTCTCCTCTCTGCTCTGTATCCTCTGTACCTGAACCTCCACACCCGAGCCCCCTTCTCCTCCGGCGATCGCCGGCGATCCGGGCTCCCTCCGGCCCGGGCGAGCGCGGGAATGGAAACGCCCGGCCGCCCTCTTCCTCCTCCACCCCTCGGCACGGGCCGGGAGGGGCTGTGCCGCCGCCGCCGTCAAGGCCAAGTCGTCGGCGACTCCCTGCCATGACCTGCGCCTCCCTCTGTACCAGCTCGAGGTGAGCGCCATCCCCCTCGATCCCCTTCCTCCTCCTCTCCCTTCCGTCCGCACGCCACCATCCCCCACTGCCACCCCAGCGCCACCGCGAGCGCAGCAGCTGCCGGCGAGCCGCTGCCGTCGCTGGTCGTTCTCTGTCGAGGTACAGATCGAGCGTGCAGTTTCAGTTCATGTCATCTCGCTGCTGAACAATATCCACCCCCGAGGCCCCTTCCTATCACAAATCTGCAGCTACCGCAGTGGTAACTGAACCAGTGCGCGCAACCATAGCTCCCGGGATCGAGTCCAGCCCCACCCTTTTTCTGCTCCTTTTATTACGATTTGGTTCAGTTAACTCGCTGCTCCACCTTAACCCCCCCCCCCCCCCGCGAGATATACCATGTCAAGCAACAGCAACTCACCCCACTGGTTACTGCCCCTTGCGCACAGACCCAGGTCCTGGGTTCGATCCCCCTAACCCCCACCTTTTTATTTCTGCTTTTTCTTTTCTGCCCAAATTTCAGAAACTCAGATCTGAGCACTTACTTCTAAATTCAATATCAAATTGAATATAACTCCAATTTGAATGATTCAAAATCCTGTGGATTCATAATTTTGTGCTCCTTCTATTAATGTCAAGTTTGCAACATGTTTCTGTAACAATTTTTGCACTAAATAATTAATTACTGAAAATGCAATAAAAATTGGAAACTTTGGAATTTCATAACTTTAGTTCTGCTCATCCAATTTAATCAAACTTGGGCTCTAAAATTTTTTCTTAACAAACTCTACACATTGGTATTTTATTTGGTCACAATTGAATTAATTTTGAGCATGTTTCCCTCTGTTTACTAAAAATGGCAGAATAAGAATGATTATGGAAAATTGCATAATAAATTCAATAATCACCCAAAAATTATGTTTAATAGCTCAAAATGTTCAGTGAAACCATTTGCTACATGTTTTCAACCTTTTCAATGCAACTTGTTTACTGTTTTGAATATTTTGAATTGGTGCAATATTTGAAAACTTGTTTAATTCACTTAATTTTGCAAAAATCATAACTTGGGCATAAAAATTCTAAATTCCACAAACTAAATATGTTTTCCATTCAATTTTTCATGTACTTTCCAAATATCAACTTTGTTTGCTGTTTTGAATAATTTAAATTGCTGAAAACAACTGTTTCTTAATTAATGCATTTAAAATTGCCAAATTAATAACTTGCTCATTTTAAATCCTTTTTCAACAAATGAAATATGTTTTCCATGCTAAATTAAACCCTCTTTCCAAATATAAAATTTGTTTCATGTTTTGAATAATTAAAATTGGTTAAATAATTTAAACCTTGTTTAAATCATTTAATATTGCTAAATTCATAACTTGATCAAATTAAATTCTTTTGGGACATATTAAATATGTTTTCAAACCATGAAAGTATAATCTTTTCAAATATGAATTTGGTTTAATGTGTTGAACAAATAAAAACTCAAATAAGTTCATGTTTGAATTAAATTCATTTAATTCTTGTTTAAACTTGCTTAATTCATAAGTAATTCATTATAAATCCTTTTTCAACAAGTGAAACATGTCATCCACCTAAAATTGTGTGTAATTTCCAAATATGATTTTGGTTATTTGTTTTGAACAATTAAAATTGGTGAAAACAACAAATGCTTGTGTGACACCTTTAAGAAACCAAAATTTCTTAACTTAATAAACAAAATTTCAAACTTGGTAAACCTTACTTCCAATTGATTCTATTGTTGTTATTTTGCTGTTTTTCTCATCCATGCATCATGCTAATCCACTTTCACCAATTGGTTAGTTGTAAAACAATTGTTTCAACCATAATTCATGGGCTTTCCATATGCAATCCCAATTGCATGTGGGTCCATTTAATCATGTTGCTATCTTGTCAACTAGTTTATTTCTATGCATCAAATAAATGGTCATGCATCATCCCATGTTTGTGCACTATGCCAAGATATTGATTGTTTATCTCTCTGCGTTGTTTGTTTGCTTCTTCTCGGATACACGACGACGTTGAGACCGACGATACTTACGACACCCCTTCTAAGGATCTAGCTCAGTACCAGGCTGCTGAGTTTGCAGGCAAGTATTCACTCACATGAACCACTGTGTTCCTTTCAACATTGGATACCAATACTTTCCGTTGTCTATTCTGCTAGCCCTATGAATAGTTGTTTCTGTTACGAACCTATCACATGTTATCCTTTAAGCCCTGACATTGCCTCACCTCCACACCTATAACCCCTTTGCTTGTTGCCCGTCTTACTAGCATGCTTAGGGTTGTTTCTGCTCGAGTCTGTTACCCGTTACTTTCTGTTACTATATTCTATTATGTTCTGGGGATCGATGTTAAACAACAACCTGTTAATCTTGAGGTAATAATAATTTGCTGATAAGGCACCGACAGGAGGCCCGGCGTGGTTTTGCCTGCTAGTGTCGACCCTAATTAGGAAAAGGGTCTTGTCTACTGATCCATGATGAGCGCACTAACCGCATGTGGGAAGCGAGTATGGGCGCCCCCCTCAATTTGATTCGATTCGCATCTCGTCCAAATCGCCACACTTAGTTCGGGCTTTCCATTTGATGCATGCATGTGCAGGTGCAAACCCTTGGCGCCAGGGTGGAACTTTTGTAGTCGGCATTTAGGGCGGCGTGGTCTTAGAGTGCTATGAGGGTCCCCTTTTCTTCGTGGGGCTCGATTAGCCGCGCACGCACAACATGTGGTTCTTTGGGCTTGATGCGAAGAAGAGTTGAGTTGTGTTGAGTGCCTCGCTTGGTGGGTTAGCTCCCCGCCTGGCGGGTCATTCTTACGTGTACGGCCAAATTGGTGCATCCCTGCAGGGTTAAATCTTCTCGAGAAGCCGTGTTTTCTGCGGTTATGGATTACTTGGTGAAAGTACTGGCTAACAAGTACTCAGAACAACTTACACCTAACTAATGATAACTTGACTAGTAATAGTCTTATTGACACAATAACTTGACCCATCATTAATTCAACTTTGTGAGTTATCCTCGGATTGCTTCTTTAGATAAGGGGCGAGATCCAGGATGGGTTTGTTTGGAGTTAGTTGTTAATTGGTTACGATACGCTATCTTATCTTCTTTCTGTTAGCCGGAAGTGGTAGTACCTCTGTAGTTGGTTAGAGCAGCCAGTTGCAGCATCTTTTATATCCCCTTCCTTCCGTTGAACCCAAAGCATCTGTGCTTGGTGTTGACGGGTTACACTTTGGTGAACTGTGAGTCTTTCTTGCCAGTACGTTTATGTACTGACCCCTTTGGGGCTGTGGTTTCCGCAGACTACGTTTCCGAGGATCCCCATGGTGGCTACTACGTGGAGTATGACGAGGCTGCTGACGAGTAGATAGCGGACCCGGGCAGGATCCGAGACTTCGTGGATGGGCTCCGTCTTTTCGTTTCCGGCCTCTTAGGCCTATTTGGATCTTGTGTGTACTCAGACATGTTGAATGCTTCCGCTGTGTTGTAATGATGATATGTTGTGACATGTGTCATCTGGATGATTGTATTTGCTATCTCTGCTCTAGTGAGAGCTATTTGCAACTTATTTCCATCTTTTGTGTCGTAGAGATCTGTTGTGATATCACTTGTTCCAATGCCGTTGACGTACCATGTGTGTATGTTTTGAAGTACGTCAATGGAAGTATCTGGATTTCTACGGGATGGTTTGCGCAGACGATGAATAGTAAGAGAATGGTTGTCACACGTTTACGTGTTGGCCTGCTCACATTGAGATGCGGGTGCCGGTATGCCCCGTAAGCCATTTATCTACTGTTTAACGGACTGTGAGTATCCCCTAGAAGTCCGGGTGCGACAGAATATGACAAACCTCATCGCGTTTTAGGGTTGAAGGCAATATGTAGTCAAAAGGGGGGCCCGAGGGGGTCTCTGGGTGGCCCACACCACCAGGTGGCGTGGCCTGGGGGCCTTGCCGGGGTGGTTTGGCCACCTCCTGGGCCCTCTCCAGGTCTCCTTCTGGCTCCCGGGGTCTTCTGGTGTTTTAGGGCCAATGAGGTCTTTTCTGGGAAATTTCCCGAAAGTTGATTTTTCTGGACAAAAATAAGACACCAAGGTAATTCTGTTGAAAACAACGTTAGTCTGTGTTAGTGGTATCCAAAACTCACAAGTTTAGAGGAAAACAATAAGAAAAGTGTTTGGAAAAGGAGATACGTTTTCGATGTATCAGTTCATACTCTCAGAGAGGTAACATATGAGACCTTCACTCTGCTGGATCAAGGTGCCGGATATAGGGAGTCGGCAACATCCTCACCCACAGGCTTGTGTGTGAGGATCTTCAAGAGGCTTCATTGACATCGTCACCAAAACCTCTCCCGCTTCTATTGTGTCTGGTACGCGATCTCGAGAACTAGATCTTGGAATTATTATTCACTTGTATCTTTATTGCTAGATCTTGGCGGTTGCGTAGCATACATGGAGAAATTTTCAAATTCTCGTTGTGCAACCCAGCACTGGTATGAGAGCGTTCTATGTGTAGGTACAAGATTTGATCTCGAGAACCGGTGAGTGTGGGCATTGCATAAGTTTGTGCAAGTGTCTTGGAAAGTTCTCCATTGTTCAGATTATTCGCTTCCCAATATGCTTTGTTGTTTAGTTCCCGGTGGCATATCGCAATTTTTACAAACTTCTGGAAGTCCTAGGACATTCAAGTTTCCCCTTGCATATCTCGTCTAGTACGAAGAAGTGCTTTAGTATCTTTGGGTATTTTTATAGTTTGTTTCATTAAACAACGTTGTGGAAGGGGCATGTGGATTGGATCCATACGGGGGTCATGGTTATGAATAAATGTAGAATGAGTCTCTATACGTTTTTGTGATGTTTTCGTTTCAATCACCCCACAATGTCAATCTAGAAATGTGAATAACCATGTCTTATGGAAGCGTAGGTTACTTAACGGTTCGTTTCGTAGATCTTACAATCATGCTAAAAGTTGCAAACAAACGTTAGAGGCGTCTAACTCTATTTTGCAGGATAAATGATGTGGTATAGTCTCGAAGTTTAGAATTTTGACATGATTTACCTAACACTATTTTGTATCCAGCAAACCATTCTAAACCTGGTCATGGCGATGATGTAAAGGAGAAGGGTTGCACTTGTCATGAACCTCGACGTGGCACCACTAACGCTGGATCCATTGGAGATGAAGGAAGACTATACTACATCACAAGTTGTTTTACTCAAGCATGTTATATCTATTTTATTTTTGTCCTCTGATTGTGCAGTAGACATTATTATTAGGGTGATTCCTCATAAACTATCAAGGTAGATCATTCTCTTCCAACTGTAGCACCGTCAAACCAACTGGGTTTCACATTCAACACTTGTATCCAAGGGTCAACGTGTTGTTATGGTTGGGAGGCGGGCATCGAGCTGATCCATGTTGATGACTTTTATACAAGGGTTAGCATGACATCACTTGATGCAGCAGGATCAGTTAGTTGACTTGACGTTAATCCATGAGAATCATGAGCTCGAAGCACACACACCTAAATGGAAGCTGAAGTCATCGGGGTAGCGATTGGCAATTTGGCCTACCTGTTGATCTTATAATTTTAAGATGTATAAATTATTGGTTATAAGTTGAGCGTGGATTCTATAGTACACTAAATTTTGATGGTGAAGCAGAAGGCTTCTCCGAGCGGCTCAGCAGGCTGACACACGGAAATCCGGATTCTATAAGACCTAGAAGGTAGCCCAATCTGCGGTCTGGCTTGGAGAAGAAGTCAGATGTATTGACTTCCAAGATTAGAGATAGACTCCTAATACGAATAGATTCCTTAGTTTGTAAGTCATAGTCCGGCTCTCTATATAAAGTCGAGCCACCTCAGGGCAAGGAGAATACAGAACCATACTCACGCTGTACTTTTTATACTTTAGGCTTTAGGCCTGATTAGTGAGATTGCAGGAGTAGGGCGATGCCATTGTTACGACATACTGAATCTGGGTAAACTGAGTCTTTCGCCACCGGCAACTTCCCTACGTCCAGTACCCACGTTCTACCTCCGGCTTATGGCACCCCCTGTCATGAACCTTACAACGAACACTCGACACTTATGATGCTGAAAAGGATGCTCACACCTTGAAGAGTGATGATGCAATAGTTGTTTGATATTACATGTTTACATGTATCGATCTTGAGTTGTCAAAATGATTTGACCGTACCTCCGCGTACGACATGATCGTTGCACTCACGACCATGTACCAGACACAAACCAAAACTGAACATTATGATACAACAAAGGCTTTGTGGTCATGTTAGTGAGCGAGCATATAATCAAGATGTTTGGTTATGGGACTAGGCTTTAAAATTTTGGGTTTCCAATCCCAGCTGAGCTAAGTACAGATTTGGTGTTGGCTTCACTCGCCCATCTACAACAGTTTCATCATGAACTACAACATGAATGTGATGGAGAAAAAACCGAATGAGCTCCTTGCTATACTTAAAACTTCTAAGGCTGGTGCGAGGAGGGAAAACAATCAAGTAGTGATGGTTTCCCAAACCACGCCATTAGGAAAAAAGGAATATAAAGGGTAAAGGTGCTAAGGCATATAATAAGCCCAAGTTTTTGCATCAGAACAAGTCTGAATGCTTTCTCTATGAACAAAAAAGACATTGGAAGAGTAACTGCAAAAGCTTCCTCAAGCAGAAGGGGATGTTCACCAAAGGTGATAAAGGTAAAAGAGTTATACGTGAATGATATTTTTCAATCTTAATAGTATCTCTGGTGTATCGACTGCTAAAGTATTTTATGCATTCTATATAGCAGCTGCGGGAAGTAAAGAGGCCGAAGAATAAAAGGTTTTGATGAGCGTCAAGATTGGCGCATAAAGGATAACCCAAGGATGAGAAATCTCCACTTTTATTTTCATAATTCGACAATTTTGTGAGCTTCAAATCAAGTTATTGTAATGAGTTCTCATATTTGGAGACGTAATACTCTTGTGGATTCATAGGACGGAGTCCTGGTTAACTTATGAGAATATTATGGATCAATCCCTTCGTGGATGATCAAGCTACAAATCCTTTGAATTAGTGATATATCATTTGTTATAAAATATTTTGTGATTGGATTGACACCACCTTAACGTGGCACTATGATTTCAAACACATCGTATTCTTGATTAGGGAAGTTTGAGATATCGAGTGAAAGACATGATAAATTTTAACTTCTTTAAGGGTGATTTCGTTAAAGTTTTCAAGCACATAGTGAAAGTAAACAAGGAAATGATTTGTTGGATTATTGATTACACTCTCATCAATAGCCAAAACTGCACAATAGATATTAGAAATTATGTCTTAGTGATGTCTTACAAGATTTTAAGCCATTGCCTGACTAAGTAATACAAAGTCAGCACGATGAAAGATTCTTTTGCAGATAAGTACTTGATATTACCCATGAAATATTATAGGAACTTAAGTTAGAATGTTAGCAAAAATTATTGTCTTTACTTTGTGTCATTGTTTTGAAAGATAAACTATAAAAAGACACATTTGTCCTAGAATCCAAAATTTTCCGAAATATTGAAACTTGATCCTAACATGAAAGAACAAAGTTATACTTTGTGGGTTGCTCCAATTTCACATTGGAAAGCCTTATTTTAAACCAACACATAAGAACTTTGTTACTAGATATATGTTATTCTTAAGGAATTTATTCCTTGTTGAATTCAGTTGGAGGATGGTGTTTCTTGAAGAGAGTATTGAATCTCCGTAAAAAGTTATCAGAGTTGTGCAAGCGGAAGCAATTTCAATTGACAATTCTTTTAGACTAATACCTAGAGCTATTGCAAAGTAAGGCATGGTTGTTTAAAGGAAACTTTGAACCAATAATGCACATAAAAGCTTCAAGGCAACTTGAATAAAGGACGCACATGTAGTTAGTAAAGATAATAAAAGGGGCTAGATGACTTGTAGTGAGAATTATTTTGTACCATTGAATTCAATTTGAAAAAAATTGAAGCAATTCCTGTTGGGATAAAGAGATATAAAGCCTGTTTCATCTTAAAATGTTTTATGAAAAAAATCGAGAGTTGACTACTAAATATCTAGAGATATGTAGCAAAGCTTTATCGATCTATATAATAAGTGTGTATGAGAAATTAACAAAACAATTCCTTTGAAGGAAAATTTGTCGAGATTGTGTACTAGAGTACAACTCGAGGGTTGATGACCCACAAGTGTAGGGGGTCGCAACAGTCTTAGAGGGTAAGTGTACACTAATTTATTGATTCTACACAAGGGGGGGCCAAAGAATACCTATAAGCCTTAGCAGTTGAGTTGTCAATTAGCCACACCTGAGAAGCACTTAACACAATATATTAGTAAAGGTGGAAGAAAATAGTTGGTGGCGTGGTGATGGTATGATTCTCTTGCGTACCCAACACACCTAATACAATGGTGATTGTACATATGCACTGATTTGGCGAAGAGATGATAAAATACGGATAATGTGGAGGGTAAAGCATGGTATTGTAAATCTGTAATAAAAATGGTAGCAAGGTCACAAGTACCAAAACTAAGAGAAAACGATATAGTGATGGTTGGAAACAAGGCCTAGGGATCATATTTTCACTAGGGGTAACTCTCAACAATATTAACGTATGATATTTCCTCTAACATTACTCGGAAATCAATCCTAATGATCAAATAGGATGAGAATCGCGTAGGGCTACACAAGCACACCTTAAAGTTCACGTTCCACATCTACGGGCACCCTAACCTTGTCATTTTGAGCATCCAAATATATCACTAACAAACATCACAACCTATCTCTTGAATAGTCTTTCTAACATATACATAGTACCGACACTGTCACATTGGCACTATAGAGATTATACTGAACACAAGAATCAAGAAACCTCATGATTCCATAATCCAATCCGGGAAAATAAGAATAAGTTCATGATAAGTATTCCCCTAATCCATGATCCATATAGTCACACACGTCACCTTCATTGTCACCATGGCACCGTAGGAAAAAGATGACTACAGAACATTATACTAGATAAAATCACTTGAGCACGTCACATTCATTACATAATAAAGGGGAAACATCATAAATTAACTATAATAACATAGCTCACGATCAAATCAATACCACTTAATGGGGGAGAGATAACCACATGGCTACTAGCATGAGCCCTCAGCCCTGTGGAGAGACTACTCTACATCATCGTGGGAGGCAACATCGTCGATAAAGATGGCTCCGGGGGCACTTCCTCGTCCTGGCAGATTGCGAGAACATAGACTTTTCCCCGAATTAGGGTTTTGGATGGCAGCGGACCTCGGACGTGTTTCTGGAAAAATCGTCTGGTATCTGACGTTTTTAGGTAAAAGTGATTTTATAGGAAAAGAGGAGACGTGAGGCGGTGCCCGAGGACACAGGAAAACCCCAGGCGCGGGCTGGGGTAGGCCGCACCTAGCACCTATCTGGTGTCCCTGGGGTCCATCTCCGGGTGCCCTTCTGGCTCCCGGAGTCTTTCGGTGAATAAAAAATACGCGCAAATTTTCACCTCATTTCGAGCACTTCCATTTTTTGGACCTTTTCTACAATACACACACAAAATAAATAGAAACTGGCACTGAGCACTAGATTAATACATTAGTCGAATAAATGATAGAAAACATAGGGAAAACATGTAGAAAACAAGCATGCAGCATAAAAATTATAGATACGTTTGGAATGTATCAAGGTTTTTTTAAAATACAACACTAATTATACAAGGGCCAATTCGTTTATACGAATAAAATCCAGTTGGTATAAAATTTTGGACTGGCATTGTAATTTATGGAATAAAACAAGGATTTGTTTGACTTCACGGAAAATTATAGAAGTCTTGGTTCTTTAAAGTCACTCGGAGCTATTCAGTGGTGTTTAGGTAATTAGAAAACATCGAGGGACTTGTATTGACAGAAAAATGTATCGTTGGATTTTTTTTCTAAGATACATATTTTAGCATAGTTATTAATTCACAAAGTATTAAATCCTAGGTGTGAATTTATACAATGCTATCAAATAAAAAATGCATAAAGTTTTAAATGTAAAATTGAAACTTGGGTGAACTAGGTTCTCAGAAAAATTGGGATTTCAAGTACAAGATCCAGGGCCCACCTCATGGCAAGATTCCCCCCGTTCCGTCAGATCTGGGAGTTTTGGGCTCTGAGTAGCCCTAGAACCGGCGAGAGAGAATCCGACGCCAGTGAAGACCTAACACAAAGAGTGAGGGAATCTTGGGCATCCAAGACCCATGCCACGCTCTAAAAAACATGTTATGTGATATCCTAGGCTTGGGTGGGATTAATACGCTCTAGAGCTCCTCTCCGGAGAAATCCTAGGCCCGTTGGAGAAAAGGACGGAACTTTTGATTTGGCCCCTCTACGTGAGCCGGAAGGGGGTAGCAAAGTGGAACGAATTGCTTGATTGTGTTAGGTTAGTCCCAAGGAACACCAAATACAATATAGGGCCCACCTCTTGGCAAGATTCCCCCCGTTCCGTCAGATCCGGGAGTTTCGGGCTCTGAGTAGCCCTGGAACCCGCGAGCGAGAATCCGGCACCGGTGAAGCCATAACACAAAGATTGAGGCAATCTTGGGCATCGAATACACATGCAACACTATAAGACACATGGTATGGAATACCCTAGGCTTGGGTGGGATTCAGATCCTCCGAAGCTCCTCTCCAGAGATACCCTAGGCCTGCTAAAAAAAGGACGGAACTATCGTTATATATGGACCCTCTACGTGAGCCGAAAAGGGGTAGCAAAGTGTAACTATTGCTTGGTTGTGTTAGGTTAGGCCCAAAGAACACCCAATACAATGGTAGGGCCCACATCTTGGCAATATTCCCCCCGTCCAGTCAGATCCGGGAGTTTCGGGCTCTGAGTATCCTGGAACCCGCAAGAGAGAATCAGACACCGGTGAAGCCATAACACAGAGATTGAGGCAACATTGGGAATCCAAGGCCCATGCCACAGTCAAACACACATGATATGACATATCCTAGGCTTGGGTGGGATTAATACACTCTAGAGCTCCTCTCCGGAGAAACCCTAGGCCCGTTGGAGAAAAAAAGGACGGAACTGCTGTTCTGGACCCTCTACGCGAGCCGGAAGGGGGTAGCAAAGTGGAACTAATTGCTCGGTTGTGTTATGTTAGTTCCAAGTAACAACCAAGACAATGGTAGGGTCCACCTCTTGGCAATATTCCCTCTGTTCCGTCAGATCCAGGAGTTGCGGGCTGTGAGTAGTCCTCGAACCCACGAGAGAGAATCCGACGACGGTGAAGCCATAACAAAGAGAGCGAGGGAATATTGGGCATCCAGGACCCATGACACACTCTAACACACATGTTATGGCATACCCTAGGATTGGGTGCGATTCAGACGCTCCGGAGCTCCTCTCCGGAGAAACCCTAGGCCCGCTGGAAAAAGGACGGAATTGTCGTTCTGGACCCTCTACGTGAGCCGGAAGGGGGTAGAAAAGTAGAACTAATTGCTTGGTTGTGTTATGTTAGGAAAAAGTAACACCCAATACAATGGTAGGGCCCACCTCTTGCCAATATCTCCCCCGTTCCTTCATATCCGGGAGTTTCGTTCCCTGAGTAGTCCTACAACAACTAGAGAGAATCTGACGTCGGTCAAGCCCTAACACAAAGAGTGAGGGAATCTTGGGAATCCAAGACCCATGTCACACTCTTACAAACATTTTATGTGATACCATAGTCTTGGGTGGGATTAATACGCTCTTGAGCTCCTCTCTAAGAAACCCTAGGCCCGTTGGAGAAAAGGATTGGACTGTGATGAAGGGAAGGGGTAGCAAAGTGAAACTAATTGCTTGATTGTGTTAGGTTAGGACCAAGGAAAATCGAAGACAATGGTAGATCCCACCTATTGGAAAGACCCCCCCCCCGTTCTCCGTCAGATCCGGGAGTTTTGGTCCCTGAGTAGTCCTACAACAACTTAAGATAATCTGACGCCGGTGAATCCCTAACACAAAGAGTGAGATAATCTTGGGATTCCAAGACCAATTCCACACTCTAACAAACATGTTACGTGATACCCTAGGCTTGGGTGGGATTCAGACGCTCCGGAGCTCCTCTCCGGAGAAACCCTAGGCCCACTGGAGAAAAAGATGGAACTGTCGTTCTAGCCCCTCTACGTGAGCCGGAAAGGGGTAAGAAAGTGGAAATGATTGCTTGGTTGTGTTAGGTTAGGCCCAATGAACAAACAATAAAATGGTAGGGGCCACCTATTGGCAACATTCCCCCCGTTCTCTGTCAGATCCGGGAGTTTCGGTCTATTAGTGGTCTTGGAACCACGAGAGAGAATCTGATGCCGGTGAAGCCATAGCGCAGAGAGTGAGGTAATATCTGGAATCCAAGACCCATGCCACACTCTAACACACATGGTATGGCATACCCTAGACTTGCGTGAGAGAGAGACGCTCCGGAGCTCCTCTCCGGAGAAACCCTAGGCCCGTTGGAAAAAAGGACAAAACTGTCATTCTAGACACTCTACGTGAGATAGAAGGGTGTAGAAAAGTGTAACTAATTGCTTGGTTGTGTTGTATTATTCCTAAGGAACAACCAAGAAAATGCTAGGGCCCACCTATTGGCAATATCCCCTCGTTTCATCAGATCCGGGAGTTTCGGTCCCTGAGTAGTCATGCAACAACTAGAGAGAATCTCACGCCGGTGAAGCCCTAATTCAAAAGTGAGGGAAAATTGTGCATCCAAGACCCATTCCACACTCTAACAAACATGTTATGTGATACCCTAGGCTTGGGTGGGATTAAGACGCTCTGGAGCTCCTCTCTGGAGAAACCCTAGGCCTGTTGGAGAAAAGGATGGAACTGTCGACCTAGCCCCGCTACGTGAGCCGGAAGGGGGTAGCAAAGCGGAACTAATTGCTTGGTTCTATTAGGTTAGACCCAAGGAACACCAAATACTATGGTAGGGCCCACATCTTGGCAAGATTCCCCTGTTCCGTCAGATCCGGGAGTTTCGGGCTCTGAGTAGCTCTCAAACCGGCGAGAGAATCTGACGTCGGTGAAGCCTAACACAAAGAGTGAGGGAATCTGGCATACAAGACCCATGCCACGCTCTAACAAACATGTTATGTGATACCCTAGGCTTGGGTGGGATTAAGACGCCTTGGAGCTCCTCTCTGGTGAAATCCTAGGCCCGTTGGAGAAAAGGACGAATCTGCTGATCTGGCCCATGTACGTGAGCCGGAAGTGGGTAGCAAAGTGGAACTAATTATTTATTGTGTTAGGTTAGGCCCAAGGAACACCCAATACAATGCAGGGCCCATCTCTTGGCAAGATTCCCCCCGTTCCATCAGATTCAGGAGTTTCGGGCTCTGAGTAGCCCTAGAACCCACGAGAGAGAATCTAACACCGGTGAAGCCATAACACAAAGATTGAGGCAATTTGGGCATCGAAGACACATTACACACTATAAGACACATGGTATGGTATACCTTAGGCTTGGGTGGGATTCAGACGCTCCGAAGCTCCTCTCCGGAGATACCCTAGGCCCGCTAAAGAAAAGGACGGAACTGTCGTTATGGACCCTCTACGTGAGCCGGAAATGGGTAGCAAAGTGGAACTAATTTCTTGGTTGTGTTAGGTTAGTACCAAAGAACACCCAAGGAAATATTAGGTCCCATATATTGGCATGATTCCCCTGTCCAGTCAGATCCGGGAGTTTCGGGCTCTGAGTATCCTGGAACCCACAAGAGAGAATTCGACGCCGGTGAAGCCATAACACAAAGATTGAGGAAATATTGGGAATACAAGACCCATGTCACACTATAACGCACATTTTATGACATAACCTAGGATTTTGTGGGATTAATACGCTCTAGAGCTCCTCTCCGAAGAAACCCTAGTCCCGTTGGAGAAAAAAGGACGGAACTAGTTCCTTGCTTGTGTTAGGTTAGGCCCAAGGAATTCCCAATACAAAGGTAGGGACCACCTCTTGGAAAGATTCCCCCCGTTCTCCGTCATATCCGGGAGTTTCGGGCTATGAGTAGTCCCGTAACCCACGAGAGAGAATCCGACGCCGATGAAGCCACAACACAGAGAGTGATGGAATATTGGGAATATAAGACCCGTGCCACACTCTAACACACATGGTATGGCATACCCTAGGCTTGGGTGGGATTCAGATGCTCTGGAGCTCCTCTCGAGAGAAACCCTATGCCCGTTGGAGAAAAAAGGACGGAACTGTTGTTCTGGACCTTCTATGTGAGCCGGAAGGGGGTAGCAAAGTGGAACTAATTTCTCGGTTGTGTTAGGTTAGTACAAAGGAACAACCAAGACAATGGCAGGGCCCACCTCTTGGCAATATTCCCTTTCTTCCTTCAGATTCGGGAGTTTCGGGCTGTGAGTAGTCCTCGAACCCACGAGAGAGAATCCGACGCTGGTGAAGCCATAACACAGAGAGTGAGGGAATATTGGGCATCCAGGACCCATGAGACACTCTAACACACATGGTATGGCATACCCTAGGCTTGGGTGGGATTCAGACGCTCTGAAGCTCCTCTCCGGAGAAACCCTAGGCCTGCTGGAAAAAAGGACGAAATTGTCGTTCTGGACCCTCTACCTGAGCCGGAAGCGGTATAAAAGTGGAACTAATTGCTTGGTTGTGTTATGTTAGGAACAAGGAACACCCAAGACAATGGTAGGGCCCACCTATTTCCAAGATCCCCCCATGTTCCGTCAGATCCGGGAGTTTCGTTCCTGAGGAGTCCTACAAGAACTAAAGATAATCTGACGCCGGTCAAGCCCTAACACAAAGAGTGAGCGAATCTTGGGCATAAAAGACCCATGCCACACTCTAACAAACATTTTATGTGATACCCTAGGATTGGATGGGATTAAGACGCTCTGGAGCTCCTCTCCGGAGAAACCCTAGGCCCGTTGGAGAAAAGGACGGAACTACCGATCTGGCCCCTCTACGTGAGCCGGAAGGGGGTAGCAAAGTGGAACTAATTGCTTGGTTCTGCTAGTTTAGGACCAAGGAACACCCAATACAATGGTAGGGCCCACCTCTTGTCAAGATCTCCCCCCTGTTCTCCGTCAGATCCGGGAGTTTTGGTCCCTGAGTAGTCCTGCAACAACTAGAGAGAATCTGACGCTGGTGAATCCCTAACACAAAGAGTGAGGGAATCTTGGGCTTCCAAGACCTATGCCACAGACTCTAACAAACATGTTACGTGATACCCTAGGCTTGGGTGGTATTAAGACGCTATGGAGCTCCTCTCCGGAGAAACCCTAGGCCCGTTGGAGAAAAGGACGGAACTACCGATCTGACCCTCTACGTGAGCCGGAAGGGGGTAGAAAAGTGGAACTAATTGCTTGGTTGTGTTAGGTTAGGCCCAAGGAACACCCAAGACAACGTTGGGGACCACCTCTTGGCAAGATTTCCCCCGTTCCGTCAGATCCGGGAGTTTCGGGCTCTAAGTAGCCTTGGAACCCGCGAGAGAGAATCCGACGCCGGTGAAGCCATAACACGGAGAGTGATGTAATATTGGGCATCCAAGACCCATGCCACACTCTAACACAAATTATATGGCATACTCCAGGTTTGGGTTGGATTCAGACGGTCCGGAGCCTCTCTCTGGAGAAACCCTAGGCCCGTTGGTGAAAAGGACGGAACTGTCGTTCTTGCCCCTCTACGTGAGCCAGAAAGGGGGCATCAAAGTGGAACTAATTGCTCGGTTGTGTTCTGTTAGGCCCAAGAACACCCAAGACAATGGTAGGGCCCACCTATTGGCAACATTCCTCCCGTTCCTTCAGATCCGGGAGTTTCGGGCTCTGAGTAGTCCTGGAACCCATTAGAGAGAATCCAACGCCGGTGAGCCCTAACACAAAGAGTAAGGGAATCTTGGGGATCCAAGATTCATTCCACACTCTAACACACATGGTATGGCAAACCCTTATTTTGGGTGGCATTCAGACGGTCCAGAGTTATTATAGTATTCCCTCGGGATCGTTCGAAGGGGGAGGGGGTTGAGGTATACGTATAGATCCTTCCTGCATATATAGCAAGCGATGCGGGTGAAACCGGTCACACCTCGTTTTTGGATCTTGTCTCTCTTCACCTCCTAGCGCACTTGTATGGACATGATTTTACTCCATATAGGCTTAGGAAGGATTCCTACTCCGGAGCCCGCTGTTCAACGAAACTCTGGCATGCATTGACCGAAACTTTTTCGTTTACCCCTTCCACCGGAATTTGAAGAGGGTAGACCAATGGATTTATTTCCTCACTTTGTTGGGGCATGCCATACATAGATAGAAAACCAAAATCTAGCACATGTTATAACAAGAATTTGAGCCCTTAGTGCAGATTTTGTGTTAAAAAAAGGGTAAAACTGAGACTAAAACAAGATTGAACCCCAAATTCCCCATTTGCTCATTTGCCCAGCTTGCAGACTGAAACAGGATCGAACCCCAGATTCCCCACCGAATCCATAGATCGCGCGCGGCTATTCGCTGTCTCCTTCATTGATGGATGCCCGCCGCATGTTCCCGCAGGAGATGTTCTGGACTGGGGATCCCACACTACGACTGATTCAAGGACGTTGCGTGCTCGCTCGCTCGCGTGCAATGGAGAAGCTCGAGGCGAAGTGGCATGGTCGCGCGCTCGAGGTCACTGTGGGAGGGCGTCACCCTCCTTTGTCGCCTGAGGAAGTCCTGGTTGCACTGGTCGCGCAATGCGCAGTCACCCGTAGGCAGGTGAAGGTGGATGTTAGCGCGCCGCCAGTAGACTTTCTCATTTGATTCCTCTCCGAGGAGGACTGCACCGCCGTGTTACATCTATCCCGACACGTCGTCGCCGGTGGAGCCCCGCTCACATTTAGTTGCTGGTGTCGTGGTAGCGGCGCCGAGCGAACTGAGCTACCGTATCTGACGAAGCTCACCTTCAAGCGGTTCCTGCGGGAAGCATGGGAGCCCGTTGCGGTGGGGCAGTTCGTCAACCATCTTGGCGGTGATCTGGTGCACATGGATGTCCCGGTGGACAGCTAGTTCCTGTCGGTGGAGGCCTGGATGAAGCAGCCGAGCGCAGTCCCGAAGACCTACATTGTGGAGGTGCCAGAGCCCTACATGCCGGCCAGAGTGCGCACCCCGACCTCAAAGAGGACATTGGAGCACATTGTCCTCATCCATGTCTCGGAGGTCGTGGACCATGGCCCAGTCGTCTCGGACACTCCACTGTGGGACGACGACAAGGTCGACACCACACGCACACACCAGTTCCCATTCTTTGGTGGGTGTGTGGGTGGCAGTGCCCTCCTCAGGTGAGGGACGGTGACCACTGTTTCGGTGGGCACAACGGCAACGGATCTGCCGGAGGTGAATGATCTGCTGACTGAAGAAGATTGAGACGCTGTTTAAACTGCTATCTGAAGATATCATTTGGCTTATGTTGCAACTGCTATCTATTGGGAGTCTGAATTGTGTGTTGTATCGTGCATCTCTAGTCAGTTTAAATATGTTTGACTTATGTTGCGACTATTATCTGTTGTAATATGTCAGATTGATCTCTAGTCAGTTTCAAAATGTTCGAGTCTGTTATTGAATTTGAGTTGAATCTAAGGCTGCTAATGTTTGACCAATTGATGTTAATTCATGCAAAAAAAGAAAAAAACAACAATAATGTATTTCATCTATAAATCATGGAAACAAATTCCAGGTGCTACATATTGCACAAAATTACATTAATATGTAAAAAAAACATATTATTCGCGCACACAAACCAGAACAAAAATAAGAACACTTACTATCAAGCGCTAAAAACACTTAAACATCTACTTCCTACATATCCTTTTGCTCGTGCCCTCGTTGCCGCGGCAGCGGCGTGAAGCTCTATCTTCACTCTTGCACCAAGGGAGGATCATCTCCAGCCGTGTTGGACCTAAACTACTTTTCATGTCTCAGATCCTTTTGTATAGCTCGTAGCTGACATATCCGTCCACCACTGCATAGTTGAGGCTTGTTCGAGCCATCTTCCATTCCCAATATTTGTGCAGGTATGATGGGAATCTAGACTTCATCTTGAGGTACGAACTGTCTATGATATTTCCTGCTAGGGTATTGATATGTCATAAACATATCCCTAATTTCTGATGCTCCGTGATCATATTATGCAAATTGCTACATGTTTTCTCCCTTATTTATAGCATCTTTATACGTTTTCTGGGACTAACCTATTAACAAGATGTCAAGCGTCACTTCCCTGTTTTCTGCTGTTTTTGGTTTCAAACAAATGGTTCTCGAAACATTCTCGGAATTGGACCCCACAAAGCCCGAAGTGCCTATTTTCCCCGGAAGCATCCAGAACACCGAAGAGGAGTCGAAGACGGGCAACAGGGGGGCCACCCGTCGTCGTCAACCCTAGATCAGAAAGGTTTTAGAGCTGTTTTCTGTCACCCTGTCGGGGAGGAAATCATCACCGGAGGCTTCTAAATCACCATGCCTACCTCCGGAGTGATGCGTGAGTAGTTCATCCCTGGACTACGGGTCCATAGCAGTAGCTAGATGGTTGTCTCCTCCTCATATGCCTCCATGTTTAGATCTCATGAGCTGCCTATCATGATCGAGATTGATCTTATGTAATTCTATATGCTATGTTTGCTGGGATCCGATGAATCTTGACCTTATGCCAAGTTGATTATAGTCTTTATTGCATATGTTACTTGTGATCTTGCATGCTTTCCGTTGCTAGTGGTTGCTCTGGCCAAGTAGTTGCTAGTGACTCCAAGAGGGAGTATTTATGCTTGATAGTGGGTTCATGCCTCCTCATTGCCTTGCTCGAGTGACAGAAACGTGAAGGGGGAGGATGTGGTGTTGCCATTAGGGAGAAAACAGCGATGAGAGTACCCGCGTGTATAATCATTGCTTACATTACACACATTGCTTTATGTGATTATTTGTTGTTTGTGACTTAATACCTAAGCGGGTTCAGATGATAACCTGAGGGTGAATTCTTAGTCATAGATGCAGATGGATTTCGGTCTATGTATTTTGTTGTAATGCCCGCACTAAATATCATAGTAGTCATCATGTTATAATGTGCACTAGGATGCAACCTCTATTTGTCAATTGCCCAGCTGTAATTTGTTCACCCAACATGTTATTTTTATGGAGAGACACCACTAGTGAACCTATGAACCCCGGTCCATTTTCCACACTGTTAAACAAACCACAACAATTCCCTGTTCTCTTTACTCACTCCAAGCATACATCATTTTCCACACTATACGTCTAATCTTTGTTTTCAGCAAAACCGGTGAGATTGACAACCTCACTATACCGTTGGGGCAAAGTATTTTGGTTGTGTTGTGTGCAGGTTTCACGTTGTTGGTGACACCGGTGAAGCGCCAGCACCACCGTTAGTGGCATCAACCTTCCAAAGGTCCTTTTTCTCCTACTGGATTGATAACATTGGTTCTTAACTAAGGGGAAATTTTTTACCGTTGTGCTCATCACACCCTCCTCTTGGGGTCTCCCAACGAGTGCACGATCTACACCATCAAGGAATTTTTCTGGCGCCGTTGCCGGGGAGAAGGAAGTATTCTGAAAAGGGGAGTCTCTCACTCTCAACCTCTTTATTTTGTTTATTGTCTTGTCTTTATTATTGTCTTGTTTTTCTTCTTTATATTAAAAACACAAAAAAATAGTTTACTTTATAGTTGTTATTTATTTGCTTGCTATTATTCTGCTAAAATGAGTTCCTCTGAGAATACTAAGTTGTGTGACTTCACTAGCACAAACAACACCGATTTTATTTTCACACCTATTGCTCCACCTGCTCCTACTGCTGCTTTCTATGAGATTAAACCTGCTTTATTAAATCTTGTTATGAAAGAGCAATTTTTTGGTATTAGTACTGATGATGTTGCTGCCCACCTTAATAATTTTTTTTGAACTATGTGAGATGCAAAAATATAAATATGTGGATGGACATATTATTAAACTGAAATTTTCCTTTCTCTTTGAGAGGAAGAGCTAAAGAATGGTTGCTATCTTTGCCTAGAAATAGTATTGATTCATGGACTAAGTGTAAATATGCTTTCATTGGAAAATATTATCCTCCTGCTTAGATTATATCCCCGAGAAGTGACATAATTTAAACAATTTTATAATGAACATGTTGCTAAAGCTTGGGAAAGAATGAAAACTATGGTGAAGAATTGTCCCACTCATGGACTGACTACTTGGATGATTATACAAACATTTTATGCAGGACTGAATTTCTCCTCAAGGAACCTATTGGATTCAGCTGCTGGAGGTACCTTTATGTCCATCACTTTGGGCAATGCAACAAATCTTCTTGATGATATGATGATAAATTATTCAGAGTGGCACACTGAGAGAGCTCCACAAGGTAAGAAGGTAAATTTTGTTGAGGAAACCTCCTCTTTGAGTGAAAGGCTTGATGCTATTATTTCTATGCTTGTTAATAGTAAAGCTCAAGTTGATCCAAATAATGTTCCTTTAGCCTCTTTGGTTGCTCAAGAAGAGCATGTTGATGTAAAGTTTATTAGAAATAATAATTTTAACAACAATTCTTATAGAAATAATTTTGGTGGAAACAATTATAAGCCTTACACTTCTAATAATGGTTATGGTAATTCTTATGGCAACTCCTACAATAGCAATAAAATATTTACCTCTTACCTTGAGAACATGCTTAGAGAATTTATTGGCACACAAACTGCTTTTAATAAATCTGTTGAGGAAAATCTTGGTAAAATAGATGTTCTTGCCTCTAAAGTAGATAGCCTTTCTATTGATGTTGATTTTCTAAAAATGAAAGTTTTGCCACAAGATGTTAAACAAAGTAAAAAATTTGAATGTCACCCAAGTTCAAATAGATAATAATGTTAGGTTGATGGCCGAATTACGTGTTAGGTGGGAAAGAGAAGATGAATTGGCTAGAAAGAATAATATTGCTAGAGTTTCTACTATCACAACCACTAGTAAAACTGAAGCTCCAAGTGCTAGTAAACCCCCCACTATCAATGGTAAATTTGTTGGTGTTAATAAAGTCCCTACTCCTTTGGTGAAACGTGCTAAATTGTCTCAAATTGCTGAAACCACTTCTAATAAAAGTGTTGAAATATTTAGAGATGTAGGAGATAATGGTCCCATTACTTTTGATGATCATAATTTTGATTTCGATGATTGCAACATCTCTGAAGTTATTATGTTTCTACAAAAGCTTGCTAGAAGTCCCAATGCTAGTGCCGTGAACATGGCCTTTACTAAACATATTACCAATGCTCTCATGAAAGTTAGGGAAGAAAAGTTGAAACCTTAAACATCTATCCCTAGGAAATTAGATGATGGTTGGGAGCCTATCATTAATATGTAAGTAAATGATTTTGATTTCAATGCTTTCTTTGATCTTGGTGCTAGTATCTCTGTTAGGCCTCAAAAGCTTTATGATATTCTTGATCTACCACCATTGGAACACTGTTATTTGGATGTTCATCTTGCTGATAATGCAAAGAAGAAACCTCTTGGTAAAATTGATGATATTCTTATTATGGTTAACAATAACCTTGTACATGTTGATTTTTTTGTTATGTACATTGAATGCAAAACTTCTTTTCCTATTGTTTTGGGAAGACCTTTTCTTAGAACTGTTGGTGTTGTTATTGATATGAAAGAGGGGAGTATTAAATATCAATTCCCCCTCAAGAAAGGTATGGAACATTTTCCTAGAAATAGTATGAAGCTACCTTTTGACTCTATTATTATAGAAAGTTATGATGTTGATGCTTCTTCACTTGAAAATACTTGAGTTGATCTTTTAGGCCTAGCTGAAAGGCGTTAAAGAAAAACGCTACCGGGAGACAACCCGTTTTATTTCTCTGTTTTCATTCTGTTTTTCTTTATTTTCTTTGGTGTGCTTTGCACCTGGGTGTTTTCTATTTTCTTAGCAACCCTTCTGTATCTTTTCTTTTGTGTTTTTGTTGAGCCAAAAAAAAGTCTCTAGTGGAAAGTTGACACTATATTTCGGATTTCTGCGCAGGAAACAGATTTCTGTTGTCCACTGTTAATTACGTATAAAATAACAGAAAATTCAAAATGACCTGAGCTTTTTTGTGATTAATACTGGGCTAATATACGCAAATTTTATTAGTTGACCACGTTTTTATTTGAGCAACATAAGATTTTCGAAAAAATCAATCTCTGTCTGTTGTTCTGTTTTGACATATTTCTGCCAATAATTGCATTTGCATCTTAATCTCTTTATTTTGGTATTGTTTTGAGAAAAAGAGTTTTAAAATAAGTTGTGATAGTATATAATGTGTTTTGGAGTGCTACACTTGTGTTGAAACTGAACCATGTGAGTTTATTATTTCGATTGCACTAACGTTCCTAATGAAGATT
The DNA here is from genome assembly GCA_028641055.1 of Alopecurus myosuroides. NCBI lineage: Eukaryota > Viridiplantae > Streptophyta > Magnoliopsida > Poales > Poaceae > Alopecurus > Alopecurus myosuroides. Next base: position 538,849,224 of record CM054058.1, on the reverse strand, counting down.
GTGAGAATTTTGGTGTGAAGGAAGTTTTCAAGGGTCAAGAGAAGAGGATGATATGATTTGATCAAGAAGAGTGAAAAGCCTAATCTTGGGGATGCCCCGGTGGTACATCCAAGAAAATTCCAAGAAGACTCAAGCGTCTAAGCTTGGGGATGCCCAAGGCTTCCCCTTCTTCATCAACAAATTATCAGGTCACTTCTAGTGAAACTATATTTTTATTCGATCACACCTTATGTGCTTTACTTGGAGCGTCTTTTATTTTGTTTTCAGTTCGCTTTCACTTTGTTTTTATTTTCATAATAATCTTGGTTGGACCCCAGCATTCTTTTATTGGAGAGTGACACGCTCCGCTTTTTAATGAGAATACGTTGTATTCTTAGTCTCTGTCTGGCTGCTGCATTTAATTAGCTCATGTTTTGCATGCATCTCTTATTAGAGATGTTAGTTTTAGTAGTATTATATGAGTACTCTCATGTTTGCGTGTTTTATCATAAAGAGTATTTTTCTTAAAACATATCTTGTATGGTGCTTGTTGGGAAAAGAAAACCGCTGCTTGATGTAGAATTTATAACAGTGCTATTAGAAGCTTGTATAGACTGTGGCTAGAACTTTTTCATGCCATGCTAAATGTTATTTTAGTTTTAAAGTCTTGTAGTTATTGAGTATCATGAATATCCTTAAATAGCTGAGAGCATTTAATACGTCTTGAAAGTTTCATGAGTTGTTCTTGTCATAGTAAAGCATCAATATATGGTATTCTCTTTCAAATGTTTTATTTGGTTGACTTGGCGCATGCTCACACCATGTTTATGACTACAAACCAGTCACGAATAGCCTCCATGACCACTTAGTTTTTGAACTTGTGATACCGCTTATGCTTTAATTAATGATGCTTATGTCGCTACGTATGATTATGGCTCTTATGCTCTCTTGATTTGTTGCTCCCAGTCTTTTGCTAGCCTCCACCTGTACTGAGTATGGAATTCTACTCGTGCATCCAAACTCCTTAAACCAAACTTTTCCCATTGTGTACACCATACCTACCTATATGTGGTATTTAACTGCCACTCTAAGTAAATTTCTCATGTGTTACCTTCAAAATTATTCCTGCTTTGTGTTCTTGTTTTTTCTCATGAGGACGGCAATAGAGAATATTTATCTCACTTGTTGATTGGATTTCACACCCTGGACTAGTGTCTTCATCCGCTTATGCAAATGATAGAAGAGCTAGCAGCGGGGTGCCCAGCCCCAAATTAATATAAACAAATTCTCTTCACTATTTTTGCCCCTGATTTATCAGTCAAAGCATAATTGTGTAAACAAAAGAGAAAGAAGGATGACCTTCTACACCAGTTGCGCCCTTCACCATGGGAGCCGCTCTTGTGAATCCAGTTGGCTTGTGATGTAGTGTATTGTCTATTTACCATTCGTTGACATTAGCATACACCTCTCTAAAAAATAGACATTCCTCCACGGTGTCAAACTTTTAATACGCTGTTTAATTAAATAAAACGCTCTAGCATATGAGTGATCCTTGCTTCCCTCTGCGAAGGTCCTTTCTTTTAATTTTATGTTGAGTCTCCATCTTCTAACTTTATGCACAATTGAGAGAGCATTTTTGCCATTCTGAGTTCTATGTGCATTTGTCCCATAAACATCAATAATAACTTCATGATGTGATATTATTTGTTCTTAAATTATTTTTTCTAGTCTCCCTCTTGAACTTTCAACGTGTCCTAGCATTTATGTTTTGTCCCACTCTTAAGGACTAGCGAAATACCACTTTGTCATGCTTTCTCTATACTTGAAACAAACGTTTATCTTTCTTTGCATTATTATCCATGATCCTTTATTTAAGATACTCTCTGTGATGCAAAGTGATTGCTATGATTTATTATTAAAGTTCTATTTATCATGTTTGTGTTGAAGTTTTATGATCTCAGCGTGCATATGCTTTTACATTACATAGATCAAGTTTATGATAGTATCATGTCACCTCTGAAATTATTGTTTTATCGTTTACCTACTCGAGGACGAGTAGGAACTAAGCTTGGGGATGCTTGATACGTCATAAACGTATCCCTAATTTCTGATGCTCCATGATCATATTATGCCAATTGCTACATGTTTTCTCCCTTATTTAAAGCATTTTTATACGTTTTCCGGGACTAACTTATTAACAAGATGCCAAGCGTGATTTCCCTGTTTTCTGCTATTTTTGGTTTCAGAAAACTTGTTTTGGAAACATTCTCGAAATTGGACCCCACAAAGCCCGAAGTGCCTATTTTCCACGGAAGCATCCAGAACACCGAAGAGGAGTCAAAGACGGGCAATAGGGGGCACACCATAGGGTGGTTCGGCCCCCTGGTTGCGCCAGCTATGGGTGTGGGCCCCCTGGCCTCCACCGCCTTTGCCCTTTCGCCTATTTATTCCCCCGGATGGAAAACCCTAGGCACCTGATAAAAAAATCCCGAAAAAGTTCCACAGCCGCCGTCGTCGTCAACCCTAGATCAGGAGGGTTCTGGAGCTGTTTTCTGGCACCCTGCCGGAGAGGAAATTATCACGGGAGGCTTCTACATCACCATGCCTGCCTCCGGAGTGATGCGTGAGTAGTTCATCCCTGGACTACGGGTCCATAACAGTAGCTAGATGGTTGTCTCCTCCTCATATGCCTCCATGTTTAGATCTCGAGAGCAGCCTATCATGGTCGAGATTGATCTTATGTAATTCTATATGCTGTGTTTGCTGGGATCCGATTAATATTGACCTTATGCCAAGTTGATTATAGTCTTTATTGCATATGTTATTTCTGATCTTGCATGCTTTCCGTTGCTAGTGGTTGCTCTGGCTAAGTAGTTGCTGGTGACTCTAAGAGGGAGTATTTATGCTTGATAGTGGGTTCATGCCTCCTCATTGCCTTGCTCGAGTGAGAAAAACGTGAAGGGGGAGGATGTGATGTTGCCATTAGGGAGAAAACAGCGGTGAGAGTACCCGCGTGTATAATCATTGCTTACATTACACACATTGCTCAATGCGATTATCTGTTGTTTGCAACTTAATACCTAAGGGGATTCGGATGATAACCCGAGGGTGGATTATTAGTCATAGATGCACATGGATTTCAGTCTATATATTTTGTTGTAATGTCTGCACTAAATATCATAGTAGTCATCATGTTATAATGTGCACTACGATGCAACCTCTATTTGTCAATTGCCCAGCTGTAATTTGTTCACCCATCATGTTATTTTTATGGAGAGACACCACTAGTGAACCTATGAACCTCGGTCCATTTTCCACACTGTTAAACAAACCACAACAATTCCCTGCTCTCTTTACTTACTGCAAGCATACCTCATTTTTCACACTATACGTTTAATCTTTGTTTTCAGCCAGACCGGTGAGATTGACAACCTCACTGTACCGTTGGGGCAAAGTATTTTGGTTGTGTTGTGTGCAGGTTTCACGTTGTTGCTGACACCGGTGAAGCGTCAGCACCACCGTCAGTGGCATAAACCTTCCGAAGGTCCTATTTATCCTATTAAGATTGAGAACCTTGGTTCTTAACTAAGGGGAAAACTCCTACTGCTGTGCTCATCACACCCTCCTCTTGGGGTCTCCCAACGAGTGCACGATCTGCACCATCAAATATCCATTCCAATTTTGGGTTGCCCGAATTCCATCTGGATGTCATGGTGGTATTGTGGTGGCCGAAAGAAGCCTAATTGGGCAAGAGCTTTCCTGTCGCCCGTCGTGTCTACGCTTGCGAACGTGATCTTCTTTGTTGAAAAGAAATCTTGCAGCAAATTGCATCCATGATCTATCTGTGGCGACCTGCACTAGTGGTACACGAGGACGTGTTTGCGCATGGCGATTTGCACGACAGCGACGACATGGGGTTTGTAAGCATGGCTACATGTGTACTCAAGGTCGAGGCCCAAGAACTTGTGCTTTTCAGGCTGAAGCCATTGCTCGAAATTGTCCAGGGCAGTCTCCAAGGCACGTTCCTCGTTGGTGCAAATCACCTGCAGCACGGTGCCGCCGTGGACCGGGACGTCGAGAACCTCCGTGGTTGGTACGCGAGCGTCCATGGAAAGTCTCCGCCGTGGGCTGATGGGTTTGATAGGTTTGGAAGAAGAGTGGTGGAAGATGATGAACGGAAGAAGCGCAAATGGAAACCGCAAATGGAAACTTCCTAAATGTACACAGATCGAAAAGCGTGTAGATGAAAAAGCGGGAAACTAAATAGAAACTGAAAACGAGGCAAAGTGCTTGACCTTCCTCGCAAATGACCGTAATTAAATCGGTAATTACACTGCACTCACACTGTGGCTGCGTACACCGCTCCCGTACACGTGAAGAGAGCAATTCGTTGGCTTGGTTTGGCTGAATTTGTTTCACTGTTAAGTGTCCCTGACTCGTTGTGGCCCCGTTTGTCAGTGACTAAATGTCATATCACTATGTGTTTGACAAAGTCAGCCCACGGGAGAGCCATGCAGAGACATGCATGCGCACACGTCAGCATTGCCCAACCGCCCTCGAATTGGCAGCCAGTATAAATGCCCCTCCTGCTTGCATCGCCTCCCTCCCCCACCATTCCAGCCCCAAATCTAGCAAAAAAAACACTTTGCTTCGGCCCCAACTCCTCCCTCCTTCTCTCCGAACTGCCGAGCACACAACCTCGAGGCGGTACCTCCCCCATGGAAGACTCCGTCGCAACATATGCTGCCGGCGCCGAAGGTGCGGCCCACCATGTCGGTTGGACCCCATCGCCGGATCCGATGCCGGGGAATAACGGCGTCGCGACATCTGTTGTCGTCGCCGCATGTGCTAAAGTCCATGGCGGTTCACCGTCATCGCCTCCTCTGACGGTGGAAGCGTCGGGACTCCCTCTCCTATCCGATCTGGGGGACCCCATGGGGGAGGTACCTGCGTTCGAGGAGGTCGTCTCTGACGAGGACTCCGAGGTGCTTCCCTAAACAGATATATCTAGGCCTAGTTTAGTATTGAAGATTCCAATGGTTTGTAGAGACATGCAAGCAACTTAGGGATTCTCGGGTTTGTAGTTGGATTCTACAGATGCAACTGCGAACCCAGCGCCCCCTATTACCCAGCGGTCGGAACAGTGTAGTTGGAGTTTATTTAATAGAAAAAATACACATTAAGACTTGTAACTGACTGTTTTCCCGGGCTTTAATCTATTCCTGGGTACGCTAATGATTTTAGGTCCTAGATTCTAGATCTTGTAGAATAGAGTGATTGATATATGCAAGTTAGGAATTAGCTGTACATGATTTTGATGGCTTAAATTCTAGGTTTGTTATTACATGATAAGTCAATTAACTAACTGCATATACGTGATACCATTTATGTTCTGCTTAAATTTTTTTTATGCTATTTAATCAAAGATTGATGTCATTAGTTTATCAATGGCATGGTTATTTTATTTAAACTAGTGTTAGTACATGCATTTAAAAAAATAACCTATAATTAGAGTGTGGTGCTAACTTTAGTTTCATTGCTAATTTGTAGAAATCTGATGACGGCGTATCATCTGACAAGGAGTCCCGCGAAGCTAAGAGCAGACATGTTCCTAGGAAGCTACAGAATGGGAAGATTAGATATTGTCGTCGCGCCGGTATGTTGTTCTGTCCCTTCTGCTGCAGGAACATTGACACGAGCATCGTTAGCATGATCCAGCATGTCAGCGGCGTTGGACGTGGCTCGGAAAACCACAGGACTGTTGTTATGTCCAAGCATGCTGCCTACGGTGTCTTTCTAAAGAAGTTCCTCGCGCGAAATATCCGCTTAGGGCTCGCACATCCTCATCTGAACCCCAATCACCAAGAAAGGAATCCTTAGATGAGCAAGTAATGTTGTCGCTTGTGCCGAATGCTGCAACGGTGTCCTGATAAACTTAATTTTAATAGTTGTTCTACTAGCTGATGTTCTGGTTTGGACAAGTAGTATATGTAAGAATTTTATTAGTATTGTTGAAGAATTCCTCGTGTGTGTAAGAATTTAAATACTATATATGTAGTACTTCTATATTATGTTGCTTCAACCGATCATGTTTTTAAGATGCCTAAATACTTATTTGGTATAACTTAGTGATAAGTGGACGTGTCACGTCCATTTAGTACTCGATCATGCCCAATAAGTCAATCCTTGTCAAAAACTCGTTGATCTGATGGATCAATGGTTTTTAATTCTTCATTTAATTAGTATAAAATAAAGAACTAATGGTAACAATGCAACCATTTTCGTATTAGCAAAGATTTACATTTGAAAAACCTTCAATTTATGGGACAACATGCCACAATTGGCAGCTATAGCTATTTGTACCCTAATTAACACATAGACCCTCAATTTTAAAAAATTCACATCTGAACCTAACATCTGCGCGCCTAAATTACGACCGCTAACAGCCGCGCGCGCGCTAAAAACCGAAACAGTCTCACACAGGGTCCCACTCGTCAGCGTCACAGCCGCGCGCACGCTAAATCTTCACCGAAACAGCCTCACACGGGGTCCCAAACGTCAGCATCACAGGCCGCCGCGCTCCCTCGCCCACTCAGCTACTTCCCCACTGAAAGGGATCACTCTGCCCCCAAAAAACCCAGTGCCTACACTTCGCCCACTTGGCGGAGGCTATCACGGTGGCGCCCTCCCTAGCTTCCCCGTCCTCACCGACGTCCTCAACCAATGACTGGTAAGTGCTGGTTGCCTTCCTTTCCCCCTACCAAATGATTCGATCTAGGTTAGATGGCGGCGGATCTAGGTTAGATGCCGACAGATGTAGGTTAGATGCCGGCGGCCACCGTCGTTGACGTGTTTTAGGTCACCACCAGCCATGGATTTTGCTCACGCTACCGTCACAGGTATCTCGAAGATCGCTTCCCCACCCAGATGGAGATCCACCTGAACAAGGCCTCGGAGCTCGCAAGATCCCATGTTCTCCAGACAACCAAGGTAAACACTAGCATATAAATTAGTATCTCCTTTCACCTTCATAACTACTTGTTTAATTTTTCTTCTTTTCACATTTGGCTATAGCACTCTAGTCGATGTTATAGCTTCTGCACCATGTCGCCTTATAAAACTCGTAACTGGATGGAGGCGCCAGTTGAAATAGATCTAGAGTATCGTCTCTTTCTGGAGTCCTATGGCATTCTGGTTGATGGATTTGGTAAAAGTCCAACTCAGGAGGATCTCGTCAGTGAAAGAAAGGTCACTCGTAGATGTGACAGGTCCAACAAAATGTTTTATTACTCTCTTATGCACCTACAAATTAGCCAGGATGATTTTATTTCTTGCATTCTAGGTCCCAAAATCCAAGGGACTCAAGACTATGACAAGCACTGTTTTTTTGGCAAACGAGGTGGAAATGACCGAAGACCAAGTCGCGCATCTCCGAAGCCAAGTTGCTGGACCACAACCATCTATACCGCACTACGTCTGTAGGATGAAAAAGTCTAATGTCTTCCATGGGAAGGCCAAGATGGTAAACATCTTATTCTTTTACTCTTCCTATGCACATTAATCTTAGTCAACAGCTAACTATATACTTCTTGTCCAATACTTCTCAATTAAGTTCAGCCAGACCTACCTCAACGGGTTTCCGCCAATGGATCGACTTCCTCTCATATGCACCAACAATTCGATGCTCAAGATGTTATGTTCATCAAGGGCAAGACAAACGGTGCCGAGATGACAACCAACTGGTCAAAGGTCGTCAATTTAGCTGGAATCAAGGAGGGTGCTATGTGTGTATTCACCTTCTACAACGAAAGAGATGGCTTTATTTCTTCTGTTTTTTGCCTCAACTAAGGTAAATAACTTTGCTCTTTAATTAGATGATTTCAACAATGAGGCTCACGGTGACTGTTTTATACATGTGCCAATGAGGCTCACTGTTATTGTTTTATCTGTCTGTGCTTGATACATGTGCCAATGATTAAACTGCGCACTCGATCTTGATGAGATTATCGAGCATTTTACCTAGTGTTATGTACAACCATATTGGTTATGCATCTTCCTTGGTAAAATGTTCGATGATCTCATTAATTTTGTTTTGTGCTTATTAGTATGAGTCTACTTTTCTTGTTTTCCATTGCTAAACATCTGTGCTTTATACATGTGCCAACGATTAAATTGTGCACTCGATCTTGATGAGATCATCGAGCATTTACCTAGTGTTGTGTACAGCCACATTGGTTCTGCATCTTCCTTGGTAAAATATTAGATGATCTTATTAATTTTGTTTTGTGCTTATTAGTATAAGGATACTTTTCTTGTTTTCCATTTATAAACATCTGTACTTTATACGTGTGCCAATGATTAAACTGTCTCTGCCGATGATTAATATGCAACAATGTGTCTAGAAGTTTGGCTACTATAGCAAATAGCATGCAGAACAAGTTCAGTTGTGCCTCATTTTACTATGGTAGGCACATCTGTTAGAATTATTGCGTGTCATTTGTATGTACCATGGTTGGCAATGAGGCTCACTATTACTGTTTTATCTGTTTTGTTGCATGTGTCGATGATTAGACTGTGTTGATGGTTGGCCTTGTAGTTGCTGATGTGCTAAACATGTATGATGCTTTTTTTTGTAGGGTTTACGAACCTGTGGTTGTGGCTTCCGATTGGATGGATCAATAGGAAAAGTGACATGGAACCCGTGGATGTGCCTTTGGTATGGATTGGTGACTAGGAAAAGTGGTGCGGAACCCGCGGATGTGCCTTTGGAATGGATGGATCAGTAGGAAAAGTGACATGAACAATATCGATGAGAAACTATTTAGTTTATGATGTGCACCTGTTGTGATGTGAACACTATCGATGAAATGAAACTATTAGTTTATGATGTGAGCCTGTTGTGATGATGGCGGGTAACCTTTGTGACGCTAGTGTGAACTTGTGTTAATTCTAGTTATTATAAATCTCCTCGTTGTCTCTCTTCTAAGGACGACTGTTAATCATTGATTGTGGTGACTTGTGTTTTGTTTCAGAAAATAGCCTTGTTATTTTTGTGATGATTTGGAAGATTATGTGAATTCTTATATTTGGAGGAAATGGCATATTATCCAACAAAAATGTCAGACTAGACTGACAGCTGGGCCCGTGCAAAAAAACGTTAGGAACAACCGTGAGAGAGCGCGGTCGTTGCCGGTCAAAGCAGTCAAACATGGCAGGATGTGTGGTCCGATGAAAATTCGCGACGTTCTACGTGACCAAGCCAGTTTCGTCGAAGGCAACTGGGCTCTTAGTGGGCTACTGGGACGGAGACGAAAATCCGCAACATAAAACTAGCAAAAAGTCGGGCAAAATCGGTCTACGACGGACCAAACCAATACGTCGAGAGCAAACTTACATTCTCAAAAGGGGTTGATGACAAATGTCACTAACAAAGTGTTTGCGAGTTCACTTACATCCTTTGGATGTTTGATGGACTTATAGAAACATGTTATTGCCACTTGTGCAAGTGGGAGACTGTTGGATGTAGCCCAAAAGGCAATAATATGTATACACATGTCTCATAATTGTGATTTATATTAGTATGCTATACCTGACTTTGTTCCTAAATATGAGATTCATAGGAAAACTCACGCTCGCATGTAGTAACATGAACAAAGTATCAAACCCTAGTCTTGCCTTTTACGACTAACTCATTGGATGCTTGATGACTATGTTTTCCTGGTCATGGACATTATTTATGTTAGCATCGATTACTATCATATTATTGGAAGGGAACAATATGGCTTGGTACACCCTAGTAGTTGATATGCTTGTAGATTCAACTAAGATATACTTGTCCTTAGAATCATATCACAACACGGTTATATTACGATGCATCCTTTGACCATGAGGTTATCGGGGCAATATATTTTGGAGGTTTTACTTTGGTACTATAAAGAGTCACTGGGTGATCATAAAGGTAGCTAATGGGTAATTTTAAAGGAGTATGTTACCTCGATGTTCTGAGATGGAATTACTCCTCCGTAAAAAGATAGATACATACATGGGCCCACTCGGTATTCTTGATATTCATAAATTCTGCAAACAATGCATGCTGATGATACATCACGTGGGATATTATAATACGGTAACGAGAAAGAGGAAACTTACCGGTTACCGAGACACGACAAAGGTATAGTGAAACACAGATTGTTCCACGACAATACCAGAATCATAGTCACGAGTAAGTTCAGTATTGTGAGTAATGTGTGAATTGCATAATGACCAACAGGTTCAGCAGTTTATCGTTTAGTTTGTGGGAGTCAATATGGGTGTCCATGGCCCCTCTATTTATTATTATAAAGGAAAGAGTTTACAGTTTCATGTCCACACATTATAGAACCTGCAGGACAAACACACTTAAGTCAGGGCTGATTTATTTGTATATCGGTAGGTCCGGATCAAAAAGGGGTATCATTGTACCTAGGTTTCTGCGTGATAGATATATTTTATATATCAGAGATAATTTAAATTGAGGATATTGGATGCCTTAGAGTAATAGAAACAATTTCTATTACTACCAGATTTATTCTCGAGTTGTTTTGAGAGAGAAATTGAGGATGCACACTTTGCGGAGCAAGTCCAGGGGGACGTGAGATGTCCCGGGATGTTGAAAATAATTTTCTGACATCATTAGATAAGGCCGATGCTTTTATCTATAGGAGGCACATGGTTCCAGATGTGTTTCCGAGGACTTTACATATATGGGGTGAGTACCGGGAGGGGGCAGATTTGCCCCTCTGTTGTAACCTATTTTAAGGGGCTTCCAGGTGGGCCCCAATGGCTTCACATAATGGTATTCATCGTCCTGATATTTTTCCTGAATTTTTTGGAGAAAAAAGATAAATTAAAAAGGTAAAGAGTGGGAGATGGAGTTGGACTCCACCTCACCAAACCGAGTTGGGCTAGGAGGGTGGTGCGACCAGCTCTTTCATGGTGCGCCCAAGCCCTCCTACCCCACAGCTAAACTGAAAAATCTTAGATATGCCCTAAAAGATTGGGGGAAGGAATCTTTCTCAATTGAAACTACTTATTTGAGATGAGTAGTAAGGTGATTCTGTTTTTTGATCAATTGGAAGATGAGAGATCTCTGAGTGTTCCTGAGTTTAATTTCAGATTGGTTGTTAAGGAACATATAAAGAAATTACTATCTTTAAAGTCTGATTATTGGAAGCAGAGGTGCACAATTCGTTGGCTAAACTATCTGGTGAAAATACTAAATATTTTCATGCCAGGGCAACAGAGAGGTATCGGCAGAATGCAATTCCTTCCATCATAGACTCTTTAGGGAATATTTTGGTGGATCATCAGGAAAACGCTGCTGCTTTTTGGCTTTGTTGCAAAAACAGAATGGGTGTCTCATGCCCACCTTCCGTTAATATTGATTTATCTCAAATTTTGTATTTGGTGGATGGTTTAGACGACCTTGCAAATCCTTTTTCTGTTGGGGAAGTGGTTAAACATCTCAAACCTGATCGTGCTCCTGGTCCTTATGGTTTCACTGGATTATTCATTAAGCATTGTTGGGGTATTATAAAAGATGACTTTATCAAACTATGCAATGAAGTTCATAGTGCAAGGATTTCATTAGAGAGTATTAATGGTTGTTTTATTACTCTCATTCCAAAGTCACAATCCCCTGAAACTGTGAATGATTTTAGACCAATCTCCCTTACCAACACTTGTCTGAAGTTTATCACTAAGATTTTTGCTAATAGATTCCAAGATAAAATCTTTGGTTGTATCCATGATAATCAATATGGTTTCATTAAATCAAGAACTATTCAATGCTTGGCGTGGTGTTTCGAATACATTTTTAAGTGTAAACAATCTAAGCAGAAAGTGGTGGTCTTCAAGATTGATTTTGAGAAAGCCTTTGATACAATTGAACACAGCACCATCCTTCAAATCTTGAGATGTAAGGGGTTTCCACCTCTCATCATCAATTGGGTGAAGGAAATTCTCTCTTCAGGATCCTCTTTTGTTCTTTTAAATGGAGTCCCTGGTAAACCTTTTGTCTGCAGAAGAGGGGTCAGGCAAGGTGATCCTTTATCACCCATCTTGTATGTTCTGGGAGGTGATCTGCTTCAAAGCATTGTAAACTTGGCTCTCAGGGATGGAAGCCTTAGTTTACCAATTCCAATTGGAGGAGATTATCCTATTGTTTAGTATGTTGATGATACACTAGTAATCTTACCTGCTGACCCTGATCAACAGTTGGTATTCAAGAATCTGCTAAACCTTTATGCTCAGATCACGGGTCTAAAGGTGAATTTCAATAAGTCCTCCAAGATACCAATTAATATCTCTCAGCAGGAGACTGTTGATTTGGCTACTGTTTTGGAATGTAAGGTTGATCCTATGCCCTTTACTTACCTTGGTTTGCCTATGGGCACCACCAGACCTTCAATTAAGGATTTTGCTCCACTCATTGACAGAATTGAAAGGAGACTTTCTGCAACAGTCTCTTTTCTCTCATATGGTGACCGTCTGGTGCTTGTGAACTCTGTTCTTTCCTCCTTGCCCACATATTATATGTGCACTGTGGTGATTCCTAAAGGAGTTATTGATATTATTGATAAAGCTAGGAGAAGATGTTTATGAAGGAAAGACAAGAACAAGGAAAGAGTCAATTCTTTGGCTGCATGGGACATGGTGCGCAAACCCAAATGTAAAGGTGGTTTGGGTATCATTAATCTTCAGATCCAAAACAGGGCCTTGTTGCTCAAGTTCCTAGCAAAATTTTACAACTCAGTGGATATTCCTTGGGTTAATCTGGTAAAAAATGCATACTATTTTCAATCGGTTCCCCATGCAGTTACATCTTCTAGCTCTTTCTGGTGGAAAGGAATTATGCAACTATCCGAGTCTTGGTGATCATTCTCATCATGTTCAATTGGGGATGGTTACTCTGTCCTATTTTGGAAAGATTCTTGGTTGGGAGATACTCCCTCAATAAAATTTCCAAGACTGTTCTCGTTTGCTAAAGATCGGCTGGCCTTAGTTAGGGATTTGAAAGTGCTGAATGATCTTTCTGATGCTTTTCATTTGCCTCTTTCAAATGAAGCATTTCAAGAATTTGCTGCTATTCAAGGTCTTCTAGAAAATATTCAGGTGAATAATAATAAGGATGTCTGGTCTTGTAATTTCAATAAAGGGATCTATGCATCCAGTAAATTCTATTAGCTATAGTTTGCTCAGTTGTCAAATGTTAAACCAGCCAAGTAGATCTGGAAATCCAAATGCATGTCAAAGCACAATTTTTTTGCCTGATTGATCCTAAATGATAGGATTAATACCAAGGATATGATCAAGAGAAGGAAATGGAAGATTGAAGGGACTGAGTTTTGTGTCCTATGCAAAAAATTCTGTCTTGAGGATTGGACGCATTTGTTTTTCCAATGTGTTTTCAGCTCTAGAATATGGAATTACCTGCAGATTCAATGGAGTGATAACACAGTTTTGGCTAACCTATCCAATGCTAAAAAGAATTTAAAAGGACCTTGTTTCACTGAGGATTCTTGCCTGTTGGAATATCTGGAAACAGAGGAATGGAGTTATCTTCAAGTCTGAGAGGCATTCCTTGAAGGGGTCAAAAGTTGGCTTCATGCTAGATCTCACTTTGCTTAAGCATAGGTTGAGTGCTTCATTGGCTGAGAAATTATCACCATGGCTTAAAACTTTACTTTAGTTTGTGATAGACTATCTTAGTCTATCTCCCTGTATATATGTAAATATTTGTAAATTATTTTGATTGCAATAAAGAGTTGTGGGGGACTCCCCTGCAGTAGAAAATGTATCAAAAAAAACTAGGACCCCTCTCCCTTTTGGCAACTCTACCCCTCCCTCCTACTACATAAAGGATCCGAAGGCTCAAGGCAAAACACAATATTGGCTTTCAAGCCTCTCTCTCTAGTAGAATTAGAGGGTCTAACTAGAAATTATAATTAGAGCCTCTCTAATTGAATTGGATCTTCTTCTAATCGACATCGTCACCAACACCTCTTCCGCATCTACGATGGTTGGTACACAATATCGAAACCTAGATCTGAGAATTATTATTCACTTGTATTTGCATAGTTAGATCTTGGCGGTTGCATAGTATGCATGGGGAAAATTTTAAATTCCCGCTGCGCAAACCCAACAGTACAGGGTCATCATCTTCGACAACACTAGTTGTAAGATCGTGAGAGAGTGACATGCTGACCCAATGAACTTCAAAAGAGACGACTAAGCTCAGATTTTATGGCCCTCATTGATTACACCTTTCTCTGGGACTTGTGTGATGCAACTGTTTAAAACCTCATGTTCAATGTTAGTATGCCACTTGTTTAAGACTATGTTATGTGCTTATTAAAATATCGTTTTCATTTTTGTCATACTAGTATTGTGGTTCTGTGGTACGAAGGTAGCGTAACCATAATAGATAAGAGGTTAGCGTAGCCATAGTGTTGCATGCAGCCAAACACTACTATGGTTCCAATAGAGCATGCAAAAAATGCAACCAAACATCATTTTCCGGATGCCACGTTCTCTAACGCAGACTAACTAACAACACAAGACAAACACAACAGGATCGATACCTCGGTTCCATTTGGCCAGGTCCTATCTTGCCTGCCCTGTGGAGCTCAACAATAGTTGCAGGCTACCAAACACCCACTATATGGCGCCGGTAGGCCCACGTGTCGCAATTGGCCTCCCCCGTCTGAAGCACCGCTTTATTTATGGACCAGCCCAATAAAGTTAGCAATGTTTGTTTTTCAGCTTTTTAGGTTTTAAAATTCGTTCTTTTATATCAACATTTTTAAATCTGAGCAAAATTCAAAATGAGTAATTTCCAAATCTGAACAAATTTTAAGATCTCAATTTTTTAAAATTTATTAAATTATGACAATTTTCAAATATGAACATATCTCAGATTTGAATGAATTTCAAATCTAAACATTTTTTTATTATGAATCTAAATATTTTTCAAATCCGGGGATTTCTAAAATATGAAAATTTTCCAAAACCTGGACATTTTTACAAATTTAAAACTTTTTAAAAAATCTGAACAATTTTCGAAAATAGAAAAACAATTGAAAAGAAACATAAAAAAGGAGAGAGAAAGAAAAAACAGAAAAGGAGAAAAGAAAGACAAAACCTAAAAAACGACACTGGGCCGGCCCAGTAGGCGGCTCCTTCAGGCGGTGCCTGCTCAGTCGCACACTCGCAGCTCGCAGTCTCGCACTGGCACACAGCTCTCGATTCATCACCTCAAATCCCTAATTTTTCTTGCCTCAAATAGGCGGCCGGCGGCGGGAGAGAGAGAGAGGGAGAGGGAGCCCGTGCGGCGGTGTTGAGCTGTCGTGCGGTTCCTGCCATCGCGCACGCCGGCGAGCGGCGCCGTGCGCCGGGACGGCGGCAGCAACGCCGCATACTCCAATCTCCAGGATCGGGCGAGCAGGAGCAGCAGCACGCCGGCGGCCAGCCTACCCTTGGTAAGCATCGGCGCATCACCATATTGAGCGGTGCAACGGCCTCTGTTTTCAGTATTCCCCTGTGTCTGCTGCCATCCTCCAAAAACTGGCTCCTCCTGCATTGGTAAGCAAGCAGCATCTCGCGATCTATTTTCCTCATCTGTGTTGGATGTCATCTGCTCCATATTTTGATACATATATAAAAAAGCCACCGTTTTGCCTCCAGATTAACGCTTCGACGGCCATGCCTCCGAAGCGGAAGCGACCAAGTAGATCTGCCAAGTCCAAGAAGGTACTACAATGCTGGAACCCCCACCACCATCACCATGATACTTTATTCAGTTCACGCTGTATTTAAAATCAACCCCATGTTAACCCTCCTCCTCATACCGTGCAGAGTGAACACGTTATGTACAGATGTTCACCTTCTTTCATTTCAACAATCATGAAGCTTATCAGTGGCAACGAAAAGCAGAGAGGCTATGTCGAAGAAATCGGGTTCGGGGGCTTCTTGGCCATGGCAGATGCAGATGTTGGGAAAGATAAACATCTGACCCTATGGCTGATTGACAGGTTCAATTGTGACACCGAGGCTCTTGAGTTTGAAGGTGGCATATCGATCCCTATAAGGCCACTTGTGAAGAGCGTCCTTGGAATCCCTTCAGGCCCTATCCAAGTTGTGGAAGGTCTGGATGTTGACGACGCTCTCCTCCATCAGTTTACTTGTGATAGCAGACTCAAGGTTGCGAGGGAGCTGGCTGATGAGTTGTGCAGCATAACTGACAAGGAACCATTCTGTAGAGCATTCATGATGCTGATACTCACAATTTATCTAGCACCGAATACGGCCCTGAAAGTCAACAGGGTGTTACTGGGAACTGTTAAACAGGTCGATAAGCTCAAAGAGATGGATTGGTGCAGTTTCGTTTCTACCTACCTCTGCAAAGGAATCAAGGAATTCAAAGAATCTCAATCATCTTTTATTTATATAAAGGGCTGTCTCCACATACTGACTGTAAGAATCGTTCTGACCACACTTGTAGAAGTTGATTTATTATTATTTGGTCTATCAAATTGTTGCAATGTGCTGATTTAATTTAGCTTCTTTATCCATATGTTTATTTCTGTTCTTGTCATCGCAATGCAGGTCATATTCGTCGATTTTGTGAAACATGCCCCATTTGAAATACCACTTGGTTTTCCACGCCTAGGTGTTTTCACTGCAGAACATTTCAAATGGGTTGTTTCACATCGCTTCGCTAGCTTGAAGGTATTGATGAGCCGTGCACTAAATTCTGTAGGAAATTTGTATATTATATTATTGCTTTGAAAACATGGCTTCAAATCCCAATTTTTGCTGATATGAACATGAGTTCTATTTCTATTATATGAACATATGCCTTGTTTTAAAATAATTGCGTGCTCTGCACGCACTAACAGTCTTGTAACATACATTCTTCAGTTGAAACAATGCAATGACTTCTCCATCTTGTCGATCTAGTATTTTCTTGCCAAACTAATGGCAAGCTTGTCACTTCTATGAAATTGCATTTGAGCGACAATATTTCAGAAGTATTCTTATTTCTTTAAGTTGCATATAATGTTGCTACATGTAAGTCGATGTGTCTTGTGATTCAAATAGGTACGCCGTCCAGAAGAGTCAATCTATGCTGCTGTGCTTGATAACAAGCTAAAAGATAACTTTGTCGTAAATGGATATTGTGTTGATTCGGAAACGAATACTGATGCTCTGGCTGATAAGTTTGCTACCGCCCACACTGATCAGAACTACAACAAGCATCCTGCTTCAGCAGAGCTTGGCAATGGCATAACAAGCCCCAATACAACAAGCCTGGCCATTGTACATGTAGAGTTAGGCACATCACCTCGATCAGCAGGTACGAACCAGACACTCACTGCTTATAACAGATTTCGCACAAGCATTTTCATCCTTCAATGAACATAACTTGTCCCCATTGGATATGTATGTAACATGCTATAAGCTCAGTATTCTTGTAACTTTATATATGCTTTATTTTGTTATTCTTGTACAACTCTCAACATCTCCAGTAGAGAATGACGGTGATTGGAGCGCCAAGAAGGCGAGGGTTGACCGACCAAGCGTTGGCCAGGCTAAGAGAATCGGAGGAGTTGCAGCTCTGGACATGAGCTTGCTCAATTGCTCCCTCTGCTGCCGCCCTATCAAGCCTCCTGTTTTCCAGGTTTGGTTTCTCCAACATGTTCAATTCATCTAAACTCCTGAAGTTTGATGGCAGCTATTGATACAATATCGTTCCTTGATTCTTTTTTTCTGACAGTGTAATGGCGGGCATTTAGCTTGCGGGAGATGCCTTACGGAGTTCCCCTTGGAGCAGTGCCAGTTGTGCAAGCATGGCGGTGACTTCAGCCCATGCCCTGCCATGGACAATATCGTCTCGTTGGCCATGGTAGAATGTTCCCACGTCGGCTGCAAGAGCTATGTGCCCTACCACGAGCTCGATGACCACGAGAACGCATGCTTCCACGCGCCCTGCTATTGCACTGAGCCCGGTTGCCCCTTCGCCGGCCCACCGCAGGCGCTCCTTGGCCACCTTACTGTGCTGCACTTTGTGCCAGTGCACAAGATCCGCTATGGCGAGGTGTGCCAGCTCCGGGTGTCAGAGCCACGATACCTGCTACACGGTGTAGAGGACGACAGTGCGTTCCTCCTCACCGTGGGCGTGCTCGGCGCGGCCACCGTTGTGTCGGCCGTGTGCATCAGACCAGAACCATCGTCGTCGCAACCCCAGTACGCGGTCAAGCTTTCGGCGAAGGGTCCGCCACCGCCAAGCAGCGCGGCAGGCAGCATCCAGATGGAGTTGGAGGCAGTGACGAGCAGCACCAGGCCCGGTGAGGTCGTGGTGGACGAGCTGCCGGCTTACATGATGGTGCCGCCTGCCTATCTGGTCGGGCCAGGGGCGTCCAAGGCGGTGACTCTCGACATTCGCATCGACAAGATGTGATCCTGATCTTCTTAACATGACGATGCTCAGTTCGAAGTTCGATTCTGGTCGCGTGCAATGCAGATGTATGGGCAAACGTGGGGATTAGTATGTTGGGAACCGTCGATCAGGAACCTGGGTGTGTTTTAATCATTAGCTGGTTACCGAAGACTCTTTGCATAATGTGGTGCTATTAAGACATGCTAGTCACATTCTTAGCATTTCATTTGTATTCGTTACATTGTTGGTGCCTATTTGATATGGGTGTTCTGTCCACAGAGAGGGTTCTGCATGGAGTAGTTTTACTACAAAACGTTACATATCCATTTTAAATTGAACAAAAAATCTATTGTTAGTTTGACAAGTTCTTTATATATAATTGAGTAGGAATAGAGGATTATGTGCACATATTAGGGACCATGACATTCATATTCGGCGCGAAGAAAATCAGGAGGTTGGTAGGTATAGAATTACACAGGTAAGTACCTCTTGATACATGTGGAGTTTGTTCCAAAACATTTAACCCCTATGTCAACAAATATAAGACCTGTTGGTCTTGCAATTATTTTTCATTTCATATATCATCATACTACTTTTGTAGAAATACTATATAAGTATAAATCATGGTTAAAGTTGTTAGTTGTACGTCGATGACCACCAAAATTTAAGGGTGCATTATACTTTGGAACATTTGGAGCATCTATTGAGGAAATCAGTCTACTAAATCCTAGTAGAACATTCCTTCCTTAAATAGTTGAAATAAGGCTAGAAGATAACAGTCCTTAAATTATAGGATATAAATGCACATAATGTTCATTAACTCTCTTATTTAGCGCTTCTTATATTTACCTAAAAAATAGAGGATTATATGCATATATTAGTGAGCATGAAATTTATATCTTATTTGTACAATGACATATTTTTTATTTTTCATATATTATTAAATATTTCATTAATTGAATAAAATTAGACTATACTAGATTATTTTTTAGCAAATTCAGCTATTTATTGGATCTGCAAATTTTATTTTACCAAATACTTCTTAATCTGTATTTTGAATTTCATATGAAAATTAATCGCCAAAACATTCTTTATTCACTTAAAATTTTAAAGTAGTCTCTTCACAGCTTGATGAACTAATATATAGATGTACGATTTGATTCCTCTACCTGTTATAACTTAAATTCCTAAATCATTAACCCAAATATTCATTTTTTTTCTCTTGAACGTGCATATTTGCTCTTGATGTTTTCAACCTTGTGCTTATGATGGATGAACATCAATATTGAGGCATCATAAACATTAATTTGGTTTTTTGACTTGATCTTAAGTAACTGCATACCATGTATGGCCGCTTCATGTGGATGAGCAGAGTAGAAGGACCCATGGCCACGGTTTGTGCACTATGACAGTCGCAGTCCAGAGTCCATTCTCGAACTAGGGCTAGTTCGACTGTGCTCTAAAAATTTACTTCTATTGCCTAAAGGTTAATAATTTCATCTAGATGGAAAACCCAGATCGATAGTGAAAAGTGAACGGGATATCTAGGGCAATTTGCAAGGCCGAAACGTTTAGTTCCGCTCCACTCGCCACGGGCAACGTGGTGGAACCCTTACCTCTTTTCTCCTCTCCCGTCCTTTTCCCTCCTCCTCCAGCCGTCACTGCCGACGCGAGCCGCTCGGTGAAGCCCGCGTGGTGCTGGCGGTGGCCATGCTTTTCCCCACTAAGGGAGGTATATTGCTCCTGATGGCGGCGGTACACGGAAGACTTGAACTCGATCGAGGGGCCGCGGCACGTGCGTGGCAGCGGTGGTCTGCTGCATGGACGGCATATCGGGTGGAGCGCCTTTTTTTTTTTGAGATTTGGGTGAAGCGCTTGCTGGGATGGAGTCCGACGATGCAGGGTGGCTCGTTACATCACGGGCTTGAAGGCTCGTATTTGGGTCGTGCGCGCCCTGGCCAGAGCGTGACGTCACCGGTATGTTCAGGTACCCACAGCGCTCTTCCCCATTGATTTCGGCCGGGGAGACAGATTTGCGGCCAGGCGGGCCCAAAATCGGATGGTCGACCGACAACTCTATCTTGGGCTGGCTTTGTCAAGAGACCTTCAGGGACGTGCTCGCTGCGCTTGTTTCACCTCTATTTCCCGCGTGGTGGTGGGATATAGGTCAGGGGGACTTAGTGTTCGAAATTCGGATGGGCTTGCAGGTCCATTAGGCAATTTTCATTTAATCCCTAAGACCCATGCTGCCATAGCAAATGGTGAGAGTTTAGTCTCATATTGCTAGTTGGGAGAGTTTTGCACCAGTTTATACAGTTTATAAGGTGAGCTCTCTCCCCACTAGTGTGAGTTGGTATGGAGAGAGAGAGGAGTTGTGGAGGTGTTCCACACGCGTGCTCCTCCTCCTCCGCCGCCCGCGAAACACAACTCATACATGCCGCCTCTTTGCGCCCACTGCCGTTCCACCTCCTATCGCTGCCGCCGGTGATCCCATCCCGTCTACCGCGTACACGTCTGACGGGAGAGCAGGCCTCCGAAACCCCGCCTCTCCATATCCGGGCGATTAGGTTTTTGGGGAGCGTCTCCTACGCGACTGCTCGCTGCTGATGTACATCTACTTCATCTACTACCGCGTCGCCATCTTCGTCAACATGTCCACCGAAGCCGAACGCGCTGCTGCTACCACCGAGGCCGCTGCAGCGGCCACCGCTGCTGTCGCCACTACTGCGTCTACTGCCAACTGGCCGATCGCAGGGTATAACACGTTTATCCCTGCCCTTATTATTTCCATGTGTGCCATACTAGTAGTTTGCGTAGATGTGTCTACTGTCAATCTAGTATGCATGAATATGGTTAATTATCAGTATGTTTACGTCATGCTCGTGATTTATACTTGGATTAATTTAATCTGTAAATTGCCTAAATTCCTAACAATCCAAAAACCTAATCTGTGTAGGCAATTTTTTCGATTCATGGTTTTGCTACTGCACTGAAACCGGACCCGTTTACGGGGACGTACTTTAAGCGTTGGCAGACCAAAACAATCTTATGGCTCACGGCTATGAACGTGTTCTGGGTCGTCGGTGTCACCCCCACGGGAACGATTACTCCTGATCAGGAGAAGGCGTTTAGGGATGCCACCGTCGTCTTTGTTGGGTGCGTTCTAAGCGTGATCGGAGATAAGTTTGCTGACTCATATTTACATATGCGGGTTGCCAAGGATTTGTGGGAGGCAATCGAATCCAAATTCGGCGCAACCGATATTGGCAGCGAGATGTACAATATAGAGCAGTTCCATGACTACAGAATGGTCGAAAACCGTTCTGTATTGGAGCAGTCTCATGAGATACAGTGCATCGCTAAGGAGCTTGAAATTCTCAAATGCGTGCTACCGGGCAAGTATGTCGCGGGATGCATAATCGCCAAGCTGCCTAATTCCTGGAGGAACTTTGCCACTACTCTGAAACATCAGAGGCGTGAATTCTCAGTAGAGGATGTCATCAGCAATCTGAGTGTTGAGCAGAATTCGAGGGCAAAGGACTCGCATGGAAAAGTGAACGAATGGACTTCTGCAGCCAATATGGTACAGAAGAACTACAACTCCCACAAGAACAAGGCGAGGACTGTTGTCTAGCAGAATACCGACTTCAAGAAGAAGGCTAAGAAGACCTTCAAGAAGCATAAGAAGAAAGATGGCGGTTTCACTTGTGGTTCACTGGAACACTGGGCTGGGAAGTGCCCAAAGAAGTACGTGAAGCCAGGACATAATTCCAAGGCTGTCAACATGATTGTGAGCAACAATGAGAATGGGGCATCTGGGTATGGTAATTTGTTTACTATATTTTCAGTTTGTCAGTCTACTGATTGGTGGATTGACACAGCTGCAAACATTCATGTGTGTGCTGACATCTCATTGTTTTCTTCTTATCAGGTCACAAGGAACGGGTCCGTATTGATGGGGAACGGCGCAAGTGCTTCTGTACTAGGTGTTGTCACGGTCGATCTGAAGTTTACTTTGGAAAGGATCGTGCAGCTCAAGAACGTGCAGCATGTCTCCGCCATCAAGAAGAATCTCGTTAGTGGCTCTCTTCTATGTAGAGAAGGATTTAAGTTGGTTTTTGAGTCCAATAAAGTAGTTTTAACGAAATATGGACTGTTTGTTGGAAAAGGGTATGAGTGTGGAGGTCTGTTCCGCTTTTTCCTCGCTGATTTCTGTAATAAAGTCGTGAACAATATTCATTCGAGTGTTAATGAAATATAAGTTTGGCATTCACGTCTTTGTCACGTTGGTTTCAGTTGCATGACGCGGTTAGCAAAATTAAATTTAATTCCAAGTTTCACTTTAGCCAAAGGTTCTAAGTGTCATTCATGTGTGCAAGCAAAGCAACCTCGCAAGCCCCACAAGGCTGCGGAGGAGAGACACTTGGCGCCATTAGAACTCATACATTCTGATCTCTATGAGATGAATGGTGTGTTGACTAAAGGTCGAAAGAGATACTTCATGACGTTAATAGACGATTCCACTAGGTTTTGCTATGTATATCTGTTAAACACTAAAGCAGTATATATGGACGACGAGACGCACTTGACTCCTGGTCGGTGTCGGACACGGATTCGCGCCGAGACTAAGGTCAACTTTCAACAAGCCCCGTCCGTGTGTACACCTGAATCTTGTACTGTTTAGAGGATAACAACGCCACCTGAATTATATTAATTGAATGAATTTTACAGAGGAGTTGTACAGGGGATTTTTCGGAAGTTTGTCAACTTGACATTACATGGCTCCAAGCTAGGAGCAGGCTACAATCAAGGCGGCGGGCGCCCTAGAAACCCACGGAAGGAGGTGTTCACGGACGGCCCTCAAGAATTTCGAGGTGGTTGTATCTAAGCCATCGAATACTCGACGGTTCCTAGTCTTCCAACTGATCTAGAGCAGCAAGACGGCCGCGGTTGTACGCAGCGGGGCAGGCAGGCTGCGTAGGTAGCCAGGTAGACGTCGATTGTAGAGTCGAGATCAGAGTCAGTTGTGGTGAGGGAAAGCATCCAGGGGCACGCTACAAACAGGTGTTGAATATCCTCGACCACGCCTGGATCTCGGCGCGCTCGTGAGGTTGATCAGCAGGAACAAGTCCGAAACAAAGTGTGCCTTGGATACAAGGAAAAGGAAAATGACTACTAAAAACTACAGGTACCAGCTAGGATGAGACGGGGGAAGTTTTAATCATGGAAAAAAATAGGACGCTATAGTGCCGCTAATAGCACGATATAGTATTTTGAGAATTGTCTCGCTAAATCAATCGGTGTACGGTGTCGCATAAATAGCACGCTATAGCGCGATATAGCATGCTAATAGCATATTTTTAGGAAAACGTTTTGGTTAGGGGGACCTAAACAAGCGTAACCTAGGTCCCTTTCCTTCCGGCGCACGGGAGCCTTCTTGGGCCGACCTCCAGGCCCAGTTAGCAACCGTTTGTCTTTTTAGCTCAATTTCCGAGTTAGCAGCAGCCCACCACGTGTAAAATAAATACGTTAAGTGTTTCGTCGTTTTTATGGATGTTGCGTACGTCTTTAAAATTTGCAACAAATTTGCACGCATTTTGTTGAGAAATCACAAGCGAGATGTTGCAATGTTTTCTGGATGATTTTGTAAGAAATACGTATATGTGTTTAGAATTCATTTGGAATGATATGTTTTTACGCGTTCATTCACATGTTGTAAACATGTGATTTTATTATTGCTATCGTTTTGCTTTTTTGTTGAAACGACGGATCATTTTTGTTGCAACTGGAACGGTGACAAATTATTTTGTTGCTCATCAATTTTTTAATTGATGCAATTTTTTTTTGTTGCAATAGGTTGTGATTTTTGTTGAATTGCTTGACTTTTTTGTTGCAACGAAATAAACACATTGTTTAACTATTCTTTTGTATCATCACTAATATTTTCGATTTTGTTTTGGAACAATTTATTGCAATACTTTTTTTTGTACACATGGGCGATAATTTTTGTTGCGATATGAATTTGTTGCAATGGCAGTTTTGCTGTAATTATCGAGATGACCGGGGGCAACGCGATATACCTCTTCGCTTAAGTGTGGCTGTTGTGGACTGCGGGTTCTATATCCGAAAAAATGAAGGGGTTAAATGCAAAAACACGTTTTACGGATGTTTGGCCGTTAGATGCTGATCCGATGGCTCGCGAGGGGACCTAGGATTAGCAAATCCTAGGCCGACCTACGCCTAGCACTGCCCATATTTTTAGGCCGGCGCTATTTTCCTGTAGCAAGCTATTTTTTACCTTGTTTTTAATACTACAAGCTGCGCTGGACGAGAGTAGCTTTAGCCTGATAGCTCTAAAAGAGCGAAAATTACAGCAGTCGTAGAGATCACTCGAAGGACAACTCGCAGGCCCTCTTATGCACCTCAGCAGTGTGCTTGTGCTTCTTCAACGGGATATCTCCTGGAGGTTGCGGCCAGCATCCTGTTTCCAGAGGCGACGCTGGGCTGAGCATGTTGGCTTTTTTGATGCCAACGAAGCCAAGGCTGGGTGGAGGCGGAGGGAAGCGACCACCAGCATGGCCGTGAAGAAGCAAGCTGCTCAGGGGAGAGGGTGCCGTCAGCCGTTCTCCAGCAAGAGTGGAGACAACAACAGCTTGGAGACCGAAAGGCAGAAGGAGTCCATCTTTGGAATCGTTTGCGGTTTGGTAAGTAACTTCCAGCTTTGCACCGAGTTCAGGAACCTCATCACATGTTTGATATTAAGCCAAGAGACCCCATTAAAGACCATATCGTTCATGAATTTCCACAGGTTCCACATAACCCGGCACAAATAGAGTTCAAAGCAGAATTCTTATTATTAGATACCCAAAATCTGGCTACAGATTCGAGGGAGGTACCAATGTTGACTACAAAGATTTTAGAAACTATAGGCCAGATGTTCTTAGCTACTGTACAACCGAAAAAGGTGTTGGATAGATTCCTTTTCAGAGCAATATAAGCATTCCTCAGGTTTGAAAATATGCCTTTTCCTAAGGTTATCCTTGGTCATGATGTTGTTGTGCGAGACCAACCAACAAGGAAGACCTGCACTCTAGAGGAATGTTTAATTTCCAAAGGGAAGGAATAAAGGTTGGGGCAGACCCCCCTAAAGTAAATTACATGATACAGTGAATTAGTGGAGTAGACCCCCCCTCCCCCCGGCAGTTTTCTAGTTGCCAAAACAGGGAATCCTCTACATCGGAGAAACTAGTGCTTCTAATTACTTCTACAAGGTCATCCGAGTGTCTCATTAGATTTGAGTCAAAAACCCTTCTGAAAGTGAGTTTTAGGGGTGACCCCTTCCCAAGAATCAGCCATAGTGATCCCCTGCTCATTACACAGGATGTAGACATCCCAGAATAAAACAACCAAGGGGGAGGAACCAAAGTATAATTTTCCTACCGTCACCAACAACCCATCTGTAACCAAATTTGATGGCCTTTACTACTTCCATCACTCCTTTCTAGAATCTAGAGGAGTTGAGTGGGTTGCAGTTAAAGATGTTGGGAGAATTAGAGTTATATTTACTAGTCATAAACCCGCGCAACTGCACGGGCTAGCAATTTGAAAAATAACATAAAGAGTAAAATATTTGAATGATGATTGTATATGAAATTGCCATGTTTTTTGAAATCATATGAAATTTACATGTTTATAGTGGCAATAGTTGAAATATGTAGTACATTTAATTTCTCGGTGCCAAGAGGAGAACAAATAACAATATCCATTTAATTTCTAATAGTTGGTTTTTACATGCATATGTTTCTAACCATGTCATAATACATTTTAGCGACTTTATATAAAATATTTTCGATCGAGTGTATCATATGAGTACATATAGATTGCGTGTTTCTGAGTCACTTGAAGATGTTGGGCAATGGAAAGTTGAGTTCGTCCATGAAACTTTCTTGCTAGTCGACACCGATATGATTCTCAGGATTAACTCGTTAAGGCGATTAGAGGAAGACATGTTGGCTTGGTAGCCTCAAAAGTTGGGGATATTTTGCGTGCGCCGTGCATACAAACTTGGGCTTACTTGCCTCAAGTGGGTGCCGTGATGGTCCATGTCAAAGCTGGAAAAAGATCTGGCAATCCTCAGTTACTCCCAACCTAATTTAGTGGAAAACAACGTCTAATTACTTAGCTACAGAGGAAATATATATAGATTGATCTTAATATCTATAATATTTTCGTGGCTCGGGCATTACAGTATATGTCCTGGAATAATAGTAGAAGATTTAGTTTTCATTTATTATCTGGACACTTAACTGAGTACTACTTGATATCTATATTTTTTTTTGAGAAAAAATGCTTTTGAATTAAGAAACAAACAGAATTTGATTACAATCATTCCAAGCTGAAACCGACGCGCAGGCCGGTACCGCACTTAGCAACACGCCCCCACTCCACACACTACGGCTCAACTGACACAGGTCATGAGCAACTTTGTTACATTTTCTATCAACTTTGGCCAGGACGATCTGTCTGTCTGGAGGTTTTTTGAGTTTAAATTCCCTTGCGATTAAACCCACCTCAGATCTATCAGAATTGCAATCTTTGAATGATTCAAGAATGGCAGAGCAATCTGTTTCGATTATAAGGCCGCCAACAGAATTTTTGAGGGCTAGGTCTAGCCCGTGTAAGCATGCTAATGCTTCCCCCATAGCCGCCGACCGGCAGTGTTGGATGACGTCCCAAGCTGAAACAAGCACTTTACCGTCATGGTCTCGGATCACCGCTCCCCAGGATCCTGAATTGTTATCTATTAGGAAGCTTGCGTCCACATTGCACTTTAGCCATCCATTTTTAGGTCTCCTCCATCCAACGGATATTGATGGTTCAGCCCGAATATTCTTGATCTTTTGAATACTCTCAACGCCAATAAGAGCTTTCTCTTTTCTGTCATCCAAGTTCTTTCCAGAAGCTATACCCTACAGAGTGGATAAATAATTTTGAAGGAAGATAATCGAATTACATATGGACGCATCACCTTTATGAAAAATTACATTATTTCGATGGTGCCACGTCCTCCACCAGATGAACATCAACTTGCTTCTCATGACGTGATCAACACTGTCCAGTAAAACCAGAACCCAGTCTTTTTCCCATATATTTTAGATTATGATCGGGAGGGAGGTTCCAAACTTTTTCCAAACCTTGTCTTAAGGCCACAACTTTGGTGCAGCGCATAGTGTC
This sequence comes from Alopecurus myosuroides, assembly GCA_028641055.1. Taxonomy (NCBI): domain Eukaryota; kingdom Viridiplantae; phylum Streptophyta; class Magnoliopsida; order Poales; family Poaceae; genus Alopecurus; species Alopecurus myosuroides. The sequence goes on along the minus strand of CM054058.1, from coordinate 538,821,533 downwards.
ATGGTATGCCGTCTCATCCTCCATGCCGCAGATGGTGCAGGTTGGAAGAACATTACGTAGCCTTCTGCTTCTATTAACTTGCACCGCAAGACTATCAGTAGCTAATTTACAGGTAAAGATTTTTACCTTGGGTGGGACATTTGTGTTCCACAAAGTCTTCCATACGCTTCTATCACCATTTAAACTTGAACTAGAATTCGGGGCCTCACCATTTTTTAGGTCCATAGCAAGTTTGTAGGCACTCCGAACAGAGAACATGCCATTTTTCTCCCCTGTCCATGAAACAAAATCTTCTTCCTCATAATTTGGTAAACGGATATTTAAAATTTCCTCCGCATCTGGTGGCAAGAAGATACCCCGAACTAAATTTTCCCTCCAAGTGTGATTGTCTTGGTCAATCAGCTGCTCCACTCTTCCAATTCTAGAGTTTTTGACATTAGCAGAAATTTTCATGTTCCCTCTTGGGATCCAATTGTCTCTCCACATCCTTATCTTCCTTCCATTCCCAATCCTCCATAATTCCTTTTTTTAGAAGTTCCAAGCCGTGCATAATGCCTTGCCAGCCAGGTGAAGGATTTCGAATGAAGCAGTGTCAGTTAACTCTCCAGAAGGAAAGTATTTGCTTTTTAGCAATCTTGCACATAAGCTCTCGGGGTAGGCTATTAATCTCCAAGCTTGTTTAGCAAGAAGGGCCTGATTAAAAGTATGTAAATCTCTGAAACCCATGCCCCCGACCTTTTTTTCTTGTGACTTTATCCCAACCAATCCAACGCATTCGTCTTATCTCATTTTCGTCTCCCCACCAGAAGTCTCTTGTTAGTTTCATAAGTTCCTCGCATAGACCTTCCGAGAATTTGAACACACTCATGGAGTATGTCGGAATTTCTTGAATCACGGATTTTATTAAGGTCTCTTTTTCTCCACTAGAAGAGTACTTCTCCGAATAATCCGAGAATCTTTTTTATTCGCTCTTTCACCGGCTGAAAATGACCATACTTCATTCTCCCCTCCGGGACAGGCAGTCCCAGATATTTATCCTCAAGACCCACAGTTTTGGTGTTCAGAATTGAGGCAACCACTTGTCCATCCACTTCTGAACATTTATTTCCAATTAGCAAGGATTGTGGGCTAAGCAGCTATCCTGTGGCCTTTTCGTAGTTACCCAACACCAATTTAATTTTACCTGCCTGATCCGCATTTGCTTCAAAGAACAAAAGACTATCGTCCGCAAAGAGAAGATGTGAAATTCCAGGGCTTCGCGTGCACACTTTTAACTCCTTTATCTGACCTTTATCAATTTCTTTTTGGAGAAGTCTTGAAAGGCCATCTGCCACAAATAGGAACAGATACGACGATAAAGGGTCACCCTGCCTTAACCCTCTTGTGGGGTTAAATCTCTCCAAGAGCACACCATTGAATCTAACCGAGTATGACACTGTTTTGACACAAGCCATAATCCAAACAATCCATTGTTTTGCAAAGCCCAGCTTGTGTAGAATCCCCTCAAGATAGGTCCGGTCTACACGGTCATATGCCTTTGCAAGGTCTAGTTTGTAAGCACAAAACTTTCCTTTCCTACCATTGCTTTTCTGGATAGAATGAATACATTCAAAGGCAATAAGTGCATTATCTGTGATTAGTCTACCTGGGATGAACGCACTTTGATTTGGAGCAATGATATCCTGTAAGATGGGCCTCAATCTGCTAACTAGGCACTTTGAGACCACCTTATAAATAATGTTGCACAAACTGATTGGTCTGAAGTCCCGAAGGCACACCGGGTTTTTATTTTTTGGAATTAAGACAATCACGGTATCATTTATATTAGCTGGCATTTTCCCGGTTTTAAAGAATTCTTTCACAGCTGCCGTTATATCCTCCTTGAAAACTCCCCAATGACGCTGGAAGAATCTTGCCGGAAATCCGTCTCTACCCGGGGCTTTAAAAGGTCCAATATGGAACAAAGCATTGCCTATTTCCTCATCCGTATAATCCCTACATAGCTTCATTCATCTTGGGAGAAATTTGGGGTCTCATCTCATCAAGAATAGCCCTAGGCTGAACATTATTATCTGCTGTATAAAGCTCTTTAAAGAAATTTGTAGCCATCGCTTCCATCTCCAATTTGTCATCTGTCATGGTTCCATTGTTCCTCTGTAGCCTATCGGTTTTATTTTTCCTTGCTCTCCAGGTTGCCTTTTGATGAGAACTTTGTATTGCGGTCTCCATCCTTTAGCCAGTTAATCCTTGACTATTGTCACCAATAAATTTCTTCTCCTTCCAATAAACTATCCATCTCTCTTTCAATAGCTTTCTTTTTATGATGATCTTGAGGGGAGTTTCTCACGTTTCTCAGGTTGACATTCTTTAGCTTTCTTCTTAGTTTGTCAATCCGGTTTGCAACCGATCCCACAGTTCTTTTACTCCAAACTTGCAAACAGGTCATGATACCCTCAAGATTAGAAGCAACGCCTCCTAGGTCTTTTGGTTTTGCATGGTGATTCCAGGCCACCTCAACTTCTTCCATTAAAGATGCTTCCCTCTCCCAGCAAGCTTCGTATCTCAGATTTCTGCTAGGGCTTGCAACCATTTCTTGCACCAGATTAAGAAGAATTGGGCAATGATCAGAACATGAAGAGGTGAGGTGACTTACGATGCAATTTGGGTAGATGTCTGTCCAAGATGGAGAAGCCACAGCCCTATCCAATCTTACCTTTACATTCTTCTTTCCCACCTATTTGTTATCATAATTCCATGGAGTTCCTTTGAAACCTAAATCATGAAGGTCATAGTAGGATAAAACTTCCCTAAAATCTAGCATTTGCTTTTCATTTCTCTTTCTCTCCGAGAAATGTTCTTTTTGCCACATAGCTTCGTTAAAATCTCCCAACACAAGCCAAGGAAGGTTTTCATGTGTTTTAATTTTTTTAACAAATCCCACATATGATGTCGCAAGTGGGTACGAGGCTCTCCATAAACAATCGTGCATCTCCATTTTATTCCTTTTTTTCATCATGAATGATTACATCGATAATTCTATCGTTTATTTTGAACAACTCAATATCTAGACTCTCATGCCAGAAGAGGGCTAGACCTCCGCCTTCCCTTCTTCATGGAAACATACTACATGTTTTAGGCCGAGCCTCCAATGGAGTCCATCAATGACGTCTTTCCTTTGCTGAGTCTCAGATAAGAAAACGAGTTGAGGGTGGTGAGTATGCACGAGGCGTTCAAGCTCCTGAACAGTCCGGGAGTCGCCCACCCCCCAGCTGTTCCATCCCAACGCGATCATGGCTCCTGACAGGCGCGCTCTTCCGCGCCTGTCAGTTGATCAGCGGCCCCGGGGCTGGTTGCCTCCTCTTCAGCTTGCTTCTCTTCAACTTCTTGCTGCACCTCCTGACTAGTACCTTCTCCCCCTTTAGTCTTCTTTTCACCTCCTCCCCTGAACTTAATGATGAAGCTCTGGCTGCCTTCTTCCATAGTGGTGTCTTCTGAGCCTGCCCTCTTTCCCAGCAGTTTGTTTTCTGTTTCAGGAATGCAGAGGCAGTCCCAGTTGCATTCCCTTTCAGTTCCCTTCTCCTTGCATTTCCTTTCAGTTCAGCATACGAACTTCCGTCCTCCCTCATGCAATCAAGGATCGTTGGAATTGGGTAGGGTCCCAGTCCAACAACTTCCTGCCTAACATGCATCCCCGAGCTTCCAGCTTGCTGGGAAGTACTCTTCTTCCTTATGTCATACATCCTACTCCAGCGCTTTCCTTCCATGGCCAGCTTGGTTGCCTCGGCTGCATCAGTCACTTGCTGTTCAGTAATAGCACCAGGAGCAACCTTGTCATTCACCTTCAGATTTATCACTGCGACAGCCAACACGTCCTGCACCTTGTCCGGCACCGACTGAACCTCCTCCTCGGCATGGTTGTCCGTATCTTTCCTTTCCCCAGCCTTGTCAGCAGCAGCAAGGGCATCCCCGGTCACCGACTCCAGGGTCAGTTTCCAGCCAGAGCTAGAAGGCGAGAAGTGCAAGCTCCTCCTGATTTTTGTTTCATCCGCTGGCACATAGTAGCTGCGATTCTCAGAGTGCCTAAAAGGCGATGCCCTCTGTTCCTCACAGTAGGGCACCATCTTCTCTTCCTCTGGCAGTAGACAAGAACGTTCATTATGCCCAAAAATGCCGCAAAAGAAGCAGAAATGCGGCACCCCTTTATATTTGACCTCAAAACGCCTAGGCTTGCTTCCCTCTTTTCCAGCAATGGGAATCCAACGCTTGATAGGCATCTCCACATCATGCTCCACACGAAGCCTCAAGAAAGAGGCCCACACATGTCCCCTGTTGTCCTTTCCAACTTCCCTGACATGCCCCATGAACTTATTCCCAATTGTTTCTCCCCAAGTCTTTGTCATCATAGCTATGGGGAGGTCAAGGATCCTCACCCAAATCGGCATCAGCTTGATAGGAACCTCCATAGCCGAGGATATGCCATCATACTTAGCCACTATGAATGGATCATTCATATATAGCCATGGTCCTCCTTTCAGAATGTGGTTATAATCTCCTTCACGTTCAAGGACCATCAAGAATCTTGTCTCTCCAATCCCTTTCTCCTCCATGCCACCATGCAACTGCCAGAGCTGACGAAGACGAGCAAACATACCAGCAGTATTGAACATGCTCTTCGAGTTATACCTCCCCACGAGAATCCATGGTGTTTTCATCTATTTTCTTGCTGCTAAGAAATCCACCACAAGGACCTCCTCATACTCAGGGGCATTTTCAAAACGCGAAGTCATGCCGAGCTTCTTCTTTCCTCCACCTGCAGCTATGGCTGACGCCATGAATTTCTTCTTTTCAGCCGGAGCCGCACTCCCATCCACGTTCTGCACAGCAACAGTACGGATTACAGCAGGTCTAGCATCCAGTCTGCCCGCAAGAGGGGTGGTGTTCTCTCCTGCACAACTCCTATTCTCTTCCCCCTGCTTCTTCTTCCCTTGAGCGATCTCCATCTTCTTGTCCATAGTGGTGGGATGGTTTGAGTGTATTCGGTCAGAAAGTAGAGCACAACCCCCACCCCCTTTGTCAGATCTATACTTCGGCCCAACATATGCCAGGCAAGACTACTGATTTGGTTCCAAACAAATTTATTCTCTGTATTAATCAACCTGCAGCCATCTGTGTCATCATTTCTAAAATCCTTAAGTGAATCACCGAATTCAGATGATAGTTTCCCCAATTTTGTGATTCCCTTCCCTAGTTGCAAAGGCGTATCCCTCAAATCTGGCCAGTAAAGAGAGGATTCCTCCTGAATCCCATAGACATCGAGACTTGACGGGGATTTGATTGCTGATTTGATCTCCTGCCCAAACTTGCTAGGGGTCTGTACACACTCTATTTTCGAAATTTCAGTTAATTTCAAATCAGGATCACGAGGGTTGGGTGTTACCTTTTTCGTCAGATCTTCGGTCCGTTTTTTCGCTCAGAATGGCGATCGCCTCAATCTTCATGGCCTCAATCTCAGGCCAGAGGCCCCTATCCTCTCGGTTTGGACTTGCCTTCAAAAGGATGGGATATCCAAACAATCCAGCAGACCTCCACTGGGGAGATCCAGGGGCGGAGCCAGGATTTAGGTATAGGGGGGCGTGACGCGGGATGGTAAAAAAATTGTTCCACGTTCGAGCAAGGTACTCGACACATGTCAAATCATTAATAGTTCAAAAAATAACAAAATGAGATCTTAACCAGCACAACTAGAAATCATAAATATAAAATTTATGATCAACTTGTACATACTGAGTATAGGTGAAATTTTTGGATTTTCTGCTAGCACTTGTGACTTGCATTGAATTTACAATTATTATTGATCTTGACTAGAAATTCAGTATTGCATACACGTGTTCATGGGCAAGTGATCAATTAAGTGTATAGAATGATCAGTGTATCTCTAGATTTACGGAACGAGTGTCATAACTCAGAGATTGACTTCCTAAATGATGGTGAGGCGAAGGAAAAGTCAGCCCGATCAATACTACAACACAGAGGTTGACACGAGGGCATGCGGGAGAGTTTCCTAGCAGATGACTCTTGGCATAGTTTTCGAGCAGCCAAGGGCGCCATGACGACATGGAAGATGAATCTGATCTTGGGGCAAGAGCACGGCCTCTCCGCCATCGGAATGAAAAAAAATTACGCTAAGAAGAAACGTCGTTTAACTAGGCTAGGCCTCACTGCGTACATAGTCATGGGATTTAAGTACTAATTAGCACGTATATGAGATAATTAGTAAGTATATGCATTACCCACACTAATAATACATACTACAAATCATTGGGGGGGGCCGAACCTTGGCGGGGGTCTAGCCCCTGCTAGCCCCCCTTGTCTCCGCCCCTGGGGAGATCGCCATACCTGCATTCAGCACGCACCGGGAGGGTCGGACCTTCCTTGGGAGCGGCTATCAAGGCATCTCCGGCCACCGGCACGCTCGCTAGGGCGAGCGGGGTTGTAGGGTCTGACATGTAGGCTAGTATATAAAATATTATGTTCAAAACTAATTTCCTGAGAACATTTGCACATACCACACATGCCACTTATGTACAATGTTTGAATGACAAAAATAAATCTCCCTAAAGATCACACTATGTCAAATCTTTTATATCGAAAGGAGATTCCAGCCAACCACAATATTTTGTTGTTGATCGCTGAAGATAAATCTAGTTATAAAACTATGTATGCTACCTTGTTTCACCGATCAAGATGTATATTCTTCTAAATTTTGTTTCTACGTCCATTGCTTATTCATTGTTTCATACTCGACAACATCAACCCTCTTGCTTCCAGCTTCTTGATATTGACGTCAGCCAATCTCTTCTTAACTCTCCTTTCCTGCATACAGAAACGGCCACGCAAAAGAATCAAAGGCCTTTGCCACGTGACGTCCAGCTTGAGCGTGAGGGCAAGGGGTGCGCCGCCGGTGCAGATCGACTCCGAATAGATCGAATGTTGGATCACGGCAAGAAATTGACCTGATTCGAACGGGCCTCGCACATACTCCCTCCGTCCACGATAAAGTGCACATTTTTCTTTTTCCTCGGTCAAATTTATTAAACTTTGACTAAATTTATCGGGAAAAGTATTAGCATCTATGACACCAAATTAGTATCAATAGATTTGTCTTGTCATGAAGTTCTAAAATTTACGATTTTGATGTCATATATATTGCTACAATTTTCTATAAATTTGGTCAAAATTTAAAAAGTTTGACTAAGTATAAAAGCAGAATCTAGAGGAGTATTCGATTTGATTCGAAACAATTTTAGCAAGGATCAAAATGTTACTCGGTACTACACTGAACCTCAGTGCGCAGCTGGTACTGGTACCATGACAAGGTTGCGTGCGTGCATGCATGCATGCTGAGACTTAACGGGTCAAAGAGAGTGGTTATCTGCTGGGCTTCCATGGATTTAAATCCGTTTTCATGGAAACAGATGGAAGTCAGTAATCACTGCAGCCTCCTCGTTACACTCACCGTCACCGCCGCGCATATTTATGCATAGGGCCGGACTTGAAGTCGAAACAAAAGTCCACTTGGCTTCCACTGCCACACATCAATATAAACACCAGGGAGTGCCACACACATTTGGCAGAGCAGAGGTACGTAGCACGGTGAGTTAGATCAAAAAGAGTTCCAAGATGATCAGAGCAGAGATGTGCTTTTCCTCCAAAAATATCAACAGGCGGGCGCCGGGGAAACTAGAGGCCAGCAAAGCAACCGTGGATCTGATTGCCTTCAACTGTCCCAGATGCTTCCTTGCTCTTAAGCCCCCGGTGTACCAGGTACTACGCGCAGATCTAGCTATTTCAAATCCTACATCTTTGTCGCCCGTTTTCACACTCGACCTCTGAAATTTTTCTTTGTTCCGATTTACTGCACATGCAGTGCCCTGCCGGGGACCTTGTGTGTTCCTCCTGCTACAACATCAGCAGGAGCACCACCGCCGTCGGCTACACCCGCTGCTTCACGGTGGAGCGCATGCTGGAATCGGTGCGCGTTCCATGCTGCAACGCCTCGCGTGGATGCGACGCCATGACGCCCTACCTCGGTGGGCAGATCACGTCAACAGCTGCCCACGCAGTACTCCACCCAGACTCTACCCGCTGAACTCCCGACGGATAGCCATACCCAAGTGATCCTTCCACAAGACGACGGCGCATTCCACTTCTGAGTTCTGAACCCACCGTGTCCGTGTGTGCTGCGCGCGGGCGCTAGGTTTTGCCTCCCTCTACCCACTCCTCAATCTCATCGTGTGTAATAATGACTAAATAGCTCGATCATCTGTTCAATCGAATCACCCGGAGCTTCGGTCTCTATTTGTGAGTTGATCTAAAATATATTAAGTGGCGGTACAAAAAAAAGCCATGTGCATGGGATAATTAGCAAATTTGCTTTTCTTCGTTTGCGAAATCAACGTATTTGGGTGCACTCCAGAGTCCAACAATGCAGCTGAACGTAGCGTTAGCGTTTGGATTAAGAATTGTACTCATGACCGGCCGTAGTAGTTACCAGTTAGTGTGGCTCATGACCGTGGAAAATTAATTAGGGTACCTCGTGATCTAATGATATGATGTCATTGTAGAAATTTAAGCATCAATTTTCATAATTTGGTGTATAACAAACTTACATAAACATGGGATGAGCTTCCACCAACAATTACATCGACTTTCAAATGTTTGGGATGACTATGAACTTTCAGGAATTCAGAAACCTTCAAAAAGGTATATTGATCTAAAAAAAAAATACCAACAGAGCGAATTGAAATTTCAACAAATTATCCCTACAAAATGAGAAAATATAATGTTCTTTGAAACCACAGCATGCATCCAGATCCACAGAGCAGAAACTAGCACTGCATGCACACTTCACAATATATTTGGGAGTGAATACACAAACACCATGTGCTATGCAATTCAGTTCTATTTTAATCACCTTAATTGTAACATATTACTGTTTCATTCATTTACTAGTTCATTTATATATCTTCCTTATGTTCGTCTTTCCATTAGAAGCTCCGTGACAAGTGGCAGTTCAGATTGTTTTTGGGAGAGGCACTAATGTAGGAGTGTTTTTTGGTAGGTTGCAGCATATGATTGACGAGCACTATTTGTTTTTGGGGCAAACTTCAGACTAAAATTGTCGAAATGAGCAATGCAAACTTCATTAGGCATTTCCTGCCACCTTTTCCATCTTATTTTAAGACTGTGAAACTTAATCGATAAAATTAATAATGACATATTGATACATTAACTTTGTATCCACTACGGGAATAAATACATACGCCGACGTCTTTTTATCGGGACCGTCCGCGTAGACCTAGACCAGGCAGACCAAACTAAAAAAAATTGAGCTACGCCGACGGCAATGCCTCGGCCTATTTTTTTCTTTTACTTATCGTTTTGGGCATTACTTTTGCATTAAAACTCCAATTTAGACGTTCTTTAGCTCGTTTCGAAGAGGAAAAGTAGGTCCACCGGAGAGCGGTTTCGAAGCGTCGGACTCCAACCAAAAACTAGTTGATGCCATACCAAGTATGTACAAATGTGTTTTGGGTCTTAGATGTACAAGATACCACTCCGGGATGTGAGCCGGTTCACCGATGTTGCACCCGGACTTCTAAAGGATACTCGCCGTTCCGTTGAACAGTAGTAGATTGGATTACGGGGCTTACCGGCACCCGCGTCCTCTTACGAGTAGGCCAACACACGTATGTGTGACAACCAACCCTTATCTGTTCAGCGTCGACGTAAACTATCCCATAGAAATCAGGATACTACCATTGACGTACTTCATACCATACACACATGGTACGTCAACGGCTTGTAACAGAATGATAGCACAACATATCTCTAAGACACAAAAGATTGAAATAAGTTGCAAATAGCTCTCACTAGAGCAGAGATAGCAAATACAATCATCCAGAGGACACATGTCCCAACATAACATCATTACATCTCAGCGGAAGCATTCAAAGGGTCTGAGTACAGACAAATCCAAATAGACTTAAGAAGCCGGGAACTGAAAGAAAGACGGAGCCCATCCACGTAGTCTCGGATCCTGCCCGGGTCCGCTACCTACTCGTCAGCAGCCTCGTCGAACTCCACGTAGTAGCCGTCACTGGGATCCTCGTAAGCGTAGTCTACGTAAACCACAGCCCCAAAGGGGGTCAGCACATAAACGTACTGGCAAGCAAGACTCAGAGTTCACCAAAGTGTAGCCCGTCAACACCAAGCACAGATGCCTTGGGTTCAACGGAAGAAAGGGGATATGAAAGATGCTGCAACTGGCTGCTCTAACCAACTACAGAAACACTACAACATCCGGCTAACAGAAAAGAGATAAGATCGCGTATCGTAACCAACTGAAAGATAACATCAAACAAACCCATCCTGGATCTCGCCCCTTATCCAAAGAAGCAATCTGAGGATAACTCACACAGTTGGATTAATGAATAATGGATCAAGTTGTTGTGTCAATAAGTCTATTACTAGTCAAGTTATCATTAGTTAGGTATAAGTTGTTCTGAGTACTTGTTATCCAGTACTTTCACCAAGTTAACCATAACCGCGGAAAACACGGCTTCTCGAGAAGATTTATCCCTGCAGGGGTGCACCAATTTGGCCGTACACGTAAGAATAACCCGCCAGATGGGATGCCTCCCACCAAGCGGGGCACTCAACACAACTCAACTCTTCTTCGCATCAAGCCCAAAGCACCTTGGGCGCACGGCTAATCGAGCCCCGAAGAAAGGGGACCCTCATAGCACTCTAAGAACGTGTCCCCCTATATGCCGACTACAAAAGTTCCACCCTGCGCTGGGCTCGCAAAAACATGCATGCGGCAAATGGAAAACACGAACTAAATGAGGCGATTTGGACGAGATGCGAATCGAATCAAATTGAGGGGGGCGCCCATACACGCTTCCCACATGCGGATAGTGCGCTCATTATGGATCAGTAGACAAGACCCTTTTCCTATTAGGTCGACACTAGCAGGCCTCAAAACCACACAGGGCCTCCTGCCGGTGCCTTATCAGCATATTATTAATAACAGGTTGATTGATTAACATCGAGCCCCCCAGAACATAATGAAATAGTAACAGAAAGTAACGGGTAATAGGCTCGAGCAAAACAACCTAAGCATGCTAGTAAGACACTGGCACAAACAATGGGGTTGTAGGAGTGGAGGTGAGGCAATATCAGGGTTAAGGGATTCATGTGATAGGTTCGTATCAGAAACAACTATACATAGGGCTAGCAAAATAGACAACGGAAAGTAGCGGTAACCAATGGTGAAAGGAACACGGTGGTTCATGTGAGTGATAACTTGCCTGCAAACTCAGCAGCCTGGTACTGAGCTAGATCCTCAGAAGGGGTGATGTAAAGATCGTCTGTCTCAACGTCGTCGTCTATCCGAGAAGAAGCAAACAAACAATGCAGAAAGATAAACAATCAATATCATGGCATAGTGCACAATCATGGGATGATGCATGTCAAGTTAATAGTTGCATCAAAATAAACTAGTGGACTTGGTAACACAAATTAAATGGACCCATATGCAATTTTGAGTTGCATAGGAAAAGCCCATGAATTTTGGTTGAAACAATTGTTTTCCAATTAACCAACAGGTGAAAGTGGATTAGTATGATGCATGGATGAGGAAAACAACAAAATAACAACAATAGAATCAATTGGAAATAAGGTTTACCAATTTAGAAATTTATTTATTAAGTTAGGGAATTTTTGGTTCCTTAAAGGGCTTACACAAATAGTTGTTGTTTTCACCAATTTGAATTGTGCAAAATAATTAACAAAATTCATATTTGAAAAGAATACAAAATTTTAGTTGGATTACATGTTTCAAATATTGAAAAAGGAGTTTGGATGAATTTATTATGACTTAAACAAGATTAAACAAGTTTTAAATGAATTTAAAACAAGTATGAATTTTATTTGAATTTTATTTGTTCAAAACATAGATTCAAACTCACATTTGAAAAGTTTATACTTTGATGGTTTGGAAACATATTTTGCATGTTCAAAAATAATTTAATTTGAGCAAGTTATGATTTTATCAAATTTAAATGATTTAACAAGGTTTAAATTATTTAAGCAATTTTAATTATTCAAAACATGAAACAAAATTTATATTTGGATAGGTTATTTGAAATAGCATGGAAAACATATTTTATTTGCATTATTTGGATTAAGTATGAATTTGTTATGGATTTTAGCAATTTACAATTGAATTATTTGAATTCAAATTTGAAATGCATTTGGAAAATTCAAAACAGTACACAAATGGTTTAGATGGATAGACAATTCAATTTGGAGCAGTGCACATATTTAGATTTTATTATTTGGAGTTATAATTTAAAAGTTATTAACGTTTTAGTTTTAGGGACCATTCTGCAATTTTAAAGAACTTGGATTTAAAAGAAACGTGCTGGAAAATAATTGTTACCGCACTGCTACCTAACCCCAGGCACTGCCAGTGGGCCTGGGGCCTGCGTGGCATGCGCGCGTGCTGGTGTGGCAGCCAGGGCCACAGACAGGTGGGGCGTGCCTGTCAGCCGTGCGCGAAAAAGTGTGGATTTAATCGCGGAGCCAGGGTTCGAACCCAGGCCCTCGCTGCGCGCTCGCTAGTGTGTAACCAGTACGGTGAGATTCAGTTGTTTGACAGAAACAGAGATGCAGTGAGGTTGAGCTTCCACTGCGCGTATCTGAAATTTTGACAGCGAGCGCTAACTGAACCGTGACAGAGATGATGACGCCGGCGGCGATCGGTGGCCGTGTGGGGTGCTCGCCGTGCTAGGGTGTACTGCGGTGTGCATGTGCTCGTGCAGAGAAGAGGGAGGTGGAGGAATCGTCTGCTCACCTCCGATGTAGGCGAGGCAGCAGCTCGGGGCAGACGAGCTCGACGGCGGTGGCGACAGCGACGTGCTCGGCGGCGACGTTCCAGTAGCTCTCCGGGGTGGCTCCGGTGTCCAAACGGAAGAGTGAGAGGTGGGGAACTGGTTCCAGCAGCTAGGTGGTTAGGTGGCGCATCGGGGTGGTGGCTGCCATCGGAAGTTCAGAGAAGAACTCCGGTGAGGGGTTACAGAGAGAGGAGATCGCGGCGAGGGAGATGAAATCGGCGGCGGTCTCGAGGGGATAGGGGGGTAGGGCTAGCTAGGGCTGCGGCGCGCTGCCCTAGGGGGATTATATAGGGGGTACGGTGGCTTCCTGGCCGTCGGGGCATCACTGTGCCGCCGTGGCATCCTTGGATGCTCGGCCGTACACGAAGACGACGGGGGCGTCTGCGCGAAGGGGTACCGGGCCAGCGCGGGTAAGTGGGCTGGGCCGCGCTAGGTTAGCTGCCGCGCGCTGCTTTTTTCCTTTTTCTTATTTTTGTTTTTCTGTTTTTTTTTTGCAGCAAATAGAATAGGGAGAAAAATGGGGTTTTGGATTTAGCAAAAATTTCAGAAAAATTTGGGTGAGCTCCTTAATGGATTGGTAACCAAATGCAAGTTTGGAATTTCAAAATTATTTGAATTATAGTGCTGTTTGAATTTGGAGTGAATTTAATTGAATTTTGTGATTAAGTGGTTATTGAAAACAATGTTTTAAATATGGTGACCACATGATTTTAATTGGAAACAAAATGAGCACAAATGTTTTGGTTATTTCATAATTTCAAAAGTGGGTACTGTTTGCAATTGAATTTGAAATAACATTGGAAGTAATTGATTGAAATAAAAACCACCATTTTATTAGTTGATCATTATGGAAACAATTGGAAACAAAATGAGACTTTGGTTTGAACTTTTGATTTGAAATTATTGTAACATGACAAGTATGAAACACATCATTTGAAATTGTTTGAATTTCCATTATGAAAACAGAATAAAAACAGATGCAAAACAAATAGTAAACAAATGAAAACAAGGAAACAAATATGATGACATGATGCAATACTTTAATTAAACAGGAAATCAAACATTCTAGGGGTATTTTCATACTTGGGATGTTACAAAACGCCCCCCTTGAAGGAATCGCGCCCCGAGATTCCTTACTGAGAAGCGAAAAGGTCCGGATACTTCTTTCGAAGATCCTCTTCGGTCTCCCACGTTCCCTCTTTATCGGAATGATGGGACCACTGCACTTTCAAGAACTTGGTGCTCTTGTTGCGAGTCTTACGCTCGGTCTCATCGAGAATTCGAATAGGGTGCTCCTCATAAGAGAGATCATCTTGCAGTTCAATAATCATGATCAACTGCACGTTCTGGATCTTTGAAACACCTCTTGAGCTGTGACACGTGAAACACATCGTGCACCTTGGATAGTTTTTCTGGAAGTTCAAGACGATAGGCATTTTCTGCACGCCTTGAGAGGATGTTGAAAGGACCAATGTATCCTTGTGCAAGCTTTCCTTTCACACCAAAACGATGAGTGCCTCTGAGGGGAGTTACACGGAGATATGCTTTGTCACCAGGTGCATAGATCATATCCCTGTGCTTGCTGTCATAATAGCTTTTCTGACGAGAAGTTTTGGACGAAACGACGGCAATAGCTAGCCAAGCCAAGAAAACTTCTGACTTGCTTCACCGTCTTAGGAGGTTTCCAATCAACAATTGCTTTAACCTTTTCTGGGTCAATGGCTATGCCTTTGGCAGAGATGATATGACCAAGGTAGGCAACTTCTGGAATCCAGAACTCACATTTGGAGAATTTGGCATATAGACGATGCTCGCGAAGTTTCATGAGAGTGAGACGAAGATGTTCTACATGCTCTTCCTCAGATTTTGAGTAGACCAGAATGTCATCGAGATATACCACAACGAACTTGTCGAGGTATTCATGGAAGACAGAATTCATCAGTCGAGAGAAGGCCGCCGGTGCATTGGTGAGACCAAAGGACATGACGGTGTATTCATATATACCGTACCGAGTGGTGAAGGCTGTTTTTGGAATATCTTCCTTTCTGATCTTTATCTGATGGTAACCCATCCTCAAGTCCAACTTGGAGAATATTGAGGCTCCAGCAAGTTGATCAAAAAGATCATCGATACGAGGAATTGGATACTTGTTTTTGATGGTTTTCTCGTTAAGAGGACAATAGTCAACCACGAGTCTTTTTGTTTGATCCTTCTTGGCAACAAACAGAGTTGGGCAACCCCAAGCGGAGGAACTAGGCTGAATGTAACCTTTCTCCATGTACATATCGATTTGCTCCTTCAACAATTTCAGTTCAGGAGGAGCTATCTTGTATGGATGCTTAGAGATCGGAGCAGTACCTGGCTCAAGCTCGATCACGAACTCAACTGCTCTGTCCGGAGGCATCCCTGGCAACTCTTCTGGAAAGACGTCAGGGAATTCACAAACCACCAGAACATTCTCAATTGCAGGAAGAGGTTTAGCATCGAGGTTGAACAGCTGAACAGAACTTGATTCATATGGAGAATAGACTATCTGGCCAGAAGGGTGGGAGAGAGTTATTGACTTTTGAGCACAGTCAATTTTAGCTTCGTTGGCCTTCAACCAATCCATGCCCAGAATGACATCAATGTCAGAATTTCCCAGCAACATGAGTGAAGCAAGGAATATGCGACCTCCAATTAGGATTTGATTGTCCATACTTATCTTGGAAGTCAACATTTGAGATCCCGGAGAGTGAACAGTGATTTGATTGCTTAGTGGAACCAGAACTAGGTTGTACGTTGTAGCAAAGATCTTTGACACAAAAGAATGCGATGCTCCGGTATCAAACAACACTTTAGCTGGAAAAGAGTTTACGGGTAATATACCGAGAACGACGTCAGCAGCTTCCTAAGCTTTGTCGGCCTTGATATGATTCACCCTCGCGGTCCTCCCGACAGGCGTGTTGTTGGAGTTGAAGGCTTTAGCCGGGGGAGCACGAACCATTGCCTGGTTGGTGTTGGGGCGAGGAGGTGGAGGTAGCTGCCTCTGAGTGCACTTATCAGCGTAGTGTCCAGTCTCCTTGCACTTGAAGCAAGTGACGACACGAGGAGGACCTGGCCTTGGCTGCCCCATTGGAACCCTCTGACCATGCATCTGAGATGGGTTGGGTGGGCGGGGAGCAAAGCCTGGAGAAGCTTGGGCATATGGAGCCCGAGTGACAGCACCATTTGGCACCCAGATGCGGCGCTTCTGCGGAGGGGTGGTCATGTTGGAGGAGGAACCACCCTCACGCGAGTGCTTGCGAGAATCCTCGAACGCCTTGCGCCCATTTTCCTCATTGAGCGCAGTGTTAACGAGCTCCTCGAAGTCCTTGCACTTGACATTTGTGAGAGCGTACTTCAGTTCCGGGTTAAAACCTCGGCGGAACCTTGCCATCTTCTTAGCCTCAGTGGACACCTCATCACCAGCGTATCGAGCGAGACGATTGAACTCGTTCTGGTAGCCGATGACGTCCATCTTGCCTTGCTTAAGAGAGCAAAACTCTTCACGCATCCTTTCCATGAGACCATCTGGGATGTGGTGCTTCAGGAAGGCATCCTTGAAACAGCCCCAGGTGATAGGATAGCCAGCTCTCATGGTCTGGTAGTTCTCCCACCAAGTAGCTGCCTGACCCTTCAGTAGGTAGGTGGCATACTTGACCTTGTCTTCCTCAGCAACGTGAGCAATGTCCAGAGCCCTGGCCATCTCCCGGATCCAGTCATCAGCATCCAGAGGCTCACGTGTTGTCACGAAAGCTCTCAGACCCATACTGAGGAACTCCTTGATGCTGACCCGTGGAGCATTCTGGTTGTTGTGCTGATTAGCCTGGAACTGGGCCATCTGCGCCACGACCTGAGTCATCTGAGTCAACAGCTCCGTGATCGGAGGTGGTTCAGGCGGGTTGTTCCTTGTTGACGGCATCCTGAATAGACATGCATTTTAGCACAACAACAGAAAAGGATAGACTTGGTAACCGAAAGATAGATTATTCCGACGCATGAATAGATAACCAACCGGTACATCATAACATGTTCAAATACAACAGAATATCCAACACACCACAAATGGTTCGAATGCCAAAGGATAACTAAACATAGCTAGGAATGGATACATCGGTACTCCCATGCTCATCACGCAGGACGGCGGTGAGTAGTACGACGAGAGATACGGTGAGGAGCACGCCCCCGAAAGTAGGTAGAACGACGATCCACATAGATCGGGACTGCTCTGAGAGCGACTCTCGGTGTGGCGAAGTAGAAAGCGTCGTCTCCCTGTGCTCCAAAGCGGAGAATCCCAGTGTAACCAGGACCAAGGTCGAGGAGTGGACCTCTGATCGGCTCGTAACCTCCAGCATCTGGCAAACTACGTCCAACTGTCTGATGGAAACGTGCAAAGCGCTCATCTCCGACAAAGTCTGTGGTGTAAGTCGCCAGACGAGTCAGAGCAAGGTAGAGCTGCTCCCTGACTGAAACCAACTCCTGAGAAAGTGTGGTGGCAACTGCGTCACTGTGCCTCACAAACTGAGCGGTGGTGTGCAGCCTGGAACTATCACGCTCATAAACATCCAAGTTGTCATAGAGAGTGAAGTGAGCTCCCGCTGAAGTGATGTAACCACAGGGGATGTGGCGATAGATAGAATCGTCAAACCCCCAGTAGTCAGCACGAAGGACGGTGAGACTCACGTAAGCTGCCTGCTGCACGGCCATATCCACTGTGGAACCTACTGCCTCGTAGCGGTGGACAACGCTCATGCCATCATCTGACAGAATGTAGACGATAGCCTGGTAGTAGGTCTGGTCAAACTCTCGCTGCTGCTCGTAGACCTGGTACTCTGGTGCCCAACGGAACCCCCGATAAGTGACCATGTCTCTCAGCATCTCCGGATAACCGGCGGTGCTCTCACAAACGAGTCAACCGAACCACCTGCGGGTAGAACCTGAGATCCATCTGCAGATGATCGGGGAAGTTTTGATTAGACGCCGGTAGAGAACTGAAGTGGAAAGCAACAACAAGATTTCAACGGCCGATAAGGATGTTGAAAAGAACAGGATAACGAAGCAACAACGGGAAACACGAGACCAAAACTCCTGAGGTACTACGGAAGAACCCATCCGGGCTTCTAAAGGATCAATATCTACTGCTTAAGGAATAGAGGATCTGCTTCCGGGGCTTACACGCCTCCGTTCTCAATCATGAGTAGGCAACATGATAAATCATGTCACAACCACCTCCATTCCTATGGTCTAGTAGATATAACTATCCTAGAGAAACCAGGATTCGTGAAAACCTAATTTGAAAGTTTAGGTGAGGAGAGAAAACAACGTTGTACTTCCTTACCAGAAAAGGGTGGGTGGGTGGGGAAAGAAGAAAAATGGCAGAATTCCTACTCTCACGTTTCATTTTTCCTATATAGCTACAAAATAGTTTCTAGACTCAACTGCGACGAGTAAAAAGGGATCCTACAGGCAGACAGGCTCTGATACCATTTGTCCCGGGACTTCTAAAGGATACTCGCCGTTCCGTTGAACAGTAGTAGATTGGATTACGGGGCTTACCGGCACCCGCGTCCTCTTACGAGTAGGCCAACACACGTATGTGTGACAACCAACCCCTATCTGTTCAGCGTCGACGTAAACTATCCCATAGAAATCAGGATACTACCATTGACGTACTTCATACCATACACACATGGTACGTCAACGGCTTGTAACAGAATGATAGCACAACATATCTCTAAGACACAAAAGATTGAAATAAGTTGCAAATAGCTCTCACTAGAGCAGAGATAGCAAATACAATCATCCAGAGGACACATGTCCCAACATAACATCATTACATCTCAGCGGAAGCATTCAAAGGGTCTGAGTACAGACAAATCCAAATAGGCTTAAGAAGCCGGGAACTGAAAGAAAGACGGAGCCCATCCACGTAGTCTCGGATCCTGCCCGGGTCCGCTACCTACTCGTCAGCAGCCTCGTCGAACTCCACGTAGTAGCCGTCACTGGGATCCTCGTAAGCGTAGTCTGCGTAAACCACAGCCCCAAAGGGGGTCAGCACATAAACGTACTGGCAAGCAAGACTCAGAGTTCACCAAAGTGTAGCCCGTCAACACCAAGCACATATGCCTTGGGTTCAACGGAAGAAAGGGGATATGAAAGATGCTGCAACTGGCTGCTCTAACCAACTACAGAAACACTACAACCTCCGGCTAACAGAAAAGAGATAAGATCGCGTATCGTAACCAACTGAAAGATAACATCAAACAAACCCATCCTGGATCTCGCCCCTTATCCAAAGAAGCAATCTGAGGATAACTCACACAGTTGGATTAATGAATAATGGATCAAGTTGTTGTGTCAATAAGTCTATTACTAGTCAAGTTATCATTAGTTAGGTGTAAGTTGTTCTGAGTACTTGAAAGCCAGTACTTTCACCAAGTTAACCATAACCGCGGAAAACACGGCTTCTCGAGTAGATTTATCCCTGCAGGGGTGCACCAATTTGGCCGTACACGTAAGAATAACCCGCCAGATGGGATGCCTCCCACCAAGCGGGGCACTCAACACAACTCAACTCTTCTTCGCATCAAGCCCAAAGCACCTTGGGCGCACGGCTAATCGAGCCCCGAAGAAAGGGGACCCTCATAGCACTCTAAGAACGTGTCCCCCTATATGCCGACTACAAAAGTTCCACCCTGCGATGGGCTCGCAAAAACATGCATGCGGCAAATGGAAAACACGAACTAAATGAGGCGATTTGGACGAGATGCGAATCGAATCAAATTGAGGGGGGCGCCCATACACGCTTCCCACATGCGGATAGTGCGCTCATCATGGATCAGTAGACAAGACCCTTTTCCTATTAGGGTCGACACTAGCCGGCCTCAAAACCACACAGGGCCTCCTGCCGGTGCTTTATCAGCATATTATTAATAACATGTTGATTGATTAACATCGAGCCCCCCAGAACATAATGAAATAGTAACATAAAGTAACGGGTAATAGGCCCGAGCAAAACAACCTAAGCATGCTAGTAAGACACTGGCTCAAACAATGGGGTTGTAGGAGTGGAGGTGAGGCAATATCAGGGTTAAGGGATTCATGTGATAGGTTCGTATCAGAAACAACTATACATAGGGCTAGCAAAATAGACAACGGAAAGTAGCGGTAACCAATGTTGAAAGGAACACGGTGGTTCATGTGAGTGATAACTTGCCTGCAAACTCATCAGCCTGGTACTGAGCTAGATCCTCAGAAGGGGTGCTGTAAAGATCGTCTGTCTCAACGTCATCGTCTATCCGAGAAGAAGCAAACAAACAATGCAGAAAGATAAACAATCAATATCATGGCATAGTGCACAATCATGGGATGATGCATGTCAAGTTAATAGTTGCATCAAAATAAACTAGTGGACTTGGTAACACAAATTAAATGGACCCATATGCAATTTTGAGTTGCATAGGAAAAGCCCATGAATTTTGGTTGAAACAATTGTTTTCCAATTAACCAACAGGTGAAAGTGGATTAGTATGATGCATGGATGAGGAAAACAACGAAATAACAACAATAGAATCAATTGGAAATAAGGTTTACCAATTTAGAAATTTATTTATTAAGTTAGGGAATTTTTGGTTCCTTAAAGGGCTTACACAAATAGTTGTTGTTTTCACCAATTTTAATTGTGCAAAATAATTAACAAAATTCATATTTGAAAAGAATACAAAATTTTAGTTGGATTACATGTTTCAAATATTGAAAAAGGAGTTTGGATGAATTTATTATGACTTAAACAAGATTAAACAAGTTTTAAATGAATTTAAAACAAGTATGAATTTTATTTGAATTTTATTTGTTCAAAACATAGATTCAAACTCACATTTGAAAAGTTTTTACTTGATGGTTTGGAAACATATTTTGCATGTTCAAAAATAATTTAATTTGAGCAAGTTATGATTTTATCAAATTTAAATGATTTAATAAGGTTTAAATTATTTAAGAAATTTTAATTATTCAAAACATGAAACAAAATTTATATTTGGATAGTTTATTTGAAATAGCATGGAAAACATATTTTATTTGCATTATTTGGATAATGTATGAATTAGTTATGGATTTTAGCAATTTACAATTGAATTATTTGAATTCAAATTTGAAATGCATTTGGAAAATTCAAAACAGTACACAAATGGTTTAGATGGATAGACAATTCAATTTGGAGCAGTGCACATATTTAGATTTTATTATTTGGAGTTATAATTTAAAAGTTATTAAGGTTTTAGTTTTAGGGACCATTCTGCAATTTTAAAGAACTTGGATTTAAAAGAAACGTGCTGGAAAATAATTGTTACCGCACTGCTACCTAACCCCAGGCACTGCCAGTGGGCCTGGGGCCTGCGTGGCATTCGCGCGTGCTGGTGTGGCAGCCAGGGCCACAGACAGGTGGGGCCTGCCTGTCAGCCGTGCGCGAAAAAGTGTGGATTTAATCGCGGAGCCAGGGTTCGGACCCAGGCCCTCGCTGCGCGCTCGCTAGTGTGTAACCAGTACGGTGAGATTCAGTTGTTTGACAGAAACAGAGATGCAGTGAGGTTGAGCTTCCACTGCGCGTATCTGAAATTTTGACAGCGAGCGCTAACTGAACCGTGACAGAGATGATGACGCCAGCGGCGATCGGTGGCCGTGTGGGGTGCTCGCCGTGCTAGGGTGTACTGCGGTGTGCATGTGCTCGTGCAGAGAAGAGGGAGGTGGAGGAATCGTCTGCTCACCTCCGATGTAGGCGAGGCAGCAGCTCGGGGCAGACGAGCTCGACGACGGTGGCGACAGCGACGTGCTCGGCGGCGACGTTCCAGTAGCTCTCCGGGGTGGCTCCGGTGTCCAAACGGAAGAGTGAGAGGTGGGGAACTGGTTCCAGTAGCTAGGTGGTTAGGTGGCGCATCGGGGTGGTGTCTGCCATCGGAAGTTCAGAGAAGAACTCCGGTGAGGGGTTACAGAGAGAGGAGATCGCGGCGAGGGAGATGAAATCGGCGGCGGTCTCGAGGGGATAGGGGGTAGGGCTAGCTAGGGCTGCGGCGCGCTGCCCTAGGGGGATTATATAGGGGGTACGGTGGCTTTCTGGCCGTCGGGGCATCACTGTGCCGCCGTGGCATCCTTGGATGCTCGGCCGTACACGAAGACGACGGGGGCGTCTGCGCGAAGGGGTACCGGGCCAGCGCGGGTAAGTGGGCTGGGCCGCGCTAGGTTAGCTGCCGCGCGCTGCTTTTTTCCTTTTTCTTATTTTTGTTTTTCTGTTTTTCTTTGCAGCAAATAGAATAGGGAGAAAAATGGTGTTTTGGATTTAGCAAAAATTTCAGAAAAATTTGGGTGAGCTCCTTAATGGATTGGTAACCAAATGCAAGTTTGGAATTTCAAAATTATTTGAATTATAGTGCTGTTTGAATTTGGAGTGAATTTAATTGAATTTTGTGATTAAGTGGTGTCGAGACATCGTAGTAGTTTTCATAGACGGGGGTGCCATGAGACTACGGTAGAGACGTGGGGTAACGGGATCGCGTAGTAGCACAGAACACAGGATTTTACCCAGGCTCGGTACGTCGCGACAGTACGACGTGCCTACTCCTGCACTTCTCACTAATTGGGACTAAAGCCTGTAAACAGGGTTACAATGTGAGGGTTTTAGATCTAAGCTACTCGACGAGGATGAGCTTCTCGGCGAGTTGGCGTAGAGCTTCTCTGTTATTCCTCTCCCTTATCTATCTCCCGTCCGGCTTTATATAATAGCCGGATTAGGGCTTACAGAATAGGAAACCTAGAAGACTACGGTAACTTGTAACTTGGAAAGCAAGGAATCCGTCTTCTCCTCCAATCTAGATCACATGGGCCGTGATCCGGGTTCTTCTAGAATCCGGCTTCTATACGTCGGATTACTGGGCCGCCTAATGGACCTAAGCCCACTACCACTTAGGCCACCCTGGTAATCCGGCACTTTGTCTACCATCTTCTATACCCCTATTTGGTATATATCCGACAGTAGCCCCCAAGAAGGATCGAAACTCTGATTCTCCGTCTTTCGCCAAATATACTTTGTCCGAGAAATATTGATTCAGCAGTCTTGATTCTTCTTATTCTTCTTTTGAAAAATATGGTAACATGAAACTCGGAATCCTGAAAATCCGTCTTTTCTCTCACGATTCTTCGCGGAGAAGGAACTTCTTACGTCAACGCACTTAACCATGCTGACGTAAGTGACGTTTGGGTTTTACTCGGAAAACCCAGAAACATATCTCTGACAGATTCTCGCGGGAAACGAGGAGATAACCATCATTACCCTGTCGTTCATTTCCCGGATTTTCCGGCGAGTGACACGCGGCAAACATCCAACGTCAAAATAGCCGTTGGCACGTATCTTGACGGATTTCTAGCTATAAATAGCCATCCTCGTCCTCAACGAAAACCTTCCGCACTCTCACCGCACTCGCCATTGACGCGCACGAGCTCTCAAGCGAAGCACTGCCCCGAGCGCTCCTCGCCTCCAAGCACACCTGAAACGAATCGCGCCGCCAGGAAATGGCAAGCTCACCGTCCTCGCCCACTCGCGCCGCCATCAACGACCTCATCAGCGACCTAGATCCACAACTTGGGTCACCCAAGCACGCCGGCGACGAGCCGGAGAAAACCGCGGCCTCCGCGGCGGGCGGAGAAAACCTTTCCGCCGCCACGGACGTTGCGGGCGCGAGCTCCGCCGCTTCCCCGCCGTTCGCTCCTGAAACGGCGGAGGAAAAGATCCAGCTCGTCGGTGACGAGCTCACCGCCGCGGAAGCAGCCACCGCCTCCGCCACCGGAGCAGATGAAGAGGCGGAATCTGCAGGCAACTAGATTGCCTGCAGCATTCCCCCGTCTCTTCTTCCAAACATGGAGAAAGAGGGCCTGATCCTCCAAGGGAAATGGCGGCTCCCTGAAGACGAGAACGAGCCAACGCCGAGAGACGGCGAAAGGGTTCTTCTTTCTTCCCACCTCCTGAGAGGTATGGGGCTCCCTCCTTCCGCTTTTTTCATCCAAGTTCTTTCCCACTACAACATCCAACCCCATAACCTGCCACCCAACTCCATTCTTTATATGGCCGGGTTCCAGGCCCTATTCGAGGGTTACTTAGGTTTAGAGCCTAGGTTAGATTTCTGGATGTATTGTTTCGGTTAAGCGGAACTCCTCGGAGGGCGCACTCCCGACTTGCGGGACCATCTCCTTTACTCTTCGGAGGTTTAGGGAAGATTGGTTCCCCAAGATCAAGACATCAGAATCGTCAAATTTTGGACGGGTTCTTTCTTCTATCATCCCGATGTGCCTTTTCCAAAAAAGGCCATCGGGGTTCCACCTTTCTCCAACACTGCTGCCATTCCCCAAGATAATTGGGGAACAGAAGCCGTCCAGGTTCTGCCGCCTGATCTTCTAAGGATCAAGCGGCGCATCGCCAAGCTCACCTCCTCCACTCCACCTTTGACCGGCATGGACACGGTCTTATGCTGGCTGAATAGACGAATTCAGCCATTGGCCAACCACGGTGGTCGTCTCCTGTGCGAATACACGGGAGTCAAGGATCCAATGCGGACAACCACCAAAGATTGGCCCGCAAAGGAGCTTCGACGCGCATCAACCATTGGTCGCATCACGCGACCAGTACGAAGCGAGTCGGCCAATGTATACGGCCGACAATCCGGTTCCCAAGGTAATTTTTTAGTCATTTGGGTATAGTTTCAGCATTCTTTCTCGGATTTTCTAGCTTCTGATTCCGATTTGTTTGTCCGACAGTTCGTGGATCTTCCAGACTCGGAGTTGGCCTCCGAGGCTGAGCTGGACGCGCTGCGCACCGCTGCTACAGGTGGACGCAAGCGCAAGAAGATTTCTTCCTCTGAGGAAATTATCGACATTGACGGAATCCCCGTCGCCACTTCCAGGTTCTTTCTTCTGGGTTCTTTTTCTTTCATGGGAACTTTTCATCCATCTTCCGTGTTTTAACTTTTCCGGTTTTTTGTTTTTTAGCCTGCCTCCCTCCAACCTAAAGCCGAAGAAGCTCAAGAAACACAAAGTTGTTTCCAGCCGAGGCGGTCAACCTTCTCCCGCCGTCGCCCCGGACACACCGTCCACGATGGCGGAAGAGCACGCTGCAGCCCCCACGACCAAGCCGTTGGAGCCCAGCCAGCCTGTTGTGTCGGACACGGACACGAGGAAAAGGGCGGCTCCAGAGGTGGGAAAATTTCCTCGGACTTTCGACGAAGAAATTCCCACCTTTGACAAGGACTTCAAGATTATCAATGACGGCCTAAGCGCGGCCGGAACCCTTTTGCGGAATACGCAAAAGAGTTCAAGAAAACTTGGCGGGTTTGCAACGAATGAGCCAGGTATGTAACTCTAGCCCCCAAGCATTAAACAAAACTGCATGCCTTTTTTGCTTTGATACTTTTTGTAACCATTCTTTTCCTTGCTATGTTCCAGCAAACCGCCGAAGCCATTAACATGGAAGTTTTCAACAAACTCTCCATCAAGAATAAAGAGGTTAGAAATCTTCTTTCTATTCTTGAGGAGAGAGAGACGGAACTGGCATCGTCTCAGCTCGCTTTGTCGGAAACAGCAGGTAAACATTTTTCCTCTGAAGTTGCGATTCAATTTTTGTCTAAGTACTTATTCCGGAAATTTTCTAAACTCGGAATTTTCTTTGCTTTCCAGCTGCTTTGGCTAAGCCAAGCAAATAGCTGAAGATGCCGGCAATGCCGAGAATCTCCGAAAGGAGAATTTGGAGCTTCACAAGCACTTGTGAAGGCTCAAAAGGATCTGGAGGCCAGCAACTTGGCCCTTGGAGTTGCCAACTCCAAGGCTTCTGAGCAGGCGGAGAAGGATAAATCCACCATTCAGGATTTAGAAAATACTCTGAATCTTCGCCTGGAGGAAATCTCCGAGATCGACAAACTTATCGGTAATTTTCTGTTACCTTTTTTATTTTTCCAAATCTTGTTTTCCTTCTCTGTTTTTCACCTAACACTTTTGGTTGTTTTGTCGGAAAAAACAGGAGATACCCCAGATGGTTACCGCTTGAAGGGATCCAGGCCTTTGGGAAGATGTGGACTTCGATCCGTGCTGCTGGAATGCAGCTGGTGAACAAGTTCCTTCCCGCAAGGACTGGGGAGTTCTCAGAGGTTGAAAAACTTCCGGGAGCCATCATGGAGGTGGCGGAATCCAGGGATTCCATCCTGCGTTCCGCTGCACGGGGTGGTGCGCGCATGGCACTCGGCCTTATGCGCATGCACTACCCTGGTGCTAAATCTTGGCGCGTGGCGTCCGACGTCCCTCAAGGATACACGGATACTCAGCGAAATACCATCTTTGATGAAATCAAAGGCCACGCCACCCAGATCGCCTCCATGGTAAATATTTCCATCAATTATCCAGAAGAGGAGATCCCACCAATCCCCGAGGACGACAGCAGCGAGGAGGAATCAGATGCTTGAAGGGCTACCTTGGACCTGGATAGCAAAAGTAGACAATAGGAGCATTACTGTTCTTTTAATGTAATCCAAAATGTAACGCTTCTATTTGTATGAATGAAAAATTCCGCCTTTTGCAATCTTAATTATGAAATTTTTTGCAAGGTTTTTCGGATGTTACTATTCCTTTATCTTCTAAGCTCTCTGGCATACATGTTTTAACTGTCCTTAGTGTTTGAAATGGCTCAAATAGCAATATGAATCATCATGCCGAGTAACTGGGTGTAACCAATCAGTTTAAACTCGGAAACATGGATCATGCTAAAGGCATTTTTACTAACTAGCTCCAGTAACCCAACACATACGCAATCAGATAATGCTTAGAGAAACAAGGAATTTTTTGACCGAAACTTGGGCACGCATGCAATTCAAGTTTCCTTTAGCCGTGAGCAGGCTGAAAAAAAACATTCAGTTTCTTAACGCCGAGTACGCAGGCACAATTCGGGTTAACATTGAGTATTTTGTAAGATCATTGGGAAATAGAGAAGGTGGAAACATGCTTTTACTATAATAAACTTGTAAAAAACATGGATACCAGAAATCCAACAACTTTATTTCATGATCTCAAAAGATGTTTACATAGATTTTGAACTAAGTATGGAAGAGACATAACTGCTAGGTATTCCAAAGCTTTGCTATCCACTTGACTTTGTCGGATTTCTTCAACAACTTGTATAGTGTTAGGGTTTTAGCCCCCAGCCGACTAATAAATCTGCTAACGGCAGCTGCGGAACCCGTCAATCTTTGGACATCTTTGACGCAGGTAGGTTTGTGATGTTCAAGATTGCCTTGATCTTTTCCGGGTTAACTTCTATTCCTCTGTGAGAAACGATGAAACCCAAAGTTTTCCTGAGGGAACCCCAAATACGCATTTAGATGGATTCAACTTCATCTTGTAGGTGCGTAAGTTTTTGAAAGTTTCTCGCAAATCCTCAAGGAGTGTATCTTTTTCCTTGGTTACGACAGCATATCGTCCAGATAAACATGGACATTTTTCCAATCTGACTATGCAAACAACGTTGCATGCAACGCTGGTAAGTTGCACCTGCGTTCTTCAGGCCAAACGGCATGGTTACGTAGTAATACGTCCCGTATGGGTTATGAAAGAAGTCTTAATTTGATCTTCCTTTTTCATGCGTATTTGGTGGTAGCCGGAGTATGCATCCAAAAAGCACAAAAGCTCAGAGCCTGCGGTGGCATCTATTATTTGATCGATTCGCGGTAATGCAAACCTATCTTTCGACACAATTTGTTCAAGCCTGTGTAATCTATACACATTCTAAGAGCAGTAGTGTCTTTCTTCGGTACTAATACCGGATTTGCGGACCATTCAGTATGGATTACTTCCTTGATGAAATCCGCTGCTAAAAGCCGGATAATTTCCTTGCCAATAGCCTTCCGCCTTCTTCCGTCAAATCGACGGAGACCTTGTTTGACGGGTTTTGATCCAGGAATAACCTTAAGTTGGTGCTCAGCAAGTTCCTGGTACACCTGGCATGTCAGCTGGACACCAGGCAAAAGTATCCCAGTTCTCACGGAGGAACTTGATGAGCTCGCCTTCCTATTTGTCAGTCATCCCAGTCCCTACGACGACAAATTTTGTCGGATCTTTGGGATCTAGATTACCTGTCTTGTATTTTCGGACGCCTTGAAGCTGTCTATTGGCTTCCGGGTTTTCTTTTCCTGCCGGCATTTCTGACGGCGATACCTCCTTGGCTAATTCCTTCAGTTCTTCCTTTGCTATGACTCTCTGAGCGCAAAGGCGTTTTCTTTCTCCAACTCGTTTGCCAGCTTGAAATCACCGCTATAGTGATTACTCCTCCCTTGGGTCCTGGCATCTTCAGCTTGTTATAGATATAACAGGATCTTGCCATGAATTTGGCGAAAGCTGGACGTCCGAGTATTGCGTGATACACGCTTTCGAACGGCACTACTTCGAAGGATACTTTTTCCTGCCGGAAGTGATCTTTATCTCCGAAGGTGACATCTAGGGAAATTTCTCCTAGGGATCGTGCTTGCCTGCCAGGAACAATGCCATGGAAGCGTATGTTGCTGTAGTTGAGCTGAGACTCGGAAATCTTCAGATGCTTCAGTGTATCCAGGTACATTATATTAATGCTGGATCCTCCGTCCATCAGCACTCTTCTTAGCCTAGTATTTTGAACAATAGGGCTTACAAACAAGATCTTGTGTGCCGGGTTCAGGGATATTTCCGGGGATGATCAGACTGATCCCAGATTATCGGTGTGTTTGGAGTACTTTAAGAATTTCGGGGTTGCCGGAACAACCGTGTTTATTTCTCGAAGTGTTCTTTTGGCACCTTTGCTGACGGGGTTGCTAAGAAAGTTAGCATTGCTTCTCCATCAACTCTCGAAATTTGGGTTCGCCCTTACGCTGTTGTTCCTGGATTTTTTCGTCAGTGTCCGATTCACTGTCTTCTTTGTCAGCTTCTGGCTTTTGTTTGGCGGGTTCCTTTTGGAACCCTTCCCTTTACTTCCGCTCCTGCACTGCCTTTCATGTGCTTATTCAGCCGGCATTGCGCGTTTGTATGGGTGGGTTTCCCAAATTGCGAGTGTGAACACAAGGTTCCGACTTAAATCCTCTCCCACTCCTCTCGAGTGTAGTTGATTGGATCTGGTTGCGTCCTTTCCACTTGTTTCCCTTTTCTCCTCCAAAGGCTATGTTGACCTCTTTGGGTTTCGTCGTTGTTTTTGGAGTTCCTTTTTTGTCAGAACGAGGGGTTTTCTTGGCAAGTCAGTGATTCGATATTGCCTCCTCTTGCTCTGATGTTCGTCTTCGCTGCAGCGTGCTCATTGGCGGTTGTAAGCATAGATCCAAGATCTTTGTGCTTTTTGGAACCAACCATGACGGCACAGTCCGGGTTTTAGGCCATTGACGAAAGCATGCATTGCTTGTACGTCAGTTACTCCAGAGCAACTATTCTTCATTGTTGTCCATCTGGAGATGAAATCCACGTATGGTTCATCTTCGAATTGCGTGCAACGGTTTAGCTGGTTGATGCTGTTCGGGCGTTTGTACGTTCCCCGGAAATGCTGAGTGAATACTCTAGCCATATCATCCCAGCTGTGACTACTGTTCTTGATGGTAATCCATTGATCCAATCTCTGGCTCCGTCCAGCAACATTAGGGGAAGAAACTTGACCTTCCAAGTCTGTCCCATTGTTGATCTGGACGGGTGTATAGTAATCCGAGCCATCCGGGTTTGTGCTGCCGGTGTATTTCTGGTACGTTGGACCGACCTTGGCAAAGCCAGAATGCAGCGTTATTCTTCGGATCCTGTCAGTGAACACTTAGGACCAAAGTATATCATCCTTTTCTGCTCTGTCAATGTGTGCAGAATATCTTCGGCTGAATGGACGGAAGGGGATCTGCTCCTTTCTCTTCCATTGTTGCGCGAACGCGCTTTTCCGGGATTGTTTCTATCTCTTCCGTGGTCACGCCCTTTTGGATTAGGCGGAGTTCTACTCCTTGCCTTCTTTGTCCTTAGGAGGTGTCCGGGATCTCTCACGCCTGTGAGGTATATCGTATCTTCCAGCTTTCTCAGCTGGGTTTCTCGGAGGTGGCATTATTTTGCCGTCCTTCCGGTGTTTGTCTTCCTGATCATGGGGTATGTCCCCATCTTTCGGGAGATGGGATCCGGTCCTAGACGCTGCATCCCGGTTGTCGGGGTTTTTCTTGTCTTTTCTCGGATCCTCTTTTTATCTTTTGAGTTGTCTGAATCCCCGGGTTCTTCCGGTCCAGGTGCTCCAGCAGCGCAAGTAGCTGTTTTGCATAGGGCGGAGTTATCATGCAGCCTCCCTGATCGCTCTTGGGCGCGCTGTTGTTGTTGCAATGCTTTTCCTAGGAAAGCATACACCCCTTGGAGCTTTTCCCCGTTGGAATACAGATCGTTGTTAAGAATCGCGAACGCTGCTTCCGCGTTTTCTGCTGCGGTCTTGTATATTTGTTCGCCCTTGGCATCTTTGCCGTTTACCTGCTTTTGCCAAGATGGGTTATGGAACCTTTCTTTTGGCGGCAGTTCTTCCGGTCTTGCGATTCCGGGTAACCTAGTAGGTTTTAACGCGGATCTATTCTTTCTCTCGTACTCCTCTATTTCTTCCTTCATGACCTTGATGTCATTATGGGTTTGTTGGAGATGTTGCTGAGATCTGAGTAGATGTTGCTGTTGCCGTTGGAAAGCTTGTCTCCTGGCTTCCAGCATCTCAGGGGTTTCATCTGGTCCCACTGGTGTTTGCAATAGCTCTTGCTCTTCCTGTTCCGTCATTGGCGGAGCAGTGATTTCTTTGGATTTCTTCTCCGCAAGCTTTGTTCCGCTAACATCTCCTACTTCCAGGTTTTCATCAGCGAAATCAGCTGATTTTTTCTGCCGGATTTTGTATTGGAGTTTTTTGGCAGCACGGTGCTTTTTCTTGGAAGAGGGAGGTTTTTTGACAGGTTCATCTTCTGTCATTTCCTTGACATTGGGGAATACCGGAGAAGTTTCTCCGTTTTCTCTCTCTTCCTCTGGCGGAGGGGTTTTAGGGCTTTCCTGGCTGCCGGCGTCCGTGGTATCAGCCGGTTTCGCCATTAGAACTTCATGGAATCCCTCTTGAAAGGACTTAACCTTTCTTACGAAGGCGTCCTCATCTTCGTCTTCGGAGTCGAAGTTATCCGATCCGGTTTCCGACTCCAACCTCGCCTCAATGGCGGCAAGCACGGATTCTGCTTCCGAATTCATCGTCTTGTTGACGGATGTCGGATCTTCCGCCTCTGTGACGGGTGTTTGATCTTCCGTCTCCATGACGGGTGCGTTGTTGTCTGCCTCTTGCACGGGATTTCCGTCATCCGTGTTTTCGGCGATTTCGGATTGCACCATGCCGATAAAGTGTGTATCACTTTTTTGTCGGTGATCTGAGCAGAATCCGGCATCATAGTCATCTCCGACTAGGTATAGGGCGGGTGGGATAAATTTGCTTCCACCGCAAAACCCCATTGCTTCTGCA
The DNA here is from genome assembly GCA_028641055.1 of Alopecurus myosuroides. Classification (NCBI taxonomy): domain Eukaryota; kingdom Viridiplantae; phylum Streptophyta; class Magnoliopsida; order Poales; family Poaceae; genus Alopecurus; species Alopecurus myosuroides. Next base: position 538,790,021 of record CM054058.1, on the reverse strand, counting down.
GTTAGTCCGATAAAGATGTTAGCAGATCCTATCGGTAACACGCAGGCACTTACCAGGTGGTTTTGCGCCGGTATGTAGGATCCGTTGTCGAGGAAGCGCCCGACGTCGTTGTCGAACTCCAAGCTTCCGACAGTGATTGATCTTCCGATTCCGCCAAGTATCCCAGATCGGAATTTTACGCCTGACGTCGTTTGCCCCACGGTGGGCGCCAACTGTCGAGACATCGTAGTAGTTTTCATAGACGGGGGTGCCATGAGACTACGGTAGAGACGTGGGGTAACGGGATCGCGTAGTAGCACAGAACACAGGATTTTACCCAGGTTCGGTACGTCGCGACAGTACGACGTGCCTACTCCTGCACTTCTCACTAATTGGGACTAAAGCCCGTAAATAGGGTTACAATGTGAGGGTTTTAGATCTAAGCTACTCGACGAGGATGAGCTTCTCGGCGAGTTGGCGTAGAGCTTCTCTGTTATTCCTCTCCCTTATCTATCTCCCGTCCGGCTTTATATAATAGCCGGATTAGGGCTTACAGAATAGGAAACCTAGAAGACTACGGTAACTTGTAACTTGGAAAGCAAGGAATCCGTCTTCTCCTCCAATCCAGATCACATGGGCCGTGATCCGGGTTCTTCTAGAATCCGGCTTCTGTGCGTCGGATTACTGGGCCGCCTAATGGATCTAAGCCCACTACCACTTAGGCCACCCTGGTAATCCGGCACTTTGTCTACCATCTTCTATACCCCTATTTGGTATATATCCGACAAGTGGTTATTGAAAACAATGTTTTAAATATGGTGACCACATGATTTTAATTGGAAACAAAATGAGCACAAATGTTTTGGTTATTTCATAATTTCAAAAGTGGGTACTGTTTGCAATTGAATTTGAAATAACATTGGAAGTAATTGATTGAAATAAAAACCACCATTTTATTAGTTGATCATTATGGAAACAATTGGAAACAAAATGAGACTTTGGTTTGAACTTTTGATTTGAAATTATTGTAACATGACAAGTATGAAACACATCATTTGAAATTGTTTGAATTTCCATTATGAAAACAGAATAAAAACAGATGCAAAACAAATAGTAAACAAATGCAAACAAGGAAACAAATATGATGACATGATGCAATACTTTAATTAAACAGGAAATCAAACATTCTAGGGGTATTTTCATACTTGGGATGTTACAACCGACGTATGCTTCTCTCTAGTACGTTTCAAGACTTATAGGTGGAAACTCCCACTTCGGACGATCTGGAGGAAATCTTTGCAAATGTTATGGTACAACTTTGTTTTTCGTGTTAATAGGGGCAACCCTAAGAGAATCTCTAGCAGACCCCTTATCCCGGGATAAGGCTCGTTTTTGGCAATTTTTTCGAGCACAAACTCGTCGCGCAGAACAGGTCCCACATCCAGAACCTTAAATCGAAAATTAAAACTTCACGGGAGAATTTAAACATAAATTTCATCGTCTAATACTGCGAATTCATCATAAATTTACACGGACCTGAATCGATTTACAAAAGTACTAGCTAAAATGGCGTCGTCGGGTCGCTATCTTGTCCAGAAGAGGGTCTACGGTTATTTTTACCGGAGCCCAAGGGGATACGACAGCGCCATTGACGATGAAGATTCTACTCGTCGGGGTCGAGGTCGACGAAGAACTCCTCCTGCTTCATCTTCTCGGTGGCCCACTCTACCGCCTTCTCCCGTGTCTGCAACGACGTGTGGATGCCCTGCTCGAGGAGGACGTCATTGCAGACGTCATCGAGGCGGCGCCGCTTCTGAAAAGTACACTATGGTCTACTAGAGGGGGGTTAATAGGTGACTACCAAATTTTCTCCTTTTCCTTTTTATTTTGGGCTAAACAAGTAAACACAAGGTTATCTAGATGTGAAACTAGGTGAACAATCTATATGATACAATGCAAAGTACGCAACAGAAGCAATATGTAAGGTAACAAGATAAACCACAAGTGTAAACAAGGAGAGAAGGATATGTTTCCTTAAGTTCCTTCCTAAGGGAAGTACGTCTACGTTGGAGAGGTGTGGATCCATCCAGTGGCGGACCCAAAAAATTTGTTTGCTGGGGCGAACTTTTATGGGCAAAAGTTTTTTAAGTCTGCAAATGCATGTCTATTAGAAAAAATCATAAAATGAATGGTCCCCAAAAGATTCAATTGTATGATCAATAAAATAGAAGTACATATAAGATGAATGAACATGAAAAAACTTAGAACCTACTAATATGGATTTTTTCCGCGTAAAACGCCCAGTTCACATCTAGAATTTAAATATGAATTTAAATCTTAGCACACTTGTAAAAACTGTTTGCAAGATTGTTAAAATAGTAGAAGGGCAAGGTGAAAATCAATCATCAGCAGCCGGACCCGATGGCCAGGTAGGGACAATCGAACAGCGGCAGTAGGGTGCAGATGCAAGGGACGTCAAGGAACCGAGCATCCGAGCAGACGACGACGAGTAAATATGGGCGGTGGGCTGGGCAACAGAGTAGGGAGGTAGAGTCTTCTGGGAGGTCGAAGGGTAGGGGTTGCGGCGGCGGCTTGTGTAGCGCGACGACAGCAGTTCCGTAGACGGAGGTCGAACAAGCGGCAGCAGGAACGATTGAGAATTTTTTTTTCTCAATCAATTCAGTCTCGAACGATAGGACTTGATCCTGCTAGGCTACTGGATACTACGGACTACGGCTAGTGGGCTCTCTCCCTAATATGATCCCCGCTTACATCTTCATTAATTTCATTGAGCGGCTCCCTTCCTCTAATGATCGACCTGGAGCTGAACAGGGTCAGCCTGCTCTGCCGCCGGTTACCTGGGGCGGTCGCCCCAGTTTGCCCCAGTGCTGGGTCCGCCCCTGGATCCATCTAGGTGCTCCAATAGAACGGATGTGCACACCTTATTGTCCTTGTGCTTCTCCGGGGAGAGAGATTCTCGTTTCCACTATGTGGTCGACTTCAAGGCGTTGACCAAACCTTTACACAAGGATGAGGCAACTCCACAAGATGGATGGAGGTTCTCAATAATTCGAAACTTCTTGCAACAAGGTGGAAGCTCCAAGCACAAGGTTTCTACTAGGGTTCTAGGCCCCAAATATAGTTCTAGATCTACTAGGATGTGGGGGATGGATTTGCAATTCCTTTGGTAGAATCACAGATCTAGCTCTCCTCAAGCACTCCACGAAGTATGGTGTCGATTGGATGAACGGAGTGGGAGATCTAGGAGGTTGAAGCTCACATTAATGGAGGAGAAAGAGTGAGTGTGAAGCTTAGCAAAAAATGAAGAGTGAGTTGAAGGGGTTTCCTGCACGGCCGGAACTTCCGGGCCTACGGGAAATTCTCCTGTCTTCGCTCGCTCCATTCTTCCGAAGCTGGTTCAGCACGGCCGGAACTTCCGCCAATCCAGCGGAACTTCCGCGGGCTCGGAACTTCCAGCCAAACTGCCGGGCCAAGTTCCGCCCCAGAAGTACCGATACCACTACCTGGGAAAAAACCGGAAGTAGGGGCGGAACTTCCGCAAGCCAGAACTTCCGCCATACCGAAACTTCCGGCCAAGGTTCCACGCCAACGTCCGCCACAGGATGCGCGATACCAGTACCTAAAGGGAAATCCGGAAGGAGAGGCGGAAGTTCAGTCGGAACTTCTGGCAGAACAGCCGGAACTTCCGTTGCCTAGAACTTTGCGTGGAAAAATCACTAAAAGAACACACGACAAAAACATGAATCGAGTGTCATCAAACATTAAACCCGATAGGAAGGCATATGCACTTTCAATATCCCCCTTTTTGATGGATTGATGACAACACCGGTTCGTGGCGTTAAGGGCTTAAGAAGGAGCGGAGCTCCCCCGTAGTTGTGTGCATCTTTTGAGCGTTTGAAAGCTTAAAGACCCTCACAACTAGGGAGAAGTTCCCCTCAAACTTTTAGGACCCATACAAGAGATAATATAGCACAATGAATAAACAAGATAGGTAACAAGGTGCACACTAATAAGTTTCAAACAAACAAATGAGGTCCAAAGTAAATCCGGAGACACAAGTAATAAGAGCGAACGAGAAGACGAACTTGTGACTCCACCCTTGTAACAACCCGAGAAAAGCCTAATAGAACATTTCTCCCCCTTTGGCATCAAGGGTACCAAAAAGGGAGTAATGCGATGCTAGCGGCCCTACGGATGACTAGTCCGTCCAATGGTGAACCAGGGTGCGAGGAGGTTCTTTGCGCTGAGGGGCTTCATCATCACTCCAAAAGCTATGCTCATAGATCCACACGTCGTTGGGAGTAATAGCTTCCTCGGAACCAGTGGGAGACACGGGAAGATCCATCTTGCGCATGGTAGCCTTTTGACGAGCAACAACCTTCTTCTTATAGACATGATCATCATAGAGGCGGTCCTGAATATCAATCTGGAGACAGAAGGTCTTGCACACTTTGAGCTGCACTTTCTTGAACCATCTAGGAGCCACAATAGGAGGAGGAGGACCACAAGCACGAGTAGAAGAAGACGCAACCTTGGGCTTCTTGACACGAAACCTCTTGACAGGATGCTCAAAAAGTTCCATGGAGAGATCAAGCCTAGCACCATTCTTTATTCAACTAATATTTTAAAGCAGTCTCTTCACAAATTTATCAACTAATATATAGATGTACACTTTGATTCATCTGCCCGTTATAACTTCAATTCCTAAATCCTTAACCGAAATATTCAAAAAAAAATCTATTGAACATGCATGTTTGTTCTTGATGTTTTCATACTTGTGCTTATGATGGATGAACACCAATATGGAGACATCATAAACACTAATTTTTTTTACTTTATCCTAAGTAACTACATTCCATGTATGGCCGGTTCATGTGGATAATCAGTCCATTCTTGAACTACGGCGAGTGTGCTCCAAAATTTTACTTCTATTGCCTGAAGTGTTAGTGATTTTATCTAGATGAAAAAATAGACCAATAATGAATTTGGCTCATGTTGTGACTAAATACATATACAACTTACAATAAATCATTTATAGAACAGTGAATCTTGTTTTTTACCCCTAGGAGAAGGACACACTTTTTATTGTTGAAATTTTGCAGGCACAGGAGACACAACATATTTATGTTATATTTGTTTTCAGATTTTTTTAAATTAAATTATTTTTAACAATTCTATTTGTCATTCTAGGGGAACCTCACCCTCATGAATTCTCCTTCTACTTTATCGTGGCATACTTATTTGACATGAAGAATGAAAATACATTCTATATGTATGTTGCAGACAAATTCCTAAGACGACCCCGATTTACATATACGTTCCCAATATTATTTGGTTGGTGCCAACTGGGAACCATCCAATTACCCTACTACAAACGTTACTACTTTTCTACAATAATTTATGCAAGTTATAGATATTTCTTATCCATGAATTAAGATATCTTGAAAATAGCTAAAGAACTATACTCTAACTCTATAATGAACATCCCAATGAGTAACTCAAATCTATCTACAAATGTAAAATGAAACCCAAAACAGAAGAATAATTGACAAAGGTTTAAATAACCCATTTTAATTACCTAGTCTTTTATCACAAATTTACCAAGTGTTTTGAACCCAAAAGACACCCTCACATCACAACACACACACACACTCTCTCTCTCTGTGTGTGTAGTTGATGTTATTCGATGAGATGTGTGTAGGATTTAGTTTATTTGTGATAAAATGTGTAGGATTTAGTTCATTTAGTTAGCGAAATGTATAGTGTATAAAATCTATTAGTTGGCTTAGTATTTTTTTGATGAATTTTGTAGTGTACAAAATTTGTTAGTTGATTTAGTTAATGCATACAATGGAAAGTCGAAATGTCCTTATCATTTACTATATACTCCCTCCGTTCAACAATAGATGACTTGCATTTGTCTATATATGGATGTATCTAGATACTAAAACATGTCTAGATACATCCATATGTAAATAAGTGGAAGTCATCTATTGTTGAACGGAGGGAGTACATTAATAACAAATCCTGACTATTAAAACTTGCTTGTAATCTTTGATCATTCTTTGTAGTATTCAATTTGTCTCATTTGGTTACTTATCATGGTCTTACAATTCGTCTCATTATGTCTAAATACATCCATTTTTGTCAAACTTTGCGACAATTAATTGAGACGGAGGGAGTAACTACATATACAACTTCAGAAGAAAAATATATCTTCTAAGCCTCATATACAAGAGTCAGTCACAATTCCCACGTGCATCTAGCTATTACATGTGTCAGACGAAATCCTTTGTGTCCATGGGCATGTCGAACAGTCCAGGAAGGTGCACATTGGTGATCCTGCTCCTGCTGGTGAGTCCGCGCGACTTCTTCCTGGACTTCTTGGGCTTGGGCACGCGGCCATGAGCCTGCTCGGCGGCGCGCCGCTTGGTGGTGTCGGTCATGGGTTTCTCGCCGACCCTCCGGAGCTCCTTCTCGATGTCCAGCATGTCCTTGGGCAGCTTGATCTCGTGGAAGAGAGCCTTGAGCTCGGCGTCCTGCTCCATCCTGGACCTCGGGTCGTTCGGGTACACCATGTCCTGCTCGCCCGACAGCCAGTGGATGTCGCGCGAGGATTTCAGAGCCTGCAGATCCTCCAGCACGGACGGGTAGGCGTCCTCCAGCTCGGACACCGGAAGGCCGTCGGGGAAGCCTCTGATGAGAGCGAGCACCTGGTCTTTCCCATTCACATCGTTCTTGGGCTGCACGATGCAACGAGTAATGAAATCGGCATGGCTAGCCAAATACACGCACTCCCTTCAGAAAAGAAGAAGATAAATGCATGTACTCCGGCCGGCCTATACCTTGTAGGAGAAGAGCCGCCCGTCAAAGCGCACTTTGGGGTTGTTCCTCAGGCTCTCGAACACGGCGCGGTTGCGTTCGATGTCGACGTAGGTCGCCTCGTTGATCTGCTTCGCCGTCAGAGCTCTCCTCGTCTGAAAGTTCAGAAAAACACATCCACGTCAGGCAGTTGACAGACAATTTTCACCCCAGGAAACAACGCTCTGTCTGATCCCATCAAGCTATTCGGCAGGCCAATTAGTACCTTGTAGAGCAGCTCGATGACGTCCTTCATCTGCGACCCGACGGCGGAGGTCCTGACCGCGTGCATCTTCTGCAGCCTCGCCGTGTCATCGGAGAACCTGACCGCGGCGGCGGGCGCGGGCGGCCTCGCCGGCGCCCATGGGGCAGGAGCAGGCTGGTGGGGCCTCGTTGCGGCGGCGGCGGCGACGGATGGGGTTTTGGCCGCGGCGATGGAGGAGAGGCTGGCGTGGCACCTCTCCTGCTGCAGCTTGAACCGGTTGAGCTTGTGGTTCAGATCCATCTGAGAGCGAGGGAAGATGTTGTTCGCCAAAATTCCGGCGAAGTGGATTTGAGCGGGGTGAGATGAATCAAGCAACGGAAGAAGAACTCCAGACGAGATCTGCTGCCACTTCAATCAATTACTTTGGGCAGCTAGGGTTTCGTCTGCCTTGAGGCGGCGGCGAAAAAGTACTCCAGACAAACGGGCGGCCGTCGTATATATGGACGACGAACGAACGCACGGGTTCTCTGTCTCCTGGTCGGGGTCGGACTCGGATTCGCAGGTCGGTGCCATCGGGCCAGTCTTCGGCTGAGTTAACTGGGCTTGCGCGCCTCGGGCCCATCGGTCACACTTTTATAGTGTCGATCGCAAATTCGCTGAAAACGAGAGCTCAAAAAATTAAAAAATTAAATTCGCTGAAAATAAAATTAGCCTCCAAGTTTCCGTTGTCTAAAAAAAATTATTATGTTTCCAACTAGTATTTGATTCCGGGTTTCACTAAAAATGTCAGAGAAATTCCCAGAAAAAAAACAAGCTCTCCAAACTTCTAACAAAAAAAACTTAGGCAACATACGCTTTCAACTAATTTCACAAGCAATTTTTTTCCAAAGAAAATCAGACGTTCATACAAATTCAAACTAAATGACATTTCAGGTTCCAACATAAACAATATTACATCTCCAAATCCCAACAAATACTTAGCCAAGCTCCAAGGTATTTTCTTGGGAACCTTTAACCGAATTCAGGCAGCATCTTCCTAAGAAAATCACAACTTTCAGCTAAGTTCAAACGAATCGACGGTCAGGTAAAAAAAATAACCAACGGAAACTCTCAGTCTCAGCTATACATCCATCTAGTTGCGAAAAGAAAAAAAAAACAAGGCACTTCGCTTCCGGAAAACTGTCCTGCCAGTTGCCACCATGAAAAAAGGACAGACTGTTTATTTTTATTTTTTAACCGAGCTCAAGAACGAACATATGCATACGAACAAAAACTGCAAATACACAATTTTGGATCGAAACAAGTGCTCTGTGCCATGCACCAAAGCTCAAAAACCAAAGCTCTCCAAGAATTAGATTCTGTGATTCTATGATAGTAGTATCACGTACCTTCATGTCCTGGATGTGTTTGGCCCGTTTACGCATACAATTGCCTTCAGATTAGATAACCTCGTCCTATGTACACACAGGCAGAATTCATGCGTGCATTTCATAAGACACAGCCACAGTTGGCAGCGAACCGATCCATAACATTCTCATCATATTGCTCAACTTCGACCAAACAGACATAAGACACTACCAGTATACCAAGATAGACACAGCTGACACATGACAAGACCAAAAAGAGAGTGGAGTCTCAAGAGTTCATCTACCAGATTGGAGTTTGGCAACTAAACGGAATGCAGATTAGACTCATTTCTTCAGCTCGATGTAGACCGGAGAGTCCTGGGGAGACCACATGGCGTCCGGGACGAACAGCGACGCGCTTGCCTGGTACGGCCTCATCAGACGTCCGACGCTCCGCGTCTCGCCAGACAGACAGAGGGTGCCAGTCCGCGTGTACACCTGGATCTTGTACTTGAAATCATCCTCCCTGGCCGGCTCGCTCGTGAGGTGGATCACCGATAGGGCACACCCTGACGGCATGCTCCGGTCGACCACAAGCAGGAACACTGCCCCATTATTGGTGAGGGACACAAAGCTGGCCTGCTCATCATCGCTTATCTTCAGGGGGCAGAGGTTGCCGGCTGCGACATTGGTGAACGAGATCGCAGGGTGCTGCATGTTTATGTGGTCGCGCAGGTACCGGCGGGCGTATGGGCGGCAACCAACGATGGGGCAGTAGCATGGGGCGTGGATGCAGGACTCTTCATGCGCTGCCATCTTAGTGAACTGGATCATGTCCGTGCAGCCATGCTCCTTGAACGAGCATGGCACGGTCATGCCGCCGAGGATGTGCTCCACAGAGCGGCAGCGGGTGTCGTTCGGCTCCCCACACAAGCTGCATTCGCAGTTGCAGCACCCCAAGCATGTGATGTGGCCACTGTTGCACTGCAAATAGAAAGAGAAAAACAAAAAAAACATAAGTGTTAGTGAAACAGGAACACAAGTGCACAAGCATGACACACCACTGGATTGCCCAGATTTGTGTCATACTACCTACAGTAATTGTGATGCAAAAGCATAGCATCTTCCACATGAAGAGTTCAAACTCCGCTCTTGCCTGCTAGTAATAGACAAACAGTTTGTCGAATCTGGCTACACTCAGTAAAGTGCATCATAGATAGAAAATGCATCATAGATTCTTGGTCATGTAAAGTGCAAAAAGCCACATGAGAAATAGAAGATGTCGAACACATAACGCTATGAGTTGTGACCAATGTGTCCATATTTTATTGAATTTCCTAGTAACAGACAACCAGTTCAACTGCAAACAGAAGTTCAGGAACAGAGTAGGTAACCAAATCATCATCGTTGATGCAAGATTTGCCACAATTGAACAATCAGAAACATATAGAACATCAACAACTCGTAACTTGGAACTAAATTGCCGGGTTTAAATGAACTAACAAAATGGAATAAATATTCAACAAGGGTACATTAATATTAGTTTGTACTACTGTGGTTTTCCGCACCGCTAGTACGCATATATATATGACTTTCATGATAGTAAGAGTTTGTTGAATCAGGTTCCACTCAGTGATCCAGAGAGTTGATACTGCATAGGCCAACATTTGATTTACAGTGCATCATAGATGTTGGTCATGGGCTCATGGCAATCAGCAACCCACAGGGAGGTAATACATTCCCCGCTGAACTAGAGAACATCAGTGACAATACTTAGTGAAACCTAGCCGCACGCTTTGCAGGCTTATGGAAAAAAACACAAGTGTCAATAACTAGTGATACAGAACTAAATTGAAGTCCAAATGTATCTCGTAAAACAGAGTAAATAATCGACGAGTGGATATTAGTGCGTCGAGTACAGTTCTCCGTACCTGGAAAAGGGGTGGAACCAATGTGCCGCGACAAGCAGAGCATTTCAGCACCTTGGGGTCTAAGGTGACACTGATCTCTGACGCCGCAGACTCGGCCTCGGACACAACCTTTGCCTTCTTCGCGCAGCTGCTCCCCGCCAGCCCGAACCTTTCCGAACGAGGCTTCTGTAGATAGCCCACAGCAAAAAGCAAAGTTATTGACCAACACAAGACTAAGCTACAACAATCAAGTCGAAAAAACATGTATCAAGTATGGTCGATATGTTTCAGAGAATCCAAGGCCCTCCAGAAGTCCAGATCAAAATCTGATACGGTACCAAAATGTTATACTATTATTACCAAGCCAAAAATATCTTGGGACCAGACCATGGAAATCAGCACTACCGCGATACTGTTTGCAAAATCGCTTCAAACTGGGCCCTGTTATGCGAACACAAGGGCTTAACTCAATTTCCCCCAAACCCTGACTAAACCTCCGGCCCGCCGCCGTTCTCCCATCACGCCCAGCGGCGAGCTCCGCACCACCTCCGCCGCCGCCGCCTACACCGACCGCGCGCGGCGGTGCAAGCGCCAACTCCCCCTCTTCCGCGCCGCCGTCAAGCCACCGCCTGGGCAACCCCCGTGAACCCACCGCCGTCGGCCCCGAAAGCAAGCCGCACATTCCACATACACGACCGGCCCTAAAATACTCCGCGGAATAAACTAATGCCAGATCTGAAGTCCTGATACCTACGAACCCCATTCCATTCTGCCCCGGGCGCAGGGAACCGTGGCGGCGGTTGCAGGGACGCGGATCAGAGGGAGAAATGCGGTGGGGGTGCATACTCACCCTGATCATGGTGGATGGGTGGATGATCGATCTCCCGCTGAGTTCTTCTGAATCCAGTTCCCGTCGAGCTCGCTGGAATTGTTTTCCCTAGCAGCACTTCTCGGTGGAGAATGACCTCTGTCCGTGCACCGCAGTCCGCAGCCAGGACGTCAACTTTTTTTAATTACTACAATAGAAAGACTTTGTTTGGCAGTCTTATTAAAATATTATTTTGGTACTTTCTTGATTTTTTTTTGCAGGAATGGTACTTTCTTGATTCGTAGTTTCCTTTTTAAAACGGGCCTACATAATTTCCGTATAAGTAGCAGTCGCGTCGTCTAATAAAAGTAGAAATGAATAAGGGATTTAAGTCACCTTTTTGTCATCTCAAAAATAAAAGTCTGGCTTTTTGTGAAGTGTTTAGGCTTATCTATGAAGGCCGAAGGGGAAGTGTTAGGGCAACTCGAACGAAAGCCCTCCTACTGCATTTTTGTATCTGTTTTGGGACGAACATTGTCGTTTCTCCCACGTGTCGCTTTTGCGTTTTCCTGGCCCATTGCAAATGATGCGGGATCCACGTGCTCCCCGCTCTAGTGCGTCGCACCTGAACGCGGGGGCGTGAGACGCGTAGGGCTCATCGTCGGTGCTCGTGCCACACACGAACGCACTATCCAACGTGGAGAGCGGGACACACGTCAATTCGCAGTGCACGCCACTCGAGCCGCATTGCCGCCCAGGTGGGCCGTGAACCCACTCCAGATTCTTGCGCCGCCGCCGCAAATGGGTTTTGAGGTTGCCGTCCCGATCGCTGAGATGAACGCCACCATCACTCTGGCTCCGCACACCCTCCTCCAGACCGGCATGTTGGATGAGGACTTCGATATTGAACACCTCTAAGCACAAGAGAGATGCTTTTCCACGAAGCCGTCGGCGTGGTGGGGCGAGGGAATGGGACCTAGCGGACGTGTTTGCGACTTGACATGGGAGGTGGAGCATATCCACCCCCGCTGAGCCTGAACCCAAGGAGGAAATCGCCGACTACCTCGAATGTTCGTGCATGGCCAAATCCATTCACAAGTCAGTTCAACTCATGGATGATGATGGTGTTCAATGGTCGGTACTGGAGTAGGAGGACAACGTCAGTCCTCCACCACTATAGTCGACCTTCAATTCGGATTAGGGATTCAGTATAGTAGATTTTTAACTAAATGTTTTGGTTCTGTCGAACCTGAAAGTAATTGCTTGGAAATGTGATTTCTAACAAATCTATGAGAATGTAAAATGATTTTGTTTTCGGACCAACAACTATCTTTTAGGTTTGTATCAATGGATGGAAATAAGATAGGGAGGAGGTTTCACGTTCAACTCTGCGCACGATAATCTGTCGGGTGTATAAGCATCACGTTTATGGTGGATAATCAATCTCTCACTCAGTTCTTCTGAATCCAATTCTCGTCGAGCTCTCCGGGAACTTCTCGCGGCAGCTGTTTTCGATGGAGAAGGACATCGGTTTGTACTCCGCGATCTTATTAAAAGGAAATTTTTGGTAGTCCTATTAATGATTTTTTTTGCAGTATCTTGATTTGCAGCTTCTAAATTGGGCCCAAAATAGCTGGAGGATCTTTTTCATTAATTTCCATATAAGTAGTAGTCGCGTATAAAATTCAATTATTTTAGTTCGCCTTTTAGTTACGCGTTTACAATGTGTCTGTTTGGAGGGAATTACAAGTGTTTATAAAAAGTCGTATTTTAGTGAAGTGTTTAGGGTTATCTTTGAAAGTCAAAGGTGAAGTTGTAAGGAAGCTCCAACGAGAGCCCTCGTTCCACATCCGTATATCCACGCCCCAATATATGCCCCCAAATGGACACATTGTCCGGACGACTGTTCAAAATATCATCCGATATACCGATTTATCGGTCGGTTTATCTCTTATCGGGTGGTGACTGATAAGATAAATGAATATCGCTGGAGTTTATCATTCGGGACATTTTGTCGGTCTTACAAACGATTTATCGGTCAATATGCCGATAAATCGGCAGATATATCGATTTTCCAGCATTGGAACATGTGATTGATGACATCCATCATAGATTTTTTAGTATTATTGAATACAATATATGTACATATCATAATTTAGAGTTTTTAGTGTTGATATGATATATTTGTATAGCATATTTTAGATGATTTAGTGCTACAATTTGGTATTTACAAGAAAAATGGCAGATAAATAGTCGACCGATATAATCGATTTACGGCAGAAAAGCCGACATATCTCTTATAATGGGTCTAGCGATAAGTTAACGATAAGAGATATCATGAACATTGGTCCGGACTATTTCCATTTGGCAAGGGTTGGTTTTCTGCCAAATGGACATTGTCTGCGTGCGGGCGTGTGTTGTGTTATGTGTATAAAAATAACCTACACAAACCACCAGGATCTTTGTATGAAGGTATAAGTGAGAGGTTAGATCTGGATATTGCAAACATGAAAGTGATGTTGATGTAGCATGTTGAAGATCCTCGAAGATAAGCATAGCAAAGGGATGTTGTCGTGTTTACGTTCCCGCTCGAGGAGAATCAAACATATGATATCTCTAAGAGTTCACACACGTTCGTCGCCTTCGGTTCAACAAATGTTGTCCAGAACGAGAGTTCAACTTGTGTACTAATGGTTGATATCCAAACACACGTGAGAGAGATAATACATCTTTTGGAGAACACACACCTGATATGTCATAAATGTATCCTTAATTTCGGATGTTCCATGTTGTTTTTATGCCATATGCTACATGTTTTCCTTACACTTTCTGCCATTTTTATCGATTTCCCGGGACTAACCTATTGACCACAGAGCCGGTTCATGTTTTCTGCTGTTTTTAATTTCAGAAAAGTTGTTCTGGAAATAATTCTGGAATTGGACAATTCGAAACCCGGAATTCTTAGAATTGCCGAAGGTTCCACGGAGTCCCGAAGAGGCCCGGAAGGTGGCCACACCATAGGGCGTCGCCCCCTGGCCACGCCTGGGGGTGGTGTGGGGCCCTCGGGCGCCCACCGCCATCGCCCTTTCTCCCATATATTCCCCCCGATGCGTGAACCCTAAAAATGTACCACTTTTCCACGAAAAACACCCGAGGACGCCGTCATCGTCAACCCGAGATCGGGAGGATTCTGGAGTTCTCCTCGGCACCCTGCCGGGAGGAAATATCATCACCGGAGGGGTCTGAAAGTGCAATATGGTCAACTAGAGGGGGGGTGAATAGGTGACCTACAAATTTTACTTCTTTTTCACTTTTAATGGGGGTACGTCTTTTTCACTTTTAATGGGGGCTTTAAGAAAGTAAATGCTTGATTACCTAAATGTGCAACTAAGTGAATACCCTAGGTGGTACGTAGCAAGTAGCAGCGGAAATAAAGGAACGGTACAAGATAACAACAAGTGAAAAACACGGAGACAAGGATATGTTTCCCGTAGTTCCTTCTTAAAAGAAGTACGTCTACGTTGGAGAGGTGGGGAGCCACCTAGGCGCTCCTCAATAGCACGGATGTGCACACCTTGTTCTCCTTGAGCTTCTCCGGTGAGGGAGATTCTCGTTTCCACTATGAGGTCGACTTGAAGGCGTTGACCAAACCTTTACAAAGGGTTGAGGCTACTCCACAAGTGAGATGGAGGCTCTCAACAATCGAAGCTTCTTGCTACAAGGTGGAAGCTACAAGCACTAGGGTTTCCCTTGAATAACAAAGCAACCAAGAGATTACAAGATCCCAAGAGTTGTGGTGTGGGTACACACGTTTTGGCTTGGTGGAAAGGTAGATCTAGTCCTCCTCCATGAGATCCTTGAAGGGCATCGAGTTTGGTTGGAGGAGGAGGGAGATCGGGGCGTTTTGAGCTCTACAACAATGGAGGAGAGAGAGGAATGGACGAGCTGCCTATCTAAGGAAGAAGACAGCTATTATAGGCTCCTCCAATTTCTGACAGTTGCAGTCCTGTAGGACCGGAATATTCCGGTGTAAGCACCGGAAATTTCCGGTCTGCCTGGGCCGGAATTTTGAATAGTCCGGGGGGCGGATATTTGAAATATCCGGGGCGTAAATTTCCGCCCCAATACTCCGCCCCCCTCTCTGCGCGCGGGCACCAGCTCGTTGACGAAAAATGGCTAAGGACCAGGGGCCGGATATTTGCACCGGACATTTCCGGGGCAAATTTCCGCCCCAGCTTCTGTGCGCGGGCAGCAGCCAATTGTTGAAAAACGGCTAAGGACCAGAACGCTGGAATATTGAAATATCCGGGGGCGGAAAATTGAAATGTCCGGGCCCGAAATTTCCGGACAGAATTTCCGCCCCCATCTCTGTGCGCGGGCAGCTGAGAGTGCTCCAATTTCTTCTAAGTCCCAGAGGGCCGGATTTTTGCACCGGAAATTTCCGCCCTGGCTTCTGTGCGGGGGCAGTGAAAACACTTAGTCGTTTCAAAGATGCCAGAAGAGGGCCGGAATATTCCGGTGCTGGGGCCGGATATTCCGCCCCATAGGCACCGGAAATTCCGGTGTGCATACTGAAAAATCCGGTGGCATAGAAACAAGAATGTAGTCCCTTCTCTTTGATCTTCCGTCAAGAATAACAATAAGCATCTGAGATAAGAGCTGCACAGACTAAAACAACACTGTTAGATAGATGATACCCGTGTTATCATCATCACCAAAATCATTAGAGGGATCATGAGCTTTCAATATCCCCCTTTTTGGTGAATGATGACAACACGGGTATTTGCAGGGAAATAAACTAACAGTGCACGATATGAAAACATCACAGATAGCATATATAGGAGACATGCCTCCTAATAATAATAGTTCACCAACGAATAACGAGTACGATAGAACGAAGTTCGAAAAGACGCACGAAATGATAAAAAGGGCAAATGAAGAACGAAACCCTCCCAAGCAAATGCCCACGATCATCTAGATCTTCTCCCCCTTTGGCATCAGGATACCAAAAAGAGAAAAGAGAGAGCTACGTCCCATGGAGCAAACTCTAGGCCTGGGTGTCCTCTTCTTCCTCTTCTGCTTTATCCTCGGTGACATCCTCCATGTCCTCATCATCATCCACACCAATATCCCAGTCAACGTCGCGGTTGTTTCAGTTCTTGTAGGCAATCCTGGGAGGAGGAAGTGGTGGCACATTGGGAGCACCAAGAGCAGTCATGATGTGAAGCTGGTTCCCGAGGATGCTGCGGCGCTCCACATAGGCGCTGTAGTTCTCCTTGTGGAGGCACACATTCATGCACATCACCTTCTCAATTGCGCGAACAAGCCATGAGCGCTTCTTCTTGCCAGGGGGAGGAGGACGCATGCGAGGATCACGGTGGCCTTGACCTGTGGCACCCACATCATGTGCATCCTGCTGAGTGTGGGCAACCTTCTTGTACAGGGTGACGTCCTTGTGCTCCTCACAGTCAAGCTCCAGGTCCTCACGGAGTGCTTCGGGATAGCGGGCCTTGATGAGCTTCATAATATAGGGAGCATATGGAGGCACTTTGCGGTGGAAGAGAGCAAAAGTGGATCTCATTGAAGATGAATCCATCACATCAATCTTGTGGGCCTCCATGCCAGTCATGTCGCTCTCAGTGAAGGTCAAGAAGGCGTGGTACATGAGGTTGACCAAGCCACCACGAATAGCATCATTATTGCCACCACTTGGGGCAATAGACTCCCGGAACATGCGCAGCAGGATGTCATATATGGGATACAACCCTTTGGTCGAGCCAATCACACCTGTGGAGCCATACAACTCAGCCAGCCTGTTCTTCTCATACTCAACCCCGTGAATATGCATGCGGTGACCCTGGGGAGTGTTGAGGCCAGAAAAAGGATACCCAAGCTCAGAAGCAAAGTCATGGAAGTTGGCGGTGAGCAAGTGAGGGCCAGACATCCAGGACATCCCAATCTCTTCAGAATCATCAATGACAAGTGTGGCATAGAACTGCTGAATGAATGTGGTATTGTAGGAGCATCTAGTCTCCATAAGCGGACGCAGACCAAGTACCTCAGCTAGCTGAACAGAGTTGTTGAAGTAGGAGGGGTTGGCAGCCAGATGAGCAAAGTTGATCACCTTCATGGGGCACACGGGCTTGCTCATCACAGTGTACACCTGCTTGAATAGGGTCTCCTGCTCAACATGCCAAAAGCACGAATCAATGGTGGGGTCCTGAGGACCCTCTGTGTACCATGCCTTGGCCCTCCATGCCTTGAACTCCAGAATGGACATGGTGCCCATGTTGAGAGTGGCCTTGCCTTGCTGTCTGCCGGCCTTGCGGGCAGCCCTGTCAGCATCACGTTGACGCTCATACTCTCTCTCAGCATCCCTCGCACGCCGGCGAGTCTCATTATCCTCAACATAAGTCCCCTCTTCATTTTCTGTCAGGTGGCGGAGGCGCTTGCGGGTACTGAGCAGCTTGCTGGGCCTAGAGCTTGAACCATCTGCGAGGAAAGCAGAAAAGATGCAAAGAAAACCACACAAGAATCAAAAACGGGGGCTCACGACTTGAGAAAATGAAGCAAGTAGATGTCTGTTCGAGATTCAGTACAGGCCGGAAATTCCGGTCGTCGGTGCGGAAATTCAGCAGGGCGGAAATTCCGGCCTCAGGGAAATTTCCGGGGTGCGGAAATTCCGGTCCTGTGGCGGAAATTTCCGGTCTGCGAAATTTTCGAATCCAGATCTGAATCTGGGCCTGGAGCGAATCTAGAATGAGGAATCTAGTACAAAGATGAATCCTAGAGAATAGGTGATACGTGTGTGAACAAAGAACCGTGCTATACCATGAGGAACACTAGATAGGAGAACAACGCATCTAATCAACCCAAAATTGCGGAGAAAACGTACACATACTGGGATCCATGAACAGGAACGGACGTGCGGTCTCTTGATCCGCAAAAGGTGAGTAGAGGACGAGGAGGGGAGGCGAAGGGGCCTCCCGGAAGTCTCGGAGGCGGCGGCGGCGGCTGGAGGCGAGTGGAGGCGAGGGGAGGGAAGCAATCTGGAACTGCTCCCTCCCGTCGTCCTTATATAGCCCCAGACCAACCACACCGGAAATTTCCGGTATTAAGGCCGGATATTCCGGGGCCCGGAAATTTGGGCCGGAATATTCCGCCCAAATATCCGGTGTGCCCTCTGTGAGCGGGCACGCGGGATATTTGGGGAATTATTCGAGTCCATTTTCTAACCCCGGAAATTTCCGGGGCTTAAGGCACGGAATATTCCGGGCCCCGGAAATTTACGCTCCAATTTTCCGGTGTGCCTTCTGCGAGCGGGCACATCGGAAATGGGCGAAATTTCTGGGACAAATGTCTGAGGGCCGGAATATTCCGGGCCCTAGGCTGGAATTTCCGGTGTTCCCACGCCATCCGAGTTTTTGTGGAAGATGGAACAAGTCGTGAGCCTCCAAAAACGAAAACACAAACAAACGCACGAACACGAGGAAAACATCAAAATACAAACTCAAAGGAAAAAGTTGGTGGCCGAAGCCACCGTGTTTGAGTGATACCAAGGAGCCGCGAAGATGTATATTGGACTCAGAAGTATAACTCACGTGTTAAGCACAATAAGTCACAAATTGACTAGATATGCATGACGTTGTGATTGTTTTACGCATGATAGGTGGAGTGTTTGTTCATGAGTTGAACTACGCTCCCCCTATGTCTATGCCTACATCTAGACTAGATAGCACATATAGTGAAGGGACTCATGCAAGGGTTCAAGAGAAGTTAGACGCATCGATCACATTTAGTTCATTCCTCAAACCCCGAAATCTTGGTTCATCAAGGGCCTTCGTGAAGATATCCGCGAGTTGATCCTTGGTTGCAACATAGGAGAGGTCAATATCACCCTTCTCAACATGATCCCGAATAAAGTGATGCCGTATCTCAATGTGCTTCGTCTTGGAGTGAAGAACGGGATTGTAGGCGATCTTGATGGCACTCTCATTGTCGCACAAGAGAGGAACGTTGTCGAAGATGATGCCATAATCTATCAATGTTTGCCGCATCCAAAGTAATTGAGCACAACAACTCGCCGTGGAGATGTATTCGGCCTCAGTGGTGGAGAGTGCAATGCAGTTTTGCTTCTTGGAAGACCAACATACCAATGAGCGGCCAAGAAATTGACAACTTCCGGATGTAGATTTCCTATCCGTCTTCTCTCCCGCATAGTCCGCATCCGAATACCCAATGAGCTGAAAGCTTGAACCCTTGGGATACCAAAGACCAAAGTTTGGGGTATGAACTAAATATCGAAAGATACGCTTAACCGCTTCAAAATGACTTTGTCTCGGGGAGGCTTGAAACCTTGCACATTTATCAACGCTATACATAATAACGGGTCTAGATGCACAAAGGTAGAGCAAAGAGCCAATCATGGAGCGGTATACCTTTTGATCTACCTCTTTACCATTCGGGTCGGGTTTCAAGTGGACATGGGAGTCTTCATAGGTTTGGCATCGTGCATGTTGAAGCGCTTGAGCATGTCTTGAGTATACTTGTCTTGCTTGATGAATGTGCCTTCGGGATGTTGCTTGATCTCAAAGCCAAGAAAATACTCCAATTCTCCATCATTGACATCTCGAATTTATCCGTCATAAGCTTGCAAAACTCATCATTGAATGCGACGTTAGTAGAACCAAAGATGATCATCCACATAGAGTTGGCATATGAACAAGTCACCTCCAACCTTTTTGGTGAAAAGGGTGGGATCGATTAAACCAACATTGAACCCATGATCTACCAAAAACTCTTTAAGGTGCTCGTACCACGCACGTGGAGCTTGTTTAAGCCCATATAGCGCCTTATCGAGTTTGTAGACATGATCGGGGTGGTTGGGATCTTCGAAACCCGGAGGTTGCTTGACATAAACCAACTCGTGGATGGGACCATTCAAAAATGCACTTTTAACATTCATTTGTTGCAATTTAAACTTGTGATGAGAGGCATATGCAAGTAAGATGCGAATAGATTCAAGACGAGCAACGGGAGCGAATGTTTCACCGAAATCGACACCTTCGACTTGAGAGAAACCTTGAGCAACCAATCTAGCCTTGTTGCGGATGACGATGTCGTCCTTGTCTTGTTTGTTCTTGAAGATCCACTTAGTGCGGATGACGTTCTTGCAATCTTTGGGCCTTGGCACCAATTTCCACACCTTGTTGCGCTCGAAATTGTTGAGTTCTTCGTGCATAGCTTCAAGCCAATCTTGATCTTCAAGAGCTTCATAGACCTTCTTTGGCTCAATGTGAGAGACGAATGCATGCGCTTTGCTAAAATCCGCTAGTTGCCTCCTTGTGACGACCCTTCCACGAACTTGTCCAAGATTCATGTCCTTCGTGTGACCGGCACGAGCAAGATTATCTAGTCTTCTCTTTGCCCTACGAGCTAGCATCTCCTCCAAAGTTTCCTTGGATAGTACTTGATCATCACCTTCATCATCGGAGACATGACCACCTTGATCTTGATCATCAACGGGAGGTGGATCCCTTATGTTCCGAGTTGTATCATCACCATGTGTATCTTGTTCCTCATTGTGAGCTTGGCCTTCATCATGAGCTTGACCTTGATTGTTAGCTTGGCCTTGTGGTGAAGCGTGAGGGCTTGGTGCATCTTGTTGGGTAGCTTGGTTATCAATGGATGTAGTCAATGGCTCCACTTGAGTGGGGCATAGTCCTTCTCCCTCCGTCATCCGGTAACCCTCAATGGGGATTATTTCACCAATCCCCATTCTTCTTATGACGATGGGAGGAATTGCATCTCCTACAATACCATGATTTATATGGCCCCCTTGGGACCCATTATCCTCATCAAATACCACGTCTATAGCTTCTTCAACTTGTCCGGTGGACTTGTTATAGACTCTATAAGCATGAGCGTTTGAGGCATAGCCAACAAAGATACCCTCATAGGATTTAGTCTCGAACTTTGACAAGCGTTTCCCTCTCTTGCGAATGAAGCATTTGCATCCAAAGACCTTGAAGTATGAAACGTCCGGCTTCTTGCCCGTGAGAATCTCATACGGGGTCTTGTTCAAGATCTTGCGGAGATATAATCGGTTGCTAGCGTGACAAGCGGTGGAGACGGCCTCGGCCCAAAAAATATAAGGAGAAGAGAACTCCGCAATCATGGTTCGAGCCACATCCATAAGAGTCCGATTCTTTCTCTCCGCCACACCATTTTGTTGAGGAGTGTAGGGAGTGGAATATTGATGAGCAATGCCTTCCTCACCAAGAAATCCCTCTACGGTGTAGTTCTTGAACTCGGAGCCATTATCACTTCGGATAGCCATGATGCTTGTATTATGTTGTCTTTCCACCAAAGTGATGAACTCGATGACCCGCTTTTGAGTCTCACCCTCTTGCATAACGAAGTTCTCGGAGTTGTCAATGGCCACATCATACTTGGAAGACTGAATGCTAGCATTTCCTTGAAACAAGGTGTCAAGTTTGTCCCAAGCTTCCTTGGCGGTCTTGCAACCGCGGATGTGAGTGAGATGCTCCCTTGGGAGAGCCTTCTGGATAATAACGAGAGCAGTTTTGTTGAGTTGAGATTCAACATCCTCCCTTGGAGTCAAGTTGCTTGGGTCATGAGGATGAAATCCATGGATCACGCTTCTCCACAATGCCGTACACGATCCTGAAATGTGAGATTCCATTTCAAACTTCCAAGAGGAAAATTCGTTAGTGTTAAGGATGGGTGGAACTCCAACATTAAGGATGTGTGGCATGGAAACGATTGGTGGATAGAATCATAGTTTTTTGGTGGTGGAACTTTTGAATTGGACCCCGAACCATTAGCCGTTTGAGACTTGGAGCCACCGTCACTCTCCTTAGCTTTGGCTTTAGCCTTTTGTGCGGCTTTAGCCTTAGCTTTGGCAATGTTCTCTTCGATTTCAGAAATATCCGAATTTGTTTCCTCATCCGAACTATCCTCATCGGTGACATGGGGAGAGTGAGATGGCCCCTTGGTTCTACCCATCATGTTCTCCAACATCTTCTTGATGGAGGAAACCTCCGAGCCCACACTAGAGCTAACCTTGGACAATTGGGTTTGAATGGTACAAACCATTGTCTCTAGGTTGGCTATAGTGTCGGCCATTTTGGAGAGCTCCTCCTTAGAAGATTCGAGATCATCTCTGTTGACCATGATTACTCTTAGGCGGTTAAGCCCGATAAAAGAGCCGAGGCTCTGATACCAATTGAAAGTGCAATATGGTCAACTAGAGGGGGGGGGGAGGGGTGAATAGGTGACCTACAAATTTTACTTCTTTTTCACTTTTAATGGGGGCTTTAAGAAAGTAAATGCTTGATTACCTAAATGTGCAACTAAGTGAATACCCTAGGTGGTACGTAGCAAGTAGCAGCGGAAATAAAGGAACGGTACAAGATAACAACAAGTGAAAAACACGGAGACAAGGATATGTTTCCCGTAGTTCCTTCTTAAAAGAAGTACGTCTACGTTGGAGAGGTGGGGAGCCACCTAGGCGCTCCTCAATAGCACGGATGTGCACACCTTGTTCTCCTTGAGCTTCTCCGGTGAGGGAGATTCTCGTTTCCACTATGAGGTCGACTTGAAGGCGTTGACCAAACCTTTACAAGGGGTTGAGGCTACTCCACAAGTGAGATGGAGGCTCTCAACAATCGAAGCTTCTTGCTACAAGGTGGAAGCTACAAGCACTAGGGTTTCCCTTGAATGACAAAGCAACCAAGAGATTACAAGATCCCAAGAGTTGTGGTGTGGGTACACACGTTTTGGCTTGGTGGAAAGGTAGATCTAGTCCTCCTCCATGAGATCCTTGAAGGGCATCGAGTTTGGTTGGAGGAGGAGGGAGATCAGGGCGTTTTGAGCTCTACAACAATGGAGGAGAGAGAGGAATGGACGAGCTGCCTATCTAGAGGAAGAAGACAGCTATTTATAGGCTCCTCCAATTTCTGACCGTTGCAGTCCTGTAGGACCGGAATATTCCGGTGTAAGCACCGGAAATTTCCGGTCTCCCTGGGCCGGAATTTTGAATAGTCCGGGGGGCGGATATTTGAAATATCCGGGGGCGGAAATTTCCGCCCCAATAATCCGCCCCCCTCTCTGCACGCGGGCACCAGCTCGTTGACGAAAAATGGCTAAGGACCAGGGGCCGGATATTTGCACCGGAAATTTCCGGGGCAAATTTCCGCCCTAGCTTCTGTGCGCGGGCAGCAGCCAATTGTTGAAAAACGGCTAAGGACCAAAACGCCGGAATATTGAAATATCCGGGGGGCGGAAAATTGAAATGTCCGGGCCCGGAAATTTCCGGACAGAATTTCCGCCCCCATCTCTGTGCGCGGGCAGCTGAGAGTGCTCCAATTTCTTCTAAGTCCCAGAGGGCCGGATTTTTGCACCAGAAATTTCTGGGGCAAATTTCCGCCCTGGCTTCTGTGCGGGGGCAGTCAAAACACTTAGTCGTTTCAGAGATGCCAGAAGAGGGCCGGAATATTCCGGTGCTAGGGTCGTATATTCCGCCCCATAGGCACCGGAAATTCCGGTGTGCATACTGAAAAATCCGGTGGCATAGAAACAAGAATGTAGTCCTTCTCTTTGATCTTCCGTCAAGAATATAACAATAAGCATCTGAGATAAGAGCTGCACAGACTAAAACAACACTGTTAGATAGATGATACCCGTGTTATCATCATCACCAAAATCATTGGAGGGATCATGAGCTTTCAGGGTCTACACCACCATGCCCACCTCCAGAGTGATGCGTGAGTAGTTCATCCTTGGACTACGGGTCCATAGCAGTAGCTAGATGGTTGTCGTCTCCTCTTTATGCCTCATGTTTAGATCTCGTGAGCTTCCTCGCATGATCGAGATCATCTTATTGTAATGCTACATGTTGTGTTTGCTGGGATCCGATGATTACTGAATGATATGTCTCTTGATTATCAAGCTATCATGTTCTCTTCATGTCTATGTTATTTACGATCTTGCATTCTCTCCGTTTTAGTAGATGCTATGGCCAAGTAGATGCTAGTGACTCCAAGAGGGAGTATTTATGCTCGATAGTGGGTTCATGCCTCCTTTGCATCTGTGCTCGAGTGACAGAAAAGTTACGTATGGAGGATGTGTTGTTTTCATTAGGGACAAAATAACGATGTTTACATTGTTTACATTACACACTTTGCTTACTGCGATAATCTGCTAGTTGCAACTTAATACCCAGCGTTTGTTCGTATGATATTCGGAGGGTGGATTATTAGTCATAGATGCAGTTGGATGACGGTCTATGTATCTTGTTGTAATGCCCGCATGAATCTCATAGTAATCATCGTGTCATGCATGTTTCATTATCTATGAATTGCCCAGCTGTAATTTGTTCACCACGCATGTTAGCTATCTTTTATGGTGAGACACCTCTAGTGAACTGTGGACCCCGGTCCATTTTCTCATACTGATAATACACACACTGCTTCCACTGTTTTCACATTGCTTCCACTATTTTCACACTGCTACTGATGTTTTCATATTGTTCTCATATTTTTTTTACCACACCATACGTTTAACCTCTTTGTGTTTAGCAAAACCGGTGAGATTGACAACCTCACTGCTTCATTGGGACAAAGTGAATTGATTGTGTTGTGTAGCTTCCACGTTGCTGATGAATAGGTAGTGCACCCTGCCAACTCAGCTGCATCAACCTTCAGAAGTTGCTTGTCCTCCTACTAGTCGATTCAACCTTGGTTTCTTTTCTGGGGGAAAACTTGCCGCTGAACTCTTCACAAACTTTGTCTTGGGGTTTACCAACGTCAGCCATCAACAAGTTTTCTGGCGCCGTTGTCGGGGAGGAAGAGAATTTCTGCAAGGGGAGTCTCTCACTTCCAATCTCCTTACTTTGTTTTAGTTTTGCTTATTTTATCTTATTTTGTCTTGTTTGCTTCTCTTATCAAAAACACACAAAAAATAGTTCTTATTCTAGTTGTTGTTTTTATCCTTATTTTAGTCTTGCTAAAATGACTACTCCTGAGAACACTAAGTTGTGTGACTTTACTAGCACCAACAACAATTATTTCATTAGCACACATATTGCTCCACCTGCTCCTACTGCTGATTTTTATGAGATAAAGCCTGCCCTGTTAAACCTTGTTATGAGAGAGCAATTTTCTGGTGTTAGTACTGATGATGCTGCTGGCCATCTTAATAATTTTGTTGAACTATGTGAGATGCAAAAATATAAAGATGTAGATGGAGATATTATTAAACTGAAATTGTTTCCTTTCTCTTTGAGAGGAAGAGCTAAAGAATGGTTGCTATCTTTGCCTAGAAATAGTATTGATTCTTGGACTAAGTTTAAAGATGCTTTGATTGGAAAATATTATCCTCCGGCTAAGATTATATATTTAAGAAGTAGCATTATAAATTTTAAGCAACTAGATAATGAGCATGTTGCTAAAGCTTGGGAAAGAATGAAATCTTTAGTAAAGAATTGTCCCACTCATGGACTGACTACTTGGATGATCATCCAAACCTTTTATGCAGGTCTGAATTTTTCTTCAAAAACCTTCTGGATTGAGATGCTGGAGGAACCTTTATGTCCATTACTTTTGGGTCAACAACAAAGCTTCTTGATGATATGATGGTAAATTATTATGAATGGCACACTGAGATGGCTACAATAGGTAAGAAGGTAAATTCTGTTGAAGAAGCCTCCTCTTTGAATGATAGACTTGATGCTATTATGTATATGCTTATGAGTGGCCATGATCCTATTGATCCAAACAATGTTCTTTTAGCCTCTTTGGTTGCTCAAGAAGAGCATGTTGATGTGAACTTCATTAAAAATAATAATTTCAACAACAATGCTTATAGGAATAATTTTGGTAGCAATAATTATAGGCCATATCCTCCTAATAATAATAATGTTTATGCCAATTATTTTGGTAATTCCTACAACAACAATAAAAGTGTTCCCTCTGATCTTGAGAACACGCTTAAGAATTTTATTATTACACAAACTGCTTTTAATAAATCTGTTGAGGAAAAGTTTGACAAAATTGATGTTCTTGCTTCTAAAGTTGATAGCCTTACTCTTGATGTTGATTTTCTAAAACTAAAGGTTATGCCTCATGATGTTAAAGAAAGAAATACTCCAAATTCCATCCAAATTTGAATTGATGACAATGTTAGGATGTTAGCTGAACTGCATGCTAGATGAGAAAGAGAAGATGAAATAGCTAGAAAGAATAATATAGCTAATGTTTGCACCATTACCACCACTAGTAAAACTGAACCTTCTCATGCTAGTAAACTTTCTAATATCAATGGTAAAGTAATTGGTGTTGGCAATACTCCCACTTCTGATGTTAAAAGTGCAAAACCACTTGAAACTGCTAAAAATGTTCCTGATAAAAGTGCTATTTTTTTTAGAAACAATAGAAAAATGCCCCGCGCGTTGCAGCGTGAATCGCTTTAGAAATTATATTGTATATTGAAATTATGTAATGTGTACGTATATTAAGTTATGCAAAAGAACATGCAGCATTTTATTTAGTGTTTTATGCGATTTATATTTACCTTGTTATTTAATATTAGGTGGTAAAAAGACCTGCATTTGCGTATAATTCTATTTGAACGAACATCTGGATGCTAAGTAATTTTGTATTTTTAAATGTGTATGTGGGTTCACGTCTCTTGCGTGAACGTAAGGTATTTTGAATCCAAATTAAAGGTTTAATGAAATAAGAATAATTTAGATTCAATGGAGAAAATGTTTCAGCCAGTGTGGTTGATCATGGTAGTTTGGCGACATATTTATAATAATAATAGTAAGTAGTATATAATGAGTTAATGATTTTAATTTATCTGAAAAATTTAATCGGTGTGTATTAAAAATTATTAATATGTGGATGGTTAAAAAATGGATGATCCGGAGTTTGCATGTAGAGATGAATAAGTATTAGTGGATATGACATGGAAAATTGATTGGCTAAGAAGATGGATGATATGGATAGCTTGCATGTTGAGATAGAAAAATAATTAATGCATGTTAGTGGGGTTTTGCTTTATAAGAAGTATAGATAGATGGGAGACCATGGTCCCATTACCTTTGATAAAAATGATCTTGACTTTGATGATTGCAATATAACTGAAGTGATTAAGTTCTTACAAAAGCTTGCTAGTTGTCCTAATGCTAGTACTATGAATATGACTTTCACAAAACATATTACAAATGCTCTCATGCAAATTAGAGAAGATGAATTAAGGTGTGAAGAGGAAGTTAGATGATGGTTGGGAACCCATCATTAAAATTAAAGTGAATGATTTTGATTGCAATACTCTATGTGATCTTGGTGCTACTATCTCTGTTATGCCAAATAAACTTTAAGATATTCTTGATTTGCCACCTTTTGAGCAATATTATTTGGTTATTCGTCTTATTGATAATGTTAGAAAGAAACTTTTGGGAGAGCTGATGATGTTCTTATCATGGTTAATAATAACCTTTTCCCCGTTGATTTTGTTTTCATGAATATTGAATGCAATGCTTCTTGTCCAATTGTTTTGGGAAGACCTTTTCTTAGAACTGATGGTGTTGTTATTGATATGAAAGAGGGGAATATTAAATTTCACTTCCCACTCAAGAAAGGTATGGAACACTTTCCTAGAAAGATAATTAAGTTGCCTTTTGATTCTATTATTAGAACAAATTACAATTTAAATTCTTCTTCACTTAAAAACACTTGATTCCACCTTTTTGAGCCTAGCTAAAAGGCGTTAAAGAAAAGCACTTCTTGGGAGATAACCCATGGTTTTATTTTTTGCTTTGTTTTTATATGATTTATTTGAGTCAAGGGGTTATATACTTCTGTAGAAACTCCTTTTTATCTTTATTTTAATGTATTAGTTGTTCTAAGTAAAGTTTCTAACGAAAGTTGGAGTTGGTTTTGGATTTCTGCGCAGGAAACAGATTTCTGCTTTCCACGGTAAAAAATCGTATAAATTCCAGAAAGGTCAAAATTACATGAAACTTTTTGTGCTTATTCCTCAGCTAATTCCGAATTTTGTTTTGTTCTTTATGTTTTTTGATCTGAGCAACGTAAGTGCCCCGAAAAAATTCGTCTTTACAGACTATTCTGGTTTTAGCAGATTCTGCCATTCTTCGTGCATTTGCTCTTTTACTATGTCAAGTGGATTTCTTTGCTTCACGAAACATCAGTGGATGTAGCTAATGTTTAAAAGTATCAATAGAACTTGTGCCCTTGCAGAACCCATGGATTTTTTATTGTTGCACTAACCCTCTAATGTGAATTACTTTGAGTGTGGTGTGAAGGAAGTTTTCAAGGGTCAAGAGAAGAGGGTGATATAATGTGATCAACAAGAGTGTAAGGTCAAAGCTGGGGATGCCCCCATGGTTCATCCCAGAAAATTCTAAGAAGACTCAAGCATCTAAGCTTGGGGATGCCCAAGGCATCCCCTTCTTCATCAACAATTTATCAGGTCACTTCTAGTGAAACTATATTTTTATTCGGTCACATCATGTGAAATTTACTTGGAGGGTCTGTTTTTTTTTTCTTTTTTTTCGTGATGCAATAATATTTTTGGAACCTAGCATTGTTTTTGTGGGAGAGAGACACGCTCTGCTTTTTCGTATGAATACTTGTTATGCTCGTATTCTTAGTTTTTCTTCTAGTTGCTGCAAAATTCCTTTTTAGCTCCTGCTTTTCTTGCATATCTTATTCGGAGTTGTTAGTTTTAGTAGAGTTGTGTTAGTACTCTCTTGTTTCATTGATGTATATCTTGGACAGTTTTTGTTTATTATGAAATGCTTGGTGTTGGAAAGCAGTGATACAATTTCGTGATTATAACGGTGCAATTAGAAGCTTGTTTAGACTGTGGCTAGACTTTTTCATGTCATGGTAGATGCTATTATAATTCTAAATCCTAGTAGTTATATTGTAGCATGATTTGTCTCAAATAGCTGAGAGTGTTTAATGTGCCTTTGAAAGAATCATGAGTTATTCTTGTCATATTGAAGCATAAATTTGTGGTGTTCTCCTTTGAATCTTTTATTTGGTTGACTTGGCACATGCTTACACCATGTTTATGACTACAAACCAGTCACTTATAGCCTCTATGATCATTTAGTTTTTGAACTTGTAGTACCAATTATGCTTTGATTAATGATGTTTTTGTCACCATGCATGATTATGGTCATTATGCTCTCTTGATTTGTCGCTCCCAGTCTTTTGCTAGCCTCCGCCTATACTGAGTATGAGCTCTACTCGTGCATACAACTCCAAAAAACCAAAGTTTGCCCAATGTGTCCACCATATCTACCTACATGTGGTATTTAACTGCCACTCCAAAGTAAATTTCTTATGTGTTGCCTTTAAAACCTTCAAAATTACTCCTGCTTTGTGCTCCTGTTTTAGCTCATGAGGACGTAAATAGAGAATCTTTATCTCACTTATTGATTGGACTTTCGCACCCTAGACTAGTGGCTTCATCCGCTCAACCAATTGATAGAAGAGCTGGCAGCGGGCTTCCCAGCCCCAAATTAATACAACAAATTATCTTCACTATTTCCCTCCTGATTTACCAGTCAAAGCATAATTGTGTAAACAAAAGAGAAAGAGGGATGACCTAATACCCAGATGAGTCCTTCTATGGGAGCCGCTCTTGTGAAGTCTAGTTGTCTTGTGACATACTGTATTTTATGTTTACCATTCATTGACATAAGCATACACCTCTCTAAAATACATTTTCAGTACCTCTGTTTAACAAAATAAAAAGCTCTAGCACATGAGTGATCCCCGCTTCCCTCTACGAAGGTCGTTTCTTTTTCTTTTATGTTGAGTCTCCATATTCTAACTTTATGCACAGTTGAGAGAGCATAGTTGCCATTCTAAGTTTAATGTGCATTTGTCCCAGAAACATTATTAATTGATTCATGATGTGTTATTATTTGTTCTCAAATTATTTGTTCTAGTCTTCCTCTTTAACTTTGAAGGTGTCCTAGCATTTATGTTTTTCCCCACTCTTAAGGAAAAGAAAAATATCACTTTGCTATGTTATATCTATGCTTGAAACAAACATATAACTTTCGAGTGCATTATTATTCATGATCTTTTGTTTGTGTTACTTTTCATGATGCAAGGTGATTGCTATGTTTTATTGTTAGAATTATATCTACCATGCTTGTTGTCGGATATATGCCGATTAGGGGTATGTCCGGCATTGGCCTAAAAGCCGGATTACCAGGGTGGCCCGTAGGTAATGGATCATAGACCATTTGGCGGCCCAGTAAGCTGATGCACAGGAAGTCGGATTCTAGAAGGAGCCGGACCACGGCCCAAAGTGGTGTGGCTTGGAGGAGAAGACGGATTCCTTACTTTCCAAGTTAGATACTTTCCGTAGTCTTCTAGGTTTCCTTTATGTAAGCCCTAATCTGGCTATAGAACATATAGACAATTAGCTAGAAGCCAACTCGCCGAGAAGTTGATCCTCGCCAAGTTAGCAAAAGCATACTCACATTGTACTTTGTATACTTCAGGCTTCAGCCCTGATTTAGTGAGATTGCAGAAGTAGGAACGCCGCCTAGTTGCATCGTACCAAACCTGGGTAAAACTCGTTGTTCTCGTTTGTCATATCATCACGTCCCCCGCGGTTCTACTAGTAGGCTCATGGCACCCCGTCTATGAACTCTACTACGATGTCTCGATAGTTGGCGCCCACCGTGGGGACAACGGCATCAGGAGTTACGTTTCGATTGGGAATACTCGGCGGAATCGGTAGTACAATAACTGTCGGAAGCCTGAAATTCAACGGTGACGTCGGACGCTTCCTCGACAACGGATCGTACATGCCAGGACGGAATCACCTGGTAAGTGCCTACGTTTTACCGATTGGATCTATAAATATTTTTATTGGATTAACAACAGAAGCAATGGGGTTCTGTGGTGGAAGCAAATTTATCCCACCCGCCCTATAACCAATTGAGAAAAACTATGATACCGGATTCTGCTCGAATCGCCAAAACAGTGTCGAATTTTCCGCCTCTTCGGAGATGCCTGCAATCAGGTCTCACTTTATTGGCATGGTGCAGTACGAGGTTGCGGACAACACAGAAGAAACTAATCCCATGGAAGAAGCAGAAAAGCATCATCCCACAGAACAAGTGGAAGATCCGACACCCGTCAGTGAAACGGTGAACTCGGAAGCTGACTCTATATTAGCGGCTATAGAAGCAAGATTGGAGTCGGAACCCGGATCTGAAGACATAGATTCCGAAGATGAAGACGCTTTCGAGAGAAAGGTTAAATCCATGCATGGAAGCTTCCATGAAGTCCTTATGGCAAAGCTGACTGAAAACTCGGCTGCCGAAGACGATGAAGAGCCCAAAACGCCCCCGCCAGATGAGGAAAGAGAGGAAGGTGAAGCTAGTACAACTTACCCCGATTTCATAATTGACGGAGGAAGAACCGGACAAGAAACCTCCTTCTTCCAAAAAGAAAAGGAAGACTACCAAGAAACTCCAATACAAGCTCCATAAGAAAAAGATGAAAAAATTGGCAGATATTGCCAACGAAAAACTGGAAGTAGGAGGAGGTAGCGGAGTCAAATCGGCGGAGAAGAAAATTAATAATTCCCGTTCCAAAAAAATCGGAATATGATGAAATTGATTTAATTCAAACCCCGGTGGCACGATACGAGCCCCCGCAAGTGCTGGAAGCCAGGAGACAAGCTCTATAGCGGCAACAGCAACATTTATTCCATGCTCGGGAAAACCTCACTAAAACCCAAGCTGACATTAAATTGCAGCAGGAAGAAATAGAGGAATACGAGAGAAGGAATAGATCTAGTGTCGGGGGGTTACCCCCGAGTAGGGGTAAGGCCAGTGCTAAAGGCAAGGTCAAAGGTGTTGTTTGAACGGGTAGATGGCTACCCGGTACTCGCTACCCGGTAGGTTTCTATCCGGCCGTACCCACCAATGGCCAAGAGGAGAAATCAAGGAAGTTATGGTCATCCGAGTAATGAAGTTGGTCCGAGTAGCGGGAGTGAGTTCCTACTCGGGCCAGAAGTCAATGGAGCCATTCTGACAAGGGATCCCGCGTATCCTGCGTCCGTACCGGCGTGCGGTTCAACTTACAGAGCGCGTGATTATCCGCGCTACGGCGTGGCTACAGTGCGGTAGGCGCCTATCAAGTCCTGTCACTGACAGAGGGGACAGGACAGGGCTAGGGGCCTACCCTATTTGACTGACAAGGGTGGGCAGGTCCCATCTCCGAATGGCGCGACGACTTACGGCGCCCGCGTCAGCGAGAAGCCGGAAGTGTGCTCTGTTCTGCAGTGCTCCTGTCACATCAGTTGTACCTTTTAGTCTTTTCTATTCGGCTGGGCACCAGTATATAAGGTGCCCTGCCCCCTCCTGCGCGAGGGACGTTACCTTACGACTCAGTCGACACTCTGGATTGCTTCACTTCACGTAGAGAGAACTAGAGAGCTAGAGTGGCTACTCGGCTGAAGGCCTGATTTGTACTGTGGCTACTCGGTAACACACATATAGAGAGAAAGGCAGGAGTAGGGGTGTTACCTCCACACGAGGGCCCTGAACCTGGGTAAGATCTTGTTGTTTGTAGTGCTTGAGACATCCCACACGCGGCTACTCGCCGTGTGATCCCTCCCCGAGCACCTCCAGCGTCCATCGGCCCCAAACATTAGCCATCCCATGACATCTGTCGTGATACCACCACGACAGTTGGCGCCCCAAACATTGAGGAAACATTTGCCAACTTGCGCAAGTACAAGATGAAGCCGAATCCGACTAAATGCACCTTTGGCGTCCCGGCTGGCAAGCTACTCGGCTTCTTGGTATCTAGTCGGGGCATTGAGGCCAATCCTTCAAAGATAAAAGCTATAGAGAGCATGTCTTTGCCGAGATCACTGAAGGATGTGCAAAAGTTCACTGGTTGCTTGGCTTCTCTGAGCCGCTTCCTGGGCAGAATGGGCGAGAAGGCCTTGCCTCTGTATCAATTGATGAAGAAGAGCGACAAGTTTGTCTGGACACCGCAAGCTGATGTAGCATTCAAGGAGTTGAAAGCCATGCTGGGTAGCGCTCCCATCTTGGCTTAGTCCGCTACCCAAAGAGCCAATGATGCTGTACATTGCTGCAACTAACCGAGTGGTCAGTGTTGTGATTGTGGTGGAGAGAGAAGAGGAAGGCAAAACTGTACAGCGGCCAGTATACTATCTCAGTGAGGTACTATCCAGTTCCAAGCAGAACTAGCCGCATTACCAGAAGATGACTTACGGCGTGTACCTGGGCGCCAAGAAGCTGAAGCACTATTTCCAAGAGCATCCCATCACAGTGGTGAGTTCTGCTCCCATCTCGGACATCATGGGCAACAAGGCGGCAAGTGGCAGAGTAGCCAAGTGGGCAATCGAGCTGGCCGCGTACGCTCCTTCGTACGCTAGAAGAGAAGCCATCAAGTCTCAGATCCTAGCAGATTTTCTAGTGGATTGGGCTGAGGTGCAGTACAAGCCTCCTTCTCCGGTAGCCAACTATTGGAAGATGCATTTTGTTGGCTCCAAAGTGAAGGAAGGCCTGGGTGCTGGCGTGGTGCTCACGTCACCCAAGAGAGATCAACTCAAGTATGTGTTGCAGATCCATTTCAAGGCATCCAACAATGTAGCAGAGTACGGGGCCGTGGTACACGGCTTGAAGGTGGCCAAGGAGGTTGGAGTGCAGCGCATCATATGCTATGGCGACTCGGATCTGGTGGTGCAGCAAGTATCAGGCACCTGGGATGCTCTGGATGCCAACATGGCTTCATATTGGTTTTTGGTGCAAACCATGACTGGTTTCTTTGAAGGGTGCGGGTTCAAACACATACACCGAGCAGAGAATGAGGCAGCTGATGAGCTGTCCAAGTTGGGGTCTTCTCGGTAGTACATCCCGGCTGGGATTGCCTTGGAGCATTTGAGAAAGCCATCTATCAAGCCATCTCCCAACTCGGAATCCATATTCGTTCCTTCTCTACCCGGCGAGGAAGCTATTCCCATGGAGATTGACTGGGAAGGTGCAAAAGAGAACCCGAGGACTGTCGTCTCCATCCCGGGGACTGGCACCTGCAACCCGGGGACTGTCCCTTCTTACTCGGGGACTGCCCCTCCTAACTCGGGGACTGTCGCATTCACTGAGGGGGTCCTTGCCGAGTGCTCGGGGACTCGTCCCCAACTCAGAAGAAGAAGTGGTGGCTGATCCAATGGAACTGGACGAACCAGTGTTTCCCATCCGAGAGACACCGAGTTGGGCTCTGCCCATATTATCCTTTCTAAAGGACGGCACCTTGCCGAGTGATGAGGTTACCGCGAGGCAAATTCAGAGAAGATCCAAAGGCTATACTATCTTCAGAGATGTGCTGCATAGAAGAAGTCCTACTGGCGTGCTTCAGCGCTGTGTAGAGCCAGAAGAAGGAGAAGAAATTCTGGTCGAGATACATCAAGGAGAATGCAGGCATCATGCCTCTTCTCGGGCTCTGGTCAACAAGGCTTTTCGGCATGGCTTCTTTTGGCTCACTGCCTTGAAGCAAGCTGAAGATATCGTGAGAAAGTGCAACGGCTGCCAAAGATTTGCAAGTAAGATTCATATGCCCGCTTCCGAGTTGAAGACCATTCCCATTATTTGGCCATTTGCTGTTTGGTGCTTGGATATGGTGGGTCCTTTCAAGCCGGCTAGAGGCAACATGACTCACATCTTGGTCATGGTTGACAAGTTCACAAAGTGGATTGAGGTGAAGCCTATTCGGAAGTGTGATGGAGCCACTGTTGTGAGTTTTCTGAAGGATGTGATCCTGAGATATGGCTACCCACACAGCATTATCACCGACAATGGCACAAACTTTGCTGAGGGTGCTTTTGCAAGGTTCTGCAGAGATAAGCGCATTCGGCTAGATGTCGCATCTGTTGCGCATCCCGCCTCCAATGGGCAAGTTGAAAGAGCAAATGGCATGGTGCTATCAGGCATAAAGCCAAGGCTGATTGAGCCACTGCTGAAAACACCTGGGTGTTGGCTAGACGAGTTGCCAGCGGTGTTGTGGAGTCTAATGACTACCCCTAACCGGTCAACCGGCTACACACCATTCTTCCTGAATATGGAGCTGAGGCCGTGTTGCCCACTGACCTAGAGCATGACTCGCCCCGTGTAACGCTCTACATTGAGGCAGGGGCTAGAGAAGCTTGAGAAAATGACGTTGACCTGCTAGAAGAAGAAAGAGAGCTAACTCTGTCACGTTCAGCTGTTTACCAGCAAAACTTGAGGCGTTATCATAGCCGGAAAGTGAACCCAAGGGTTTTCCGAGAAGGAGACATGGTGCTTAGGCTCGTGCAGCGCACAGCCGGGATGCACAAGCTTTCCCCTCCATGGGAAGGGCCTTTCATTGTGAGCAAGGCCTTGCACAATGATGCCTACTATCTAGTTGATGCACAGCCACCCCAAAAGAACAGGCCGGAGAGGGCTGGAGAGGAACCCAAGCGCCCTTGGAATGTAGCTCTACTCCGACGTTTTCACTCATGAGCAAATTATGTATGTATCTTCTTATCTGAGTTAAACTCCTATTCGGCAATCTGAAATTGAACTCGGGGACTGCCCTCGTCCAAACTGTTCCTTATGTTTACTCTGTTTTACTTTGTCTATTCGGTTGAACCACTTAGAATTTCAAAATCATACAAAGTAGTGTGTTTAAACCCACCGGACACTCTGCGACTCTGCTGCTGTCCGCAACCCCGTTTCATGGCAAGCCAGAGAACAAGCCAAAGGGTCAATGAACACATGAAAAACTGCAAAGGAAAGGAAGCGTGTGGCAACCGAATAGAGTGTTTTTACTGTTTTTTCTTTTCCGGCTAAGTGGTGGGCAGCGTTACTATGATTTTTCTAAGTGGCTAAGTATTTGAAACTCCAACTTTGAACTCTTGTGACTCGACTACCAAAAAAGCAACAAGTTGCAGGTAAGAGCTGAGATAAAAAGGAAGAGTGGATAAAAAATGCAACTCGGGGACTTGCATATTAACGCAACTCGGCATTGAGCCAGAGTTGCTAAAAACTTCAACTAAGATAAAACTGAGTAGCAACAAAGACTTAATAGTTTGGATACATTTGCACCCGGCATCCCGGGGATCTGATAAAAGTTCTAGAGAATAAGTTTTCAGGCATCACTCCTTGGCAGCATCGGTGTTGTCCGCAGAAGTGTTATCAGCTTCAGCTTTCTCGGCATCAACATCAGCCTTGGCGCTGTCAGCATCAGCTTCAGTGTTGGTGTTGGCGGCTGGTTCTGAAGTTGCAGTGGCGACGGAGATGGGATCCGTGGCCGAGGTGGACGCAACAGACTGGAAGCTGGGCATCGGGAAGACGCCAGTTGCGCCCAGCTCGGGAGCCGCTTGGTTGATCACCATCTCGGTGGTGATGGTGGCCTCCTTGGCGCTGGGTTGCGGCTTCTCGGCTTCATCGTCAACCTTGGCCTTCCCCTTCTCGGTAGATCCATCGGTGCCATCTTCCTCAAACACGCTCAAGCCCTCCGACTCGGCGTCACCTTCGTCATCGTCCCCTTCATCTTCGTCCTCGTCCTCAGGCTCGGTGTCTGGTTCGGGGAGGCCATCGATGTAGTTGGCGGTGTCGGCGTAGGACGCTATCTCGTAGGCCACTGCCTTCCGGCGAGCGACGCAGTCGGGATCCTTGGTCCACTTGGAGTCTTCGCGCATCTCGAGGATCCTGTCAAGGTTGAGGTTCTCGTACCAGCTTGTGATGAAATGGAGCAGCTCGTCAGCTCCTGCCCGAGCTGCAGAGGTGCGCCATTTCTTCAACTCGGCCTTCACGCCATCCAGCTTCTCGGCGAGCGCGCTGAAGCTGTCTGGCGCAGATTGATCCGGCCAGAACAGATCATGGAGCTTGTATGCTGTGGACACCATGGTGGTGCCCAAGCCCTTGAGTTGGCGGAGTTGGGTCTTGATGCTCAGAAGATTGTCATTGACGCTGGACTTGGTATCGATGGGCATCCCGGATGCAGCTCTGAGTTGCTTGGCCTTCTCCAGAGCAGGCGTGCTAGCGGCGCAAAGATCAGGGAAGATATCTGAAAGAGAAACCAATAAGAGTTGGAAAGGGAGGCAGAAAAGAGATGAAACCAGGTAGAAAGGACGAGAAGAGAAACAACCAGATGCAGAGAAGAGGAAACTTACGTTTGAGATCCACCAGCAGCGCATCCAGCTTTATCTTCCAGTCCTCCTCGTCGGCAATGTGCCTGTCTTCTATGCGGCGTGCGTCGGAGATCTGGAGGATGAGTTGCTCGTTGTGCTTCTTCAACACCGAGATCTCCATCTCAAGCGCCTTCTCTTTGGCCTTGGTAGTTTCCTTGACCTTGTCCTTCTCGGCAGCTTGGTCGAGAGCGTCCTGAAGAGCAGACTTCAACTTGACCTGCATTGCTTCAAACTCAGCTTTCTCAGCATCACGCTCCTTCTGGATCTCGGCATCTCGGGAATCAAGCTGTTGCCACACTTCAGCGGGCATGAGGCAGTTAAGGTGCTCTTCCAAGAATTTCTTGTATTCTTCTGCGAGGAGAACAACAGTATCAGCAGGGTAACAGAGTAAAAAGAGGCAATTGTGAAGAGAAGGAGAGCAACTCACCTTCTAGAGTGGCAATTTTGCTCTGGGCTGAGGCAGCGAAGACCTCGCAGTCGTGATGCTTCTCCATCAGTTCCTTGAGTTTGCCTGCAGAGTAACCAAGTTAAAGCAAAAAAGCAAACAAACGGGCGTAAACACAAAACTCACAAACCGAAATGCTATGAGCTTACCTTCCACTTCAGAGATCTGGAGGGTCTTGTCCAAAGCAGCCTGCTCCATCTCCTCACCCATCTTCTTCTCGGCTTCAAGAGCCTCGAGTTTGTCCTTGGCAATGCGATGGTTCCAGAGCAGCCGGCGGAACACCTTTGTCCTCTTGAGGAGGCTATTCTGTGGAAGAGAAGAGAAAAGATCTAAGTACTTTGGAAGATTTTCCCCGAGTAGACGGCAACTCGGTCGATTTTTCGCCTACTCGGCCCGAATCTCGGGGACTGGGGGAATGGCTAAGAAGTGAAGAGGTAAAGAGGTGAAGAGGTAAAGAGGAAGAGAAGAGAAGAGAAAAGAGAAACTGCAACTCGGAAAAAGCAAGAAAAGAAAGAATACTTACATCATAGGACTGCTCGACGTCCTCAGCGGCTTTGCGGAGGCAGAACAGCTTCCCGACCAGAGTGCAGGTGGGGGAGGCGATAGTCATGGGAACAGCGCCGATATCGGCCTTGTTCCAGTCGACACGGTAGTGGTCGACTGGACCCAGCGTGAGGCCATTCCATTGTGGGACGCCATGAGCATCGCTCTCCCAAATCTTGTCCACGAAGGCTACTCGGTCCAGGATCGCGGTCAGGCCTTTTGACTCGATCTCGTCCTCGTCGGCCTCGCGCGAGTGGAACTCAGGGGCTGGTTTTGGTTCCTTACTTTTGGACTTGACGTCCATAGCCTTGGCCTGGCCTCCCTTCAAGGCAGAAAGCTTCTTCTCGCCTTTGGACAGTGAAATTTCATATTGCTTGGACGCCTCAAGCAGGTATTGCGGCCAGCTGGCTTGTGCGCGGACGGCATCTCCGGCACTCGACCCTTCGCCAGGGCCAGCAGATCCAGCAGCAGCCATCTTGCTGCTAGAGGTGGGCCCGCCGATGGTTAGCTGTTTGCTCTTTGCTACCAACTTCCCGGCTGGCACAAGCGGTGGCTTGGGTGGTGGCATCAGATCTCCAGCCTGTGCAGCCTTGCGCGCTGGATTCTTCCGGGTAGGTGCAGCTTCAGGCTTGTTGGTCTTCTTGGGGCTGGGGACAGCATCCGCCCGAGAAGAGGACGGAGGCACTTGGCGTGAAGCGGATGGAGGCTGTTGCTGAGAAGTGGTCTTGGACGTATTCTGCTTTGGCGGAGGGCTTGGCGCAGTTGGTGGAGTCGCCTGCTGGGTAGGCGGCACAGGGGGCCGGCTACCCTGCGCAGCGTCTGGCTGCGCTTGGCTCTGGAGGACTTGCTCCACCACTGTCTTCTCAACCCGCTGCTCGGCAGCGGGATCAGGCTGGACGTCCATGGTTTCTCCTACCCGCGGCCTGGCCGCGGGATCGTCTTGAGCTGCAGCTTGTGTATCCTGCTGCTCGGTGGTGTTGTCTTGCCGCTCCAAGGCGGCACTATCGTGTTGCTGGAGGTCTTCTTCATTGTGTTCCCCAGCTGTCGTAGCTGGGGGAGATGGCGGCGTCTCGTTGTGAGCAGCATCCTGCTGCTGCTCGGTGGTGTCGTCAGCGTCATCACCAGCGCCCGTGTTCTCGGCGCCGGCATCCTCTTCCAACTTAACGGGGGAGGACGCACGCGTCCTATCCTGCTGAACTGGCTTGTCCTCATCCTCGGAGAGTTCGACGAGCTTTTCGAGGTCCTTGACGGCCTTCCTCTTGGACCGAGTGGGGGCTGCAGCGGCATCAGCGTCCAAAGGGTCGCTGGAAGAAAGAAAGGGTTCAGAAATGGAGAAGGAGAAAAGCAGAGAGAGGAACAGCAACAAAGTGGTACTCGGATGGAGTGACTTACCCTTTGGTGGTGGGAGGTTTTCTTCTGGCAGTGGTGGTTTTCTTCTTCTCGGTCTTCTTGGTCTTCTTGGCAGCAGGCTCTTGGGCACCATTGTCCGTCCTCTTCCGAGTTGTGGGAGCAGCCACAGATAGAGGCTGGACGTCGATAGGCTCCTCGTCATCGTCGTTCAGCTCAGGATCCTCTGCAGAGTGGAAGAGAAAAGGAATTGAGAAGCAGAAAAGGAAGTCAGAGTACGCTACTCGCGACCAGAGAGGTGAACTTGGTCACCTTCGTCATCCTCGGACCAGTCCCGGATAGACGGGTCAACTTGGTGCTTACCAGGCTGGTTGGCGTGGGGGTTGCAGAGGGTGTCCTGGGTGTCGTAGGCGGTCTCGTCATCCTCTTCTCGGTCATCCGACCAGTTGCCCTCGAAGACTTCAACGTCTTCTTCTCCCTGGCGATCGATGTGCTGCAAAGGCAAACAGATGGCACAAGTAAGTTGAGTTCTAAGCTGAGGAGTTCTACCCGGTATAGCATGCAAACACAAAGCATATAAGGCTAAGGGGTTCTACTCGGCATGGCATGCAAATACAAAGCATATAAACCTAAGGAGTTCTACCCGGCATAGCATGCAAACACAAATCATATAAGGCTAAGGGGTTCTATTCGGAATAGCGTGCAAACACAAAGCATATTCAGCTAAGGATTTCTACTCAACACGGCATGCAAACACAAAGCATATAAAGCCAACAAGTTATTTATGATGTTCTA
Organism: Alopecurus myosuroides; assembly: GCA_028641055.1. NCBI lineage: Eukaryota > Viridiplantae > Streptophyta > Magnoliopsida > Poales > Poaceae > Alopecurus > Alopecurus myosuroides. The sequence goes on along the minus strand of CM054058.1, from coordinate 538,749,493 downwards.
CTCGGTGCAGCATGCAAAGACTAAGCATACTAAGCTGAGAAGCCACCTACTCGGTATCAAAGTGCAGAAGCAAAGCATAGAAGGCTAACCTGTTCGATTCGCTTAAGGCGGCTATACGGCTCAAAGCCATACAGCCAGGTGTCGGAGAGCGAGGTTTGCATGATGGATCGTGCCCAGATGGCCACCTCGGCTTTGCTAAGCTCGAAGGTGGTGGTCCTTGTGCAGTCCCGGCTTCCTCCCATATAGCACATCTTGTGGGAGCAACGCTGGAGCGGGAGCACTCGGCGTGAGATCCAGCACGCGATGGGATCATCTCGGCAGAATCCCTCGTCCCGCAACTCGGCCAGGCGCCGCTCGATATGGACAACATCCTCGATGTTGCTCTTCGGATTGTAGCCCCAGTTCTGCTGGGTTGGCCTTGCGTTCTTCCACTTCAGGAGCCCTATCCGGTCCTGGATTGGCTTCCCCTCTTCGGTGGCGACGTTCTTCACGTAGAGGAAGCTGCGCTGCCACTTGCGCACAGTCTCCAGTCCCTTGACGCGCGGGTGATGGCCAGTGGTGCGTTGCAGCATCATGGCGCATCCCGTCTGAGTCATCGCGCGGGCGCTCTCGGTGTGCCCAGGGTTGGGGATGCTCTGTTTGCGGAAGAAGAAGTAGCGTTCCCAACTGTGGATAGTTGGGTAGACGCTGAGAAAAGCTTCACAGACCACGACATAGATGGAAAGCATGACCATGGCGTTGGGGGAAGGTGATGTGGCCGGAGGCCAAAGTTCTTGAGGAACTCGGAGAAAAACTCAGAAATTGGAAGGCCGAAGCCGCGCTTGAAGTGCGCAAGGAAGACTACAAACTCATCTTTCTCGGGCGTGGGGATGATCTCGCTGCCTGGCTGCCTGCACCACACGCCGGGAGGGACGCGGCGGGTGTTGACGAGCCACTGGCAGTCCTCCGCCGTGACCTCCGATCCCTCCCATCCGGCGCGGGCGGCGGCATCGTCTTCTCCGCGAGCCATGGAAGCGGAAGATTTGTGCGATATTTGGAGTTGGAGATTGAGTGGAGGAGTTGCTCTCGGTCTCTCTGGCGGCGCGTGGAGCAGCGGCGCAGCAAGGATTTGCGGTGGCGGTGTGATCGACGGCGGCGGAGAGGCGAGGGGGCGTGAGATTGGAAATGGCTGGAAAGAGGAGAAGAGGGCGTCGAGGGGGTATTTATCTCTCCCCCTCGAGTTGCCGTTACCAGCGGATTATTCGCGGATTGATCGTGCACAGAGATCGTGCAGCGTGGGCTGCGCACCGGTTAGAAACGCACACAACGCATATCGCGCGCGTAACGGGCGTAGTTAATCCCACGTCGAGATTGTGGGCACTTTAGTGCGGTTGAAGTGACTTAACAGGCTAGTGGGCCGGGGGTGCAGTTATTGGCGCGTGGCCTGCTGTACTCCAGACACCGAGGCGTCGGGGGCACAGGGGTGTGACACGTGCCCCGTAGCGACACGCAGAGGTGGATTCGCACCGTTTGAGCGGGATTATGTTCAGGATTTCGCTAAGTCATTTTACTCGGCATCACAGAGGAAGAATACTGCTATTCGGAGAAGCAGAGATGCAAGCAAGAATTAAAGGGTCGTGTGGAGGAGCTACTCGGCCCCTTTCAGTTATGAAGAGAAGGGTTGTTTTAAGCTGGCAGGGCCCAGTGAACAAGTTCGCAGGACTCTACCAGCTTCGGGGACTAATGTCGGGGGGTTAACCCCGAGTAGGGGTAAGGCCAGTGCTAAAGGAAAGGTCAAAGGTGTTGTTTGACCGGGTAGATGGCTACCCGGTACTCGCTACCCGGTAGGTTTCTATCTGGCCGTACCCACCAATGGCCAAGAGGAGAAATCAAACAAGTTATGGTCATCCGAGTAAAGAAGTTGGTCCGAGTAGAGGGAGTGAGTTCCTACTCGGGCCAGAAGTCAATGGAGCCGTTCTGACAAGGGATCCCGCGTATCCTGCGTCCGTACCGACGTACAGTTCAACTTACGGAGCGCGTGATTATCCGCGCTACGGCGTGGCTACAGTGCGGTAGGCGCCTGTCAAGTCCTGTTACTGACAGAGGGGACAGGACAGGGCTAGGGGCCTACCCTATCTCACTGACAAGGGTGGACATGTCCCATCTCCGAACGGCGCGACGACTTACGGCGCCCGCGTCAGCGAGAAGCCGGAAGCGTGCTCTATTCTGCAGTGCTCCTGTCACATCAGTTGTACCTTTTAGTCTTATTCTATTCGGCTGGGCACCAGTATATAAGGTGCCCTGCCCCCTCCTGCTCGAGGGACGTTACCTTACGACTCAGTCGACACTCTGGATTGCTAAACTTCACGTAGAGAGAACTAGAGAGCTAGAGTGGCTACTCGGCTGAAGGCCTGATTTGTACTGTGGCTACTCGGTAACACACATATAGAGAGAAAGGCAGGAGTAGGGGTGTTACCTCCACACGAGGGCCCTGAACCTGGGTAAGATCTTGTTGTTTGCAGTGCTTGAGACATCCCACACGCGGCTACTCGCCGTGTGATCCCTCCCCGAGCACCTGCAGCGTCCATCGGCCCCAAACATTAGCCATCCCATGGCATCTGCCGTGATACCACCACGACATCTGGCATTAAACCTACGCGGTTACCTGGAATTTCAAAACCGGATGAACTGCCCATAAGAAAGAGGTTTGAAAACCCTTCTTGGCAAAGACAGGTTAACGACACCAATGCCAAGGGCGAATACATATACAAAACCACCGCCGAGAACGCGGAGGCCGCGTTCGCCATCCTTAATGATGATTTGTACTCCAACGACGAAAAACTTCAGAGAGTGTATGCTTTCCTAGGAAAGGCATTACAGCAGCAACATCAAGGACAAGCACAATCAGGGAAGTTACATGATGACTCGGCCCTATGCAAAACTTCCACATGCGACGCTGGAGCACCTGAACCTGGTGAACCTGGAGATTCAGGCGATTCTAAGGAAAAGAAGGGAGATCCTAAGAAACATAAGAAAATCACGGACAATAAGGATGCAACGTCCAGAAAAGGATCACATCTCCCGAAAGGTGGAAATAATCCCCGCGAATACAAGGAACGGGAGAAACAAAATTGGAAAGACGGAAAAGTAATGCCGCCTCCGAGACGCCCAGCTGATAAAGCCGAAAGATATGACAATCCTCACAGGCGTGAGAGATCCCGTACTCCTCCTTGGAACAAAGAAAGGCCAAGGAGTACAACTTCACCTTATTCCAAAGGACACGACAACGGAAGAAGCAGGGATAATCCCGGAAGAGCACACTTGTGCAACAATGGGGCAGAAAGGAGCAGATCCCCTTCTGTCCATTCAGTTGGAAGATATTCAGCTCACATCGATAAGGAGGAAAGAGACAATCTATACTTTGGACCTAAGTGTTTCACTGACAGGATCCGAAGAATCAGTCTACATTCTGGCTTCGCCAAAGTTGGTCCAACTTATCAAAAGTATACCGGAAGAACAAACCCGGGCACATGGCTTTCAGATTACTATACTGCCGTCCAGATTAACAAAGGAACGGATTTAGAGGCTGTGAAGTTTCTTCCCTGAATGTTATTGGATGGAGCCAGAGATTGGATCAATGGGCTACCATCAAGGGTAGTGGACAACTGGGAAGATATGGCGAGAGTATTCGCTCAGCACTTTCGGGCACGTACAAACGTCCTAAGAGTATAAACCAGCTGAACCGTTGCGTGCAATATGAGGATGAGTCGTATGTCGATTTTATCTCAAGATGGACTGCAATGAAGAATAGTTGCTCTAGAGTAAGTGATGTACAAGCAATGCATGCTTTCATCAACTGCCTGAAACCCGGCCTCGTATCGTTCATGGTTGGTTTGAAGCAGCACAAAGATCTCGGATCTATGCTTACCACCGCCAATGAGCACGCAACGACTGAAGATGATATCCGAGCGAGAGGTGGAAATATTGATGCTTTGGTTCAGGCCAAAAAGGTGTCTCACTCTGAAAAGAAGGCTACTCCAGAAGCACAGCCAAAACCCAAAAAAGTAAACTTAACCTTTGGAAAGGACAATGGAAGCAAATGGAAAGGAAGAAGCACAAAGCCAATATCCTACTCTAAAGAAGAATGGGAAAAGATAAAGTCGGAAAACTGTGTCCACCATTCACAATTCGGGAAGCCTACCCATACCAATGCGCAGTGCCGCCTCAATAAACACATGAAAGGCACCGCAGGATCCGGGAACAAAGGAAAGAATTCCCAAAAGGAAGTTCAACAAGCAAAATACGAAAGATGAAAAAGAAGAAAGTGAATCAGACACTGATGATAAAATCCAGGAACAGCAGCGGAAAGGCGAGCCAAAATTCCCGAGAGTTGAAGGAGAATGTAACCTAACTTCCCTAGCAACTCTTTCAGCAAAAGAGGCAAAAAGAACACTTCGAGAAATCAACGCGGTTGTTCGTTCAACTCCAAAGTACTTGAAGTATTCAAATACGCCAATTACCTAGGATCAGTCCGATCATCCCGGTAACATCCCAGAACCCGACACACATGCTTTGGTCGTAACCCCTATTGTACAGAACACTAGGCTCAAAAGAGTGTTGATGGATGGAGGATCTAGTATCAATATCATGTACCTAAGTACATTGAAGCAGCTACACATCTCCGAGACCCAGCTCAATCACAGTAACATACGTTTTTATGGTATTGTTTCTGACACACAAGCACAATCCATAGGAGAAATTTCCCTAGATGTAACCTTTGGAAAAAGAGAACACTTTCGCCAGGAAAGGATCTCATTCGAGGTAGTGCCATTCGAGAGTGTTTATCACGCAATACTCGGACGTCCGGCTTTCGCCAAGTTCATGGCAAGATCATGTTATATCTATAACAAGCTGAAGATGCCAGGACCAAAGGGTGGAGTAATCACCATATCTGGAGACTTCAAACGGGCGAACGAGCTGGAGAAAGGAAACGAACTTTGCGCCAAACAAGTGATTCAGAAGGAAGAATTGAAGGAGCTGGCTAAAGAAGTATCATCGACAGAAATGCCGACATGAAAAGAAAGCTGGAAACCGGCAGATAGTTTCAAAGCCAAGGATCCGACAAAGTTTGTCGTAGTGGGAACCGGAATGACTGACAAATAGGAAAGCGCGCTCATCAAGTTCCTACGTGAGAACTGGGACATTTTTGCCTGGTGTCCTGCTGATATGCCAGGTGTGTCTAGGGAACTTGCTGAGCACCAACTCAAAGTAATCCCAGGATCAAAACCCATCAAACAAGGTCACCGTCGTTTAAATGGAAGAAGATGGAAGGCTATAGGCAAGAAAATTATCCGGCTTTTAGCAGCTGATTTTATCCGGGAAGTTATACATACTGATTGGTCTGTGAACCCAGTATTATTACCAAAGAAAGATAGTATTGTTCTCAGGATGTGTATATATTACACCGGCTTGAACAAATTGTGTCCAAAGGATAGGTTCGCGTTACCGCGAATCGATCAAATAATAGATGCCACTGTTGGCTCTGAGCTTTTATGCTTTTTGGATGCTTATTCCGGGTACCATCAAATACGTATGAAGGAGGAGGACCAAATAAAAACTTCCTTCATAACCCCATATGGAACATACTATTACATAACCATGCCTTTTGCCTTGAAGAACGCCGGTGCAACTTACCAGCTTTGCATGCAAAGATGCTTGCATAGTCAAATCGGCAAAAACGTCCATGTTTACGTGGATGATATTGCTGTAGTTTCCAAGGAAAAGGATACACTCCTTGAAGATCTACGAGAAACCTTTGAAAATTTGCGCACTTATAAAATGAAGTTGACTCCATTAAAGTGCGTATTCGGGGTTCCCTTAGGAAAGCTTATGGGTTTCATCGTTTCTCACAGAGGAATAGAAGTAAACCCGGAAAAGATCAAGGCAATCCTGAACATCACAAGACCTACGTGCCTAAAAGATGTCCAAATACTAACGGGTTCTGCAGCCGCCGTTAGCAGGTTTATAAGCCGGCTAGGTGACAAAGCTCTACCATTATACAAATTGTTGAAGAAATCTGACAAATTTGAATGGACAGAAGAGGCAGACAAAGCATTAACCCAGTTAAAAGAAACCTTGATGAAAGATCTAATTTTGGCATCCCCAAAAGACGAAGAACCCATGTTACTGTATCTTACAACAACTAACGGGGTTATTAGTACAGTGATAATCGTGGAAAGACGGAAAGATGAAAAAAGTATACCAGATCAACATCCGGTGTATTACGTCAGCGAGGTATTCTCCGAGTCAAAACAAAGGTATCCACATTATCAAAAACTGGCATATGGCGTGTTTTTTGCATCTCAAAAAATCCATCATTATTTCCAAGGACTGCAGCCGCCGTTAGCAGGTTTATAAGCCGGCTAGGTGACAAAGCTCTACCATTATACAAATTGTTGAAGAAATCTGACAAATTTGAATGGACAGAAGAGGCAGACAAAGCATTAACCCAGTTAAAAGAAACCTTGATGAAAGATCTAATTTTGGCATCCCCAAAAGACGAAGAACCCATGTTACTGTATCTTACAACAACTAACGGGGTTATTAGTACAGTGATAATCGTGGAAAGACGGAAAGATGAAAAAAGTATACCAGATCAACATCCGGTGTATTACGTCAGCGAGGTATTCTCCGAGTCAAAACAAAGGTATCCACATTATCAAAAACTGGCATATGGCGTGTTTTTTGCATCTCAAAAAATCCATCATTATTTCCAAGGACATTCCATAACAATGGTAAGCAAAGCACCACTAGGGGATATCATCAACAATGCGGACGCAACAAGCCGAGTCGCCAAATGGGGCATTGAGCTCGCTGCGTTCGACATTAAGTACCAACCCCGGAAGGCAATTAAATCCCAGTTGTTGGCAGATTTTGCCGCTGATTGGACAGAAGCAATGGAAAACACACCAATGCCGGAGTTGGAATATTGGGTCATGCATTTTTTTACAGATCCAAAATGAAAGAAGGCGAAAGAGCTGGTGTAGTCCTTAAATCTCCAAAGGGCGACATAATGGAATATGCATTACAAATACACTTCAACGCCAGCAACAATGTGGCAGAATATGAAGCTTTGCTTCATGGCTTGCATATTGCAAAGGAGATAGGCGTCAAGCATGTACTTTGTTATGGTGACTCGGATTTGGTGCAACATCAGTTAAACCAAATATGGGATGCCAAAAGCCCCATTATGGACGAATATCGGAGAACAGTGGACGAGTTTGCCATTTTCTTCCTAGGATTTGAAGTACTTCACATCAAAAGGGAAGGAAATTGGAACGCAGATGCTTTAGCCCGCATGGGCTCGGAAAGAGTGAAAACCCTTCCACCTGGTGTGTTTGTCCAACATTTGCATGAACCATCAATCAAAGGCGGAGATGTTGATTATCCTCTAGTTTCTGAGTCAATCGAAGTTTTGCTTGTTAACCCGGATTGGACAATTTCATACTTAAACTTCTTAGTCGACCAGAAGTCCCCGGATGGAGCAGACAAAGTCTTGCAAAGGCAGATACAACACCGATGCAAAAGATACACGGTAATCAATGGTTGCCTGTATAAACGCAGTACTATCAGAATTTTTTAGCGATGTATTTCGCCAGAAGAAGGACGAGAAATTCTGTAGGAAATCTATGTAGGAGATTGCGGATATCATGCTCAATCAAAAAGCATAGTTAAAAAAGCATTACATGCAGGGTTTTTCTGGCTTACAGCCAAGGCAGATGCAGAGCACATAGTAAATACATGTGTCGGATGTCAGTATTACACCAAGCAGACGAATATGCCAGCTCAAGCATTCAAAACTATCCCCATAACATGGCCATTTGCGGTCTGGGGGCTAGATATGATGGGATCATTCAAAACTGCAAGAGGCGGACTTACACATCTACTCGTTGCAGTAGATAAGTATACCAAGTGGGTAGAAGCAAAGCCCATCAAAAAACTTGACGGTGTGACTGCCAGAAACTTCGTCATTGACATAGTCATGCGATACGGTGTTCCATATAGCATAATCACGGATAACGGGACAAATTTCTCTATTAGAGAGTTGGTAAAATATTGCCGACAAACGGGAATTCGCCTAGATCTTGCATCTGTGGCACACCCACAATCCAATGGGCAGGTTGAACAGATGAATAGTTCAATCCTGCAGGGAATACGCCCAAGACTCGAATCTCCTCTTCATAGAGCAGCTGGAGCATGGGTAGAAGAATTACCTTCCGCTCTTTGGAGTATTCAAACGATGCCGAATAGATGAACATGTCAAACAACGTTTTTCTTGGTTTATGGTGCAGAAGGAGTGGTTCCCACGGACATGATCCATGATAGCCCAAGAGTGCTGGCCTACGATGACTCAGATGCCGAAAACGCAGGACAGGATGTCGTTGATCTCTTAGAAGAAGAACGAGAGCTTGTTCTACAAAGATCCGTCATTTATCAGCAAGGATTGCGACGTTATCATAGTCGAAAAATCAAACACCGTTGTTTCAAAGAGGGTGATTTGGTGCTAAGATTGGTACAGGAAAGGAAGCACAAATTATCCCCAGTTTGGGAGGGACCATTTGTCATCAGCAAGGCTATGAAAAATGGATCATATTACCTTGTAGATATTCGAGATACAAAAGATGATCCTAAAAATATGAATCGCAAGAGAAAGAGAAAGATATATGTAGAACTGGGAGAGACAAAGAGACCCTGGAGCATCCAACAGTTACGTCCCTTTTACACTTAGTTAAAATTCTATGTAAACATCTTTGAGATCATGAAATAAAGTTGTCGGAATTCATGCATTTTTTGTCTGTCTTGTTATTATTGTTCAAAGCATAAGACCGCCTTATCTATTTCCCAATGATCTTTCAAATTGCTTCAATGTTAACCCGAATTATGTCAGCGTGCTCGGAGTTATAAAACTGAATGCTTCTATACCCTAAGGAGGCTTAAGGAAACCCAGATTGTGCCTGCGTGCCTGAGTTTCATATTTTTTTCAAAATTCCTTACATTTTTTTAAGTATTATCTGATTGTTCGTGTGTTGGGTCACTGGAGTTAGTTAGTAAACGTGCCTAAGTACAATCCATGATTCTGAGTTTCGGCTGATAGGTCTGAACCCAGTCGCTTGGCATGAAGATTAAGCACTATTGAGCCACTTCAACACTAAGGAAAGTTAAAGCATACAAACCAGAGAACTTAGAAGGAGAGGAATTAAAACTGTGATAAACTTTGCAAAGACTTAGAAATTTTACTGTAAAATGATAAGTACTTGTTCATACAAAAGATAGAAGGCATTACAATTGGTATTACATTGCGAGAATAGTAATGCTTCTATTTTTCTCGGCCAGCTACGCAGGAATTAGGCGGCGTCTTCGTACTCCGAGTCCTCCTCGTCGCTGTCGATGGGGTTCTCCGGAGTTGTCGAAATTTCTTCCTCAGGGTAGAATGTCAAGATTGACACCATCTGAGCTATCTTGGTGGCATGCCCCTTGACAAACTCAAAGATATCGGCCCTCTGAGCTTCCGTGTATCCTTGAGGGATACCGGTAGCGACACGCCAGGACTTCGCGATGGTGTAATGCATACGCATCAGGCCAAGGGCCATGCGCACACCACCGCGAGCAGCAGAACGAAGCCAGGACTCCCTCTGGTTCGCCACCTCTTCTATAGCCTCCGGAAGTTTGTTGACTTCCGAGAAATCTTCAGCTTTGTCGGGAATGTACTTGTTTACAAGTAGCATCCCTGCAGTCTTGAGGTCGGCGAAGATCTTCCCGAAAGCCCAGATTCTATCAATCCGGGTGAGCAAAGGATTCCCTTCAGCTCAAAACCAACCAAGAAAAGTTAGTAGATCACAGAAAAAGGAAAAGCAAGGCGTGCTATAAAAGTACAAGAAAAACCTTGGTAAAAGAGCAAAAAACTAACCTATGATTTTATCCATCTCAATGCCTTCTTCAAGGCGTTGGTTGAGGGCATTTTCCAAATCCCGGATGGTCGCCTAATCCTTCTCAGCTTGGGAGGAAGCTCGGGACTCGGCAATTCCAATAGCCGGCTGGCTAGCCTCCAGGTCTTTCTGAAGCTTTACCGTCATCTTGTAAAGCTCCGAATTTTCCTTTCGGAGGTTTTCGGCATTGCCAGCATCTTCAGCAATTTGTTTGGCTTTGGACAAAGAAGGTGAAAAGAGTGAAAAATGAAGAGTTCAAAACTCGGAAAAAGACTTAGAAATTTTTCATAAAACAATAGTACGAATGAATAAGACATTTACCTGTTGAATCCTTCAGCTGTTGCTGAACTAAGGCCAACTCCGAGTCCTTGTCGCTAAGAATACCAAGCAGAGATCTAACCTCCTTGTTCTTAATGGTGAGCTTGTTGAAAACTTCCATATTTATGGTATCGGCAGTTTGCTGAGACATAGATAAAGTAAAAGTTCCTTAATCAGAAAAATAAGCAGACAAATGAGAAAAGCATTAAAGGAAAAAAAAAGACAAAGAATACTTTTGTCTTCAATGCTTGGGGGCTAGAGGTATTTACCTGGCTCATCCTTTACGAGCTCGCGATATTGTCGCAAAATTCTTTTGCATATTCTGCAAAGGTAATTCCTACATGGTGGAGGGTATGACCTGACGCGGTGAGAATACGTAATTATTCCTAACAATAATTCCGCCTTGTGGCTAAGGACGGATTAAGGGAGCACGAGCAAAGAATTTTGTCGCCCACAGATGAATATATCCGTGTTCGTCAAAACAATCTTCTTACTTTACCTTGAACTTGTCGTCAAAATTGGGGATGAGCTCTTCCTTGGGAAGATTAGAAGATCCAGCCTCTTCCGGCACCGCCCTTTCCCTCGCATCCGAGTCGGATGCAACGGGCTGGCAGGACTATAGGGGATATTCTCCTTCCCGTGCAGCCGAGTTCTCCTCCCCAGCCGTTGTTGGAGTGTCTGGTGCAGCGGCGGGAGATGGCTTTACTCCTCTTTGCACAACAACCTTGTGTTTCTTCCGGCCTTTCCCCTTCAAGGTAGTAGGGGCAAGGCTAGAAAAGAAAAGAGCGGAAAATCCGAGATGTAAGATTCCGAGAAACAAAAAGCATGCAACAAAAAGCATACAAATGAAAAACCTAGGTTTTTACCTGGAAGTAGCGACGGCCACACCATCAAGATCGATGACCTCATGAGTGGCGGATGGAGTCTTGCGCTTCCGCCCTCCAGACTGGAAGTTGTCACGAAGTGCAGCCAACTCATCATCGGTAGCGAGTTCTGCTTTAGGAAGGTCGAGAATCTGTAAAAAGAAGCAAATTCAGGATTAGAATAAAAAAACATCCGAGAAAAAGAAGACAAAGATTCAAGAAATTTCCCAAAAAGGACAAAAGTATAACTTGGGAGCCGGATTTACGGCGTGATACATTTTCCGGCTCTCCTCGTACTGATCGTCTGGGCCCGTGTACTCACACATGAGCCGTTTCCCGCGTTAGGCAAGGGGTTGGATCCACCTTCCGAACCAGCAAAGGATTGTATCCATCCAGGTTAGCAGAGGAGTGGAAGAGACGAGTTTTGCGATTTGCCTCTTGATCCTCATCGGATCTGGAGGCAGAGTCTAGACCGCGTCCAACACCCAATTGTCTTGGGGCGTGGCCGCGGAATTGACAAAAGGCGGAATGCCCGTTTCCTTTCTAGGAAACGGAACATCCGCATGATAAAAGAACGTGCCCGTCCAAAATTTGACGGACTCGGATGTTTTGATCTTGGGGAACCAATCCTCCCTAAACCTATGGAGGGTAAAAGAGATTGTCCCGCAAGTCAGAAGTGTGCCCTCTGAGGGGTTGCATTTAACGCTAAAGCAGTATTGCCAGAAATCCAGGCGGGGTTCTATCCCTAGATAACCCTCGAAAAGGGCCTGGAATCCGGCTAAGTATAGAATGGAGTTGGGTGGCAGATTGTGTGGCTGGATTTTGTAATGATATAGAACCTGGCAGAAGAACGCGGAAGGTGGAATCCCATACCTCTATTCATATGGGAAGCCAGGAGAACTCGCTCGCCGGGTTGCGGAGACGGCTTGGAGTCGTCCTTGTTCACCTGCCATTTGCCTTGGACCACGAAGCCTTCCTTCTCCAATGTCGGGAGAAGAGATGGAACCACGTTGTAGTAGCTCCAATTGCCGGCGTTGTCTTCTCCTTCGTCCTTGCTGGCGGTGGCGGAAGCGACTACGCCCTCGCCGCCACGAGTATTATCCTCCTCCGTAGGCTCGGAGAAGGAAGGAGGAGGAGGAGCAGTGGCCGATAGCGGCGGCGTGTTTCCGGCCACGGGAGGAAGATCCCCTGTAGCCGGCTTGCCGGCGGCCCCCTCCGTTTTGTTCGTAGCGGTGCGAGGCGGAGAGTCGAGAAGGAATCCAAGTCGTTGATGATGTCTTCAATATCCACAGCGGCGCTTGCCAAGTCAGAGGCGCGGAGGGAATCTCCGGTGACCATTTTCTGGCGGCGCGGTCACGAGCTGGATCCTCCGATGATATTTCCGGAGAAGAGCTCGGGGGCTGGTTCTCTGCGTTCTCTTGAGATCGGGCTCTGGTTGCTAAGGACTAGGGCTCTGTGCGCTCGAGGAGGAAGAAGAAGCGAAAGAAGATACAGAGGCCCCGAGACGGCTATTTATAGCCGGGACGCGTGGATATTAGCTCTAACGGCTATTTTAGCCATTGGATGCACGACGCGTGTAACGCCCAAAATTTCCGGAAAATGAGGGGACGGGGTGATTATTTCTATCTCCCCGTTTCCCATGAGAGAATCTGTGAGAGGATACGTTTCAGGCTTTGACTGAACCCAAGCGTCCGTGACGTTAGTAGGATTTCATCGCTGATGTCACGAAGTTCCTTCTCTGCGAAGGCTCGTGGAAGAAAAGCCGGACTTTGGTATAATCCGAGTTTTGGGTTAAGAGATTTTTTGGTGAAAGAAGAATCAAGACAAAACGCCGACATTTCTAGAAAAGAATGCCAATGAACGAAGAGCAGCAGAATTAAGTCTTAATCCTTCTTGGGGGCTACTGTCGGATATATGCTGATTAGGGGAATGTCCGACATTGGACTAAAAGCCGGATTACTAGGGTGACCCGTAGGTAATGGATCATAGTCCATTGGGCGGCCCAGTAAGCTGATGCACAGGAAGCTGGATTCTAGAAGGACCCGGACCACATCCCAAAGTGGTACGGCTTGGAGGAGAAGACGAATTCCTTACTTTCCAAGTTAGATACTTTCCGTAGTCTTCTAGGTTTCCTTTCTGTAAGCCCTAATCTGGCTATCTATATAAAGCCAGACGGGAGCAAAGAACATATAGACAACTAGCTAGAAGCCAACTTGCCGAGAAGTTGATCCTCGCCGAGTTAGCGAAACCATACTCACATTATATTTTGTATACTTCATACTTTAGCTCTGATTTAGTGAGATTGCAGGAGTAGGAACGCTGCCTAGTTGCGTCGTACCGAACCTGGGTAAAACTCGGTGTTCTCGTTTGTCGTATCATCACGTCCCCCGTGGTTCTACCAGTAGGCTCATGGCACCCCCCGTCTATGAACTCTACTACGATGTCTCGACACTTGTGTTAAAGTTCTATGATCTCAGCTATGCTTATGCTTTTACAATTTAGATGATCAAGTTTATGTTGGTAGCATGTCACCTCAGAAATTATGTGAATTTTTTATCGTTTACCTACTCAAGGACGAGTAGGAATTAAGCTTGGAGATGTTGATACGTCATAAACATATATTTAATTTCTGATGCTCCATGTTGTTTTCATGCCATATGCTACATGTTTTTCTTACACTTTATGTCATTTTTATCGATTTCCAGGAACTAACCTATTGACAAGATGCCATAGAGCTAGTTCATGTTTTCTGCAGTTTTTAGTTTCAGAAAAGTTGTTCTGGAAATATTCTCGGAATTGGAAAATTTGAAACCCGGAAGTCTTAGAATTCCCGAAGGTTCCACGGAGTCACGAAGAGGCCCAAAGGGGGGCCACACCATAGGGCCGCGTGCCCAACCCGGTCGCGCCTAGGGGTGGTGTGGGCCCCTCGGGTGCCCACCGCCATCGCCCTTTTCGCTCATATATTACCCCTAATGCGTGAACCCTAAAAATATATCACTTTTCCATGAAAAACACCCGAGGCCGCCTTAATCGTCAACCCGAGATCGGGAGGGTTCTGGAGTTCTCCCCAGCATCCTGTCGGGAGGGAAAAACATCACCGGAGGGGTCTACACCACCATGCCCGCCTCCGGAGTGATGCGTGAGTAGTTCATCCTTGGACTATGGGTCCATAGCAGTAGCTAGATGGTTGTCCTCTCCTCTTTATGCCTCATGTTTAGATCTTGTGAGCTGCCTCACATGATCGAGATCATCTTATTGTAATGCTACATGTTGTGTTTGCTGGGATCCGATTATTATTGAATGCTATGTCTCTTGATTATCAATCTATCATGTTGTCTTCATGTGTATGTTATTTATGATCTTGCATGCTCTCTGTTGTTAGTAGATGCTCTGGCCAAGTAGATGCTAGTGACTCCAAGAGGGAGTATTTATGCTCGATAATGGGTTCATGCCTCCTTTGCATCTGTGCTCGAGTGACAGAAACGTGACGGATGGAGGATCTGTTGTTGCCATAAGGGAGAAAACAACGATGTTTACTTTGTTTACATTGTTTACATTATACACTTTGCTTACTGCGATAATCTATTGCTTGCAACTTAATACCCAACGTTTGTTCGGATGATATTCGGAGGGTGGATTATTAGTCATAGATGCAGGTTGATGACGGTCTATGTATCTTGTTGTAATGCCCGCATTAATCTCATAGTAATCATCATGTCATGCATGTTTCATTATCTATCAATTTCTCAGTTGTAATTTGTTCACCACGCATGTTAGCTATCTTTTATGGAGAGACACCTCTAGTGAACTGTGGATCCCGGTCCATTTTCTCATACTGATAATACACATACTGCTTCCACCGTTTTCACATTGCTTCCACTGTTTTCACACTGCTACTGTTGTTTTCATATTGTTCTCATATTGTTTACCACACCATACGTTTAACCTATTTGTGTTCAGTAAAACCGGTGAGATTGACAACCTCGCTGCTTTGTTGGGGCAAAGTGAATTGATTGTGTTGTGTAGGTTCCACGTTGTTGCTGAACCGGTAGTGCGACCTTCCATCTCAGCTGCATCAACCTTCAGAAGTTGCTTGTCCTCCTACTGGTCGATTTAACCTTGGTTTCTTTTCTGAGGGAAAACTTGCCGCTGCACTCTTCACAACTTTTCTCTTGGGGTTTACCAACGTCAGCCATCAACACCTCAAAGACAACATAATCATTTTTTTTTCTGAGAGGAGGGGACACCTCTCTTTATACAGGGGAAGGAGAGCCTTGGAGGAGGGGAAACCTCCCCTCAAGTGTTGACGCCCGCATGGTCCCCACATGGTTTGGCGGACCTAGCGTTGGTGACGCGGGTTGTCCCGATCTTCATGGACCAGACGACGAAATTTCGCAAGCAATGTGAAGAACGAGCAAAAGAACCAACGAACACACTGAAGATACACACGAAGAGGTAGCTTCACATCGTAACCACAAACTCATCTAGTCATTTTCAGCACGTTTCCCTCACCGGTGGACCATTCAGACCAGTATTACCTGAAGGGAGAGGCTGGGACGTAGAATGCCAACAACAGAGATTGCTGAGAGCTCGGTAGAATCTACGTGTGAAAGGCGATGAGGTAGAATCACTGATAGAGAGACTTTGATAGGATGGGATGTTGGAGGTACACAATAGGTTAACTAAACAAAGGTCTTGATAGATTCTATCGTGTTAAGCGCATATGAGAATCAAGCTCTAGGGTTTCAAATCTCAGTTCTATTCTAACCACTCTATGAGGTAGGATACATCTATATATAGTCTAGAACGAAATAGGGGGTAGGTAGGTGGATACATGGCCCAAAGGCCAGATCTTCATGCAAGCAGGAGGGTCATCAGACTATCCAACGGTTTAGTTGTCGCACGGTCCGGCACAAGCATTGGCTCTAAGGGATGCATCAGATGGTCCGAAGGTTTGGGTGCCGGACGGTACGGTGATGTCTACTACGCACTTCTATTCTTGTAGACTATGTTGGGCCTCCGAGCATAGAGGTTTGTAGGACAGACGTAAATTTCCCACAAGTGGATGGTCAAAGGTTTATCGAACATGGTGAGGTGTAGGTTAAAAAGTAAACCTCTCAAACAAACCTGCAATTAATATATAAGAAGTCTCTTGTGTCCCCAACACGCATAATACAATTTTAAGTTGTATAGGTGCACTAGTTCGATGAAAAGATGGTAAAATACGGGTAATATGGATGGTAAAATAAGGTATTTTAAATCCATATAATAATAATGAAAGAAAGGTAACAAGTAGAGAAACAGAAAGTAAACAGTGTTACAATGGTATGAAAAAAGGCATAGGCATCATACTTTCACTAGTGGTAACTCTCAACAACGTTAACATAATTAAACACATGATACTTCCTCTAACAACATGTATGGTAGACGTTACTCGGAATTTACTCTACTATGGATAAAACATGTGTGAATTGTGTAGGGCTACAAAAGCACGCCTTAAAGTTCGTGTTCCTAATCTATGATCACACTGATGGTGTAAATCAAACACACACCCGTTGGGATTCCCCAAGATACCATATGGTGGGGGTGGGGGGGCAATCCTCTTGGGGTGGCCCGATCTCACGAATTGGCCAAGGAAAGGGGACGAACACGAAGAACACGTGAGGGGAACAAAGGAATAACCCATAAATAATGCGAACTAAGAGATTCGATTCCCGACAACTAAATCCCCGACCGCCTACGGAAACTAACCAACTCGAGCTCACCTTGTTTGGAACCAATTCAGCCATGTGGCTGGTCCACTGTACCAATATATCCTCAAGGGTCAGTTATGAAAGATTGAAAAGAAAGCACCTGAATCCCAAGGGAAAAGGATGGCAATCCTAGAGTAGCCTTGATAGGGTCCAAATTACAAGAGTAATTGGGGTAGGCTTGATACGGTTCAAGATAGACACTAGAAGTAGCCTCTAAAAATGAAAGAGGGATCCACCGCTCTCAAATTAGCCTCATATCTCATTTAAATCTAATCTGGATGGAGGGGTTTCTATTTATAGGCTAAGGGTCGAAGGGAGGGGTTACACGGTCATTTGGACCAATTATGTGCGCATGCAGTCAGTTACCCAGGAGACTCCGGTCTGATTAGGCCGGAGACTCCGTTCTGGGTAGGGGCGGATACTCCGATCTTTGGTAGACGGATACTCTGTCCTGGAGGGCGTGTGGCGGAGACTTTGGTGTTCCGGCCTTACTCCGGGCAAACTTCGTACCCCTATACTTCACGTCACGCCATTTGAGAGCGCGAGGAGCTCGAGCGTGGGCGGGAGACTTTGGTGTCGGCAGGCCGGAGACTCTGGTCTTGACAACTGAAGGATCGAGAGGTTAACTAGAGGGGGTGAATAGATTAACTACAAATTTTAACTTCTTTTTCAAGTTAACAAGGTAATTCTCAAATATAGATTATCTAGATTATGCAACTAGGTGAACAATCCTATATGTTGAGCAAGTACAACTAGCACAAGGTGAGTATATGACTAAGCTAGTAGTAACTTAGTAAAGGTAAGTTGAGGAATAACCGAACATAATGACGCGGAGATTTATCCCAAAGTTCACTTCCCAATGGAAGCTAATCTCCGTTGGAGCGGTGCGGTGCCACCAAAGTGGAACACAGAGTAGGCCTCAAATGCCACACCGTATCTCCTTCGAGTCCTTCCACCGATGTGGATAGGTTTGAATCACTATGTTGCCGCTGAGGTTGACAACTAGAACCATTACAAGGATGAGGTACACTCCACAAGATTGGAGGGTCCTCACCAAATCCCAAGAGCCACCAAGACTCCGAGAAGCAAGATCCACGAGCACAAAAGCACCGGGGATATCAACAAGGCTCCGAGCTCCGATGAACTAAGAGCAACAAGATTCCTAGCTCCAATGAACTAAGAATGACAAGATCCCTAAGGGATGAGTGGGTGGATTTCTAATCGACTTGGTGAAGATCGAGGGTGTCTCCTTCAAATCCCAAAGTATCACGAGCTTTGGTTGGGGATTTGAGGAGTGCTTGTTCTTGAGCTTGAGCTTGGTCAATCAATGGTGGTGAGAGAGAGAGTGAGTGGGACTGACACCGCCAAAAGGTAGGTGAAGGTCCCCTTTTATACCGGGGCGAAATACGGCCGTTGGGGGGCATTTTCACTTGGCAGCACCCCCCCCCCGGGCCTAGGGGGGCGGCCAGGCCGGCCTGGAGCAGCCAGGGCCGGGTGCAAACCCACCCCGGCCTGGGGCCGGCGTGGAGCGTGGGGAGGCCGGCGTGGGGCGCAGGGAGCCCGGCCAGGCCGGCGTGGGGGCGGAGGCGAGGCCGGCCACCCACCCAAGCCGCCCGGCCGGGGGGCCGGCCTAGGGCCGGCGTGGGGCGGCAAGGCGAGGTCGGCCACCCACCCGAGCCTCCCGGCCTGGCGCCCGGCGTGGGGCCGTCGTGGTGCGATGGGGAGGCCGGCAGGCAGCCAGCGCCCGGCCTAGTGCCCGGCCAGGCCGGCCAGGGAGGCCGGCCACTCCTTTTTCTCCTCTTTTGTTCTTCTTTCTTCCACGTTTCTTTCCGTAATCTTTTCTCCCTTTTTGCTGCAACTCGTATGAGGTTTACGGGGAGATATTTTCTGAGTACACTTAGATAACTCGTTAGTCCATCTATATGTTGTAATCAAACACTCAAAATAGGATTTAGGAACTATATTATTTCAATCTCCCCCTTTTTGATGTTTGATGACAACATACGGATTTGCGTAAGGAAGAATTTTTCATGGCTATTTGCGAGAGAATAAAAATTATATTCGTACTCCCCCTATTTGTGTGCCCAAACAAGAGACATATATATTTGATTATCATGTTGAGTGCACCGAACATAATTTCATCTTCACACTATGTTTTATAAGATAATAGAGTATGTGATGTAACTATGATATACTTATGTGAAGTGCGAGAATTATTCAATCATGATTCTAACATTGGATATGCACATGTATGAACACAAAGTTATCTTCTAGACGAGTGATAGTATTTATCACTAGAATGATCTTACCATAGCATTCTTCTCATAGTTATAGATGGATAAAAACTACCCTCATTATGGCTTCAACACATCAAATAGTGAGTAGATAATAGCCTTGCTATGATCTTCAACATATCAAATATCACACGCATAATATATAGATAGAAAGTACGATAGGTAAATAAAGACATAGTCTTACAATAGTACCAAAGTTCAACAAACCACACAAATAGTAGCATCAACTAAGAACGACGAAAGCAAATAGCAAAGATAAGACGCAAATAGATGCATGAAATGCAATGCAATGCGTGAGTGTTTCTGGCATCATACACCAAAAAGGGAGAAAAATGCAAGCCCAATCACTCGTCGCCCATCTCAACATCTTCCGCAATGAAGTCCTTGGGAGGAGCCTGACTGGAGCTAGCAGTAGTAGTGTAGTGCGCCGCAAAAGAGACGAGTGAGATAGCGTCATCGCCAAGCCAATAGGTGTGCTGAGACTTCCACTTATCCTCTGAAATCTCGTCTGAGTTGGAAGGACTGAGGGGAACATGAAGAGCTGTCATGATGGAACGCTGACGGCGACTAGAGGCCTTGCCCTTGCGATATGCCTCATAATCCTGATGTTGCTTATCAATGAAGAAACAGTTCATCTTCTGGAGGACCCTCTTAAGGCTGAAAGTGTCAGGAGTAGGGCCAGAAGGAGCAGGAGAAGTAGAGCAGCGCACCCCCTGAGATGTACTAGGAGCGGAGGACAGTGTGCGGGTGCACTTAGGGCGTTGAGCAGCAGCTAACTCACCCTCAGCCTCAGTCATAAGGACAGACTTCTTGGGAGTCACCTTGGCATAGTTGTTGATGAGACCAACTGGGATCTTGGTCTCAATAAGAAGCTGAATGTAAGAGCCATAGATGGGAACCCTCTTTTCACGAATCACAGTCTGCATCTCTTGCCACATGAAATCTAGGACATCCAATTGCTTCTTGGCCCTCATTTGAGATTCAATGTGAAAGAGAAGATTGATCAACCACTTGCGGACCTCACCCTTCTCACCATATTTAACATTGATGGTATTGCGAAGAATAGTGTGCACAATATACCAATATTCAGAGAAGAACTTGACTTTGGGAATGTGCATAGAGCCGGTACCTTCCGGATAGCAATGACGGATACCATCTTTGGCCTTCATAACGTTCTTGGGATCACCATGAATACGAAAGTGGAACATATGATCAAACCTATAATCGGGAATACCAAGAATGGCACCAAAATCATCCATGGTAGCAACACACAGGATGCCACCACTCATCCAAGTCAATGTACGCGGTTGCCTCGTGGGACCACCAGCTGAGAAGTGAACAGTGGAATAAAACTCCTTGATCAGCTCTAGGGCAAATGGATGGGCATTATTGGGACCCATGAGAGGAGTGATATTTTGGAAATCCATGAGTTCATGACACGGGGCCAATTGGTGCGAGCAGACTCCACATCAAAGAAGTGTTGATCCACATAGCTATTCTGAAGCTTGCCAAGAATGAAGTCATACATAATCTGATGCATCTTGCAATAGAACCGAGGATCAGTACTTGTACTTTGAACAAACTCATAGGGATTGAATTTCAGCCTAGCCTCCTCAAAGTCATGGGCACTGAGACCACCCCAGTTCGTGACCACGGGTTCCTTTGGATTGACCGGAAGAGACGGACCCTGTCTCCGTGAGGGAGTAGACCCAGCAACAACAGCGGCACTCTTCTTGCGAGGGCGGAGAGAGCGTGAGATATCGGACTCATTTTGGGTATTGGAATCACCTGAGAAAAAATGATGCATGGATATGGATAGTGATAATGAGTGCACATGGTCGTTGTGTGAGAGAGAAAAAAAATTAATCCATGAATATAAGTGATAGTGCCATGGTGAAAAAACAAACACAATATTAAGGAGGAAAAAACACAATTTTATCATAGCATTGGTATAAGGTTGTGTTGGTGTTCCTAGTAAAAATATACACGATAGTATATAGTGGGCATGAGACTACAAGCACCATTATCATGTAAGAATGAGGGCATAACATACACATCATGACATTATGAACATAATAATTGAGAACCACGACACTAGGACAATCATAGCACTAATGTGGAAATTTTGTGAACCATGGCCAAACATGAGAGGCCAATTTGCATAGTGAGATAAATCATAGTACCACACGACTATAACATGAGGAGCATACGAGATAAACGTATCATGGCATAGGAATTAATCTAGTGGCATATAAGCGTCATGAACCCTTAGCATGAGTATATCTAAAAAAAATCCTAAACGAGGAAAACACTAGCACATGAACACTAGCACACCGATAGATAGCACTCACATACACGTGATACATAGGAAAGCCCAAAGAAATTACCCGAGTTGGAAGCCATCTTCAACCAAAAAGCACCAAACAAAAAAGGGAACCGATCTCCCCCAATAATGTGCCAACGAGAAATCCGTGTGGAGGAGAGCATGGAGAAGGACGAGGGCTTGCGGATCCGTGAGTTTGAGCGGTAGGGATGGGCTAGGGAGGTGGGGGGAGGGGGAAAAGAGCTCCAAGGGGGCTCTAATGGAGGAATATGAGGAGGAAGATGGGTATGGGAGGGGTTAGGGGCGGTTTGGGGGCTGGGTACGTGTGTGTACGTGTGTGTGTGTGCTGCGCCCACCCCGGCCTGGGGCCGGGCGTGCGGCGGCGTAGGGCCGGCGCACCGTGTGCGTGTGTGGCCGGCCTGGGGTGCCGGCCAGGCCGGCGTGCGTGTGTGCGAGGCCGGGCAAGGGCCCGAGCCCCCCAGCTTGACCCCCGTCCTGGGGCCGGCGCAGCGGCAGCGCGGGGCCGGGCGGGTGCCCGAGCGCCCCGGCCTGGAGACCGGCCTGGGGCCGGCTCGGCGGGTGGCAGGGGCCAGGGGGTTCGAGCTGGGTGTTTTTTTTTGGCTGTTTGTGTTTGTGGGTTGTGTTTGTTTGTTTTTTTTAAAATTTTCTCCCAAATTAAAACTAACAAAAATTGAAACGTCACAACAAACAAACCAAAACAAACAAAACAACAAAAATTCCCCCAACACAAATTGACACGACAAACACTCTAACAAACAAAACAACAAAATGAAGCTAGTGTCTTAATAACGAATTTTCGTAAGTTTGTTTCTAGCATCCCATATGTTTTATATAGCAATTTTATTTGACCATGTGCACGAACGAAATGAGTATGATGACATGAATATGATGTTTTCATTTGTATCCAATGGAGAGAAAAGGTGAAAAACAGAGTGAGCAACATTGGATACCAATGAAATATGAAACAAATGGAAATGCAAATGAGTGGACACACAAACACAAATGTCTCATTGATATAAAACCAACCAAATCTTGGGCGGTGGCCTTAGCCACCATGTATGAGTATGTTCGATATGTCACCGCGAAGATATATCTGGGGTGCATTGTCGAGACTCGTCATTGAAGCACATGATGTCATTTGAAATGATCATTAGGCATGATTTGTTTATTTATGCATTATAGAGGTAGTGTTGGCTCATTGATTGAGCTACACTCCCCCTATGTCTATCCGTACATCTAGAATCCAAATAAGAGTCTAGTAAGGGTGTGTATGCAAGATTTTCAGTCAACTAAAATTGCTTGCACATACGATGTTGAGCTCACTCCTCAATTGCTTGAATCTCTTCACATCTAGAGGCTTCGTAAGGATGTCGGCAAGTTGATCTTTAGTGTTGACATAAGAAAGTGAGATATCACCATTGGCCACATGATCCCGAATAAAATGATACCGAATCTCAATATGCTTGGTCTTGCCATGAAGTACCGGATTGTGACCAATCTTTATAATACTCTCATTGTCACATAAAATAGGCATTGTCTTAATCTTAATTCCAAAATCCTTAATACATTGCCTCATCCATATGAGTTGAGAGCAACAACTTGTGGCGGAAATATACTCCGCTTCCGTGGAGGAGGTGGCAATGCAATTTTGCTTCTTAGAAGACCAACACACAAGGGACCTACCAAGGAATTGGCAAGCACCCAAAGTTAATTTTCTATCCACTTTGTCACCTCCCCAATCCGCATCCGAATATCCCACAAGACCAAAAGTTGTGTTTGATGGATACCAAAGACCATGTGTGGGAGTGTCAACCAAGTACCTAAGAATCCTCTTGACCGCAATCATATGGCTTTGCTTGGGGTTAGATTGAAATCTTGCACACAAACCCACACTAAACATAATGTCCGGTCTAGATGCACAAAGATAAGCAAAGATCCAATGATAGATCGATAAAGTTTGGGGTCTACCGGTATACCTTCATGATCCATAGAAAGATTCGCGGTTGTTGGCATTGGATAAGGTAATGGTTTGGCATTGTTCATATCAAATTTCTTGAGCATGTCTTGAATATATTTGGCTTGACAAATAGAAGTCCCTTCATGATATTGCTTGATCTCAAAACCTAGAAAGAACTTTAATTCTCCCATCATAGACATCTCAAATTCACTTGTCATTAGTTTGGCAAATTGATCTATAAAACTCACGTTAGAGGATCCAAATATAATATCATCAACATATACTTGACATACGAAGAAATGTCCATCTACACTTTTGGTAAAGAGAGTGGGATCAATTACCCCAAGCACGAAACCACGATCCACTAAGAACTCCTTTAAATGATCATACCAAGCACGTGGGGCTTGTTTGAGGCCATACAAAGCCTTATGGAGGAAGTAGACGTGGTTAGGATACTTGGGATCCTCGAAACCCGGAGGTTGTTTAACATATACCATTTCATTTAGAGGACCATTTAGAAAAGAACTTTTAACATCCATTTGATGCAAGATGAAGTTATGACTAGTGGCAAATGCAAGTAATATACGAATGGATTCAAGTCTAGCTACGGGAGCGAAAGTTTCACCGTAGTCAAGTCCTTCGACTTGAGAGTAGCCTTGAGCAACCAATCGAGCCTTGTTGCGAATCACTTGCCCATGAGAATCTTGCTTGTTTTTTAACACCCATTTTATGATCTTTGGGTCTTTCCACTAGTGACCATACTTTGTTTCTCTCAAAATTATGGAGCTCTTCATGCATATCTTGAACCCAATCTTCATCTTCAAGAGCATCATATACTTTGATAGGTTCAACATGAGAGACATATGAATGAATACCACAAAACTTGAGTACTTGTCCACGAGTGGAGACACTTCTCCCCAAGCCACCAATGATGGTCTTTTGGTATAGTGACTTTTGTTGCAATCTTGATGCTTGACGAGTCATGATACGAACTAGTGCATCATCGGGATTTTCATTGGGGGGAATATCATCATCATTTCCTTTATCAAGACCATTGCCCATTCGTATTGGAGTTCTTGGTGACGAAGCACCAAAATCATTTCCACCATTATGATTGGGTGGATCGTGATCACTTTCTTGATGAGAGGTATCCACATGAAGGTCTTCTTCTTGCTATTGGTCTACCATTTGATTGGTGGTTGATGTAGAGGGCTCCACTTGCGTAGAGCTAGTTCCATCCTCATTTGCCACAAGGTGTCCCTCAACGGGTATAAGTGGACCTACACCCATTCTTCCTATGGCTACGGAGGACGGTTCATCACCTACATCATCACAATCAATTTGCTCCACTTGGGAGCCATTATCATCATGAAATTCCACATTCATAGATTCTTCAACACACCCGGTGGATATGTTGTAGACTCTATAAGTGTGGGAGTTCGTGGCGTAACCAACAAAAATGCCTTCAAAAGTTCTAGCATCAAACTTAGACAATCTAGTTCCCTTTATGTAGACTTGGCATTTGCACCCAAAAACTCGAAGATATTTGAGGTTGGGTTTGTTACCGGTTAGGAGCTCATATGGAGTCATGCCAATCATCGAACGAAGGAAGAGTCGGTTAGATAGATGACAAGCGGTGTTGATGGCTTCGGCCCAAAAGTTATATGGGGATTTGAACTCGGCCATCATAGTTCTTGCCATATCAATAAGTGTGTGATTCTTCCTCTCCGCTACACAATTTTGTTGAGGGGTATACGCGGCGGAATATTGATGTCTTATCCCCTCTTCACTCAAGAATTCATCCATGGTGTAGTTCTTGAACTCGGACCCATTTTCACTCCTAATTCACAAGATCTTGGTGTCATATTG
The DNA here is from genome assembly GCA_028641055.1 of Alopecurus myosuroides. Lineage (NCBI taxonomy): Eukaryota > Viridiplantae > Streptophyta > Magnoliopsida > Poales > Poaceae > Alopecurus > Alopecurus myosuroides. The sequence goes on along the minus strand of CM054058.1, from coordinate 538,724,130 downwards.
GCGTTGCACTTCGGTGGCCCAAGTTATGAATCTTTCTTGAGTCTCACTCTTCTTCTTGATATAGAAAACCCAAGTGTATCTTGTATAATCATCAACAATTACCAAACAATACTTCTTGCCCCCAAGACTATCATATGTTGGAGGCCCAAATAGATCCAAATGAATAAGCTCAAAGGGCCTTGTTGTGGAGATGATTGATTTCTTGGGGTGATTCTTCTCATGCATCTTTTCGGTAATACAAGAGCTACAAGGACGATCTTTATAAAAAATCACACTTGTTAGTCCTACCACATGCTCACCCTTCACAAGAGTTTGTAGATTTCTCATACCGACGTGGCCTAGGCAACGATGCCAAAGCCACCCCACGTCGGATTTAGCCATTAGACATGTGGCGATATGTGTAGTTTCTTTCGAGAAATCCACTATGTACATACCGTTTTCCACAAATCCAACAAAGGCTACTTTAAGAGAAATAGTGTGAAGGACAAGCACATGGTGACGCCCGAATACACATGTAAAATTACACTCACAAAGTTGCAAGACGGAAACAAGATTATAGCCAAGGGACTCAACAAGGAGGACTTTCTCAATGGATGAATCCGGAGAAATGACCACCTTGCCATGTCCCAATACCTTAAGTTGTGAGCGATCGCCAATAGTTACATGAGCAAATTTGAGAAGTTGGAGCTTCAAATCTTCTAATACTTCTTTGCTTCCGGTCATGTGTGCGGAACAACCACTATCGATCATCCATGATGTTCCACCGGAAATACAACCCTACAATGAATCAACTTCTTGTCTTAGGTACCCATTTTTGGATGGGTCCTTTTTTGTTAGTCACAAGGGTCTTGGGAACCCAAATAGCATGCTTGTAATCATCACCATATGAGGTGCCCACATACTTTGCATAAACATGACCATTAATAGATTTAAGAAGCACATAAGATAGGTTATACTTTCCCGCAAAGTTGTTGTGAGTAGTAGTGTTCATAGGAACAATACTTTTAGCAATAATATCAAACTCATCTTCATCATTAGCCAACTCCCCCTCCTTCACAAAAACAATAGAGTTAGTGGAGGGAGTTGACTTCTTCTTGTAAGCCACCTTGGATGTGGAGCCATAACCAAGGCCTTCTTTGCCAATAACTCTCTTATGATTACTCAAAAGATCATTAAGGTTCTTTTGCCCTTGGATGCATGTGGCAAGGCCTTTGTTGAGTTGTGCCTTCAACCTATTGTTCTCCTCAATGAGAGTTGCCTTGACACACAAAGGGTTAGTAACACAAGAGTTTTCATTCACAACTTTTACTCCTTTTAAGGTTTTGAGCTCATTTGAGATTGTTCTATGATCAATTTTGAGCTTATCAAAATCTTTAATGAGTTCATTATAACCTTGGTTAGTTGCGTCATTTAAAGCCATGAATTCCGTTACCTTAGCAAAAGCATGTTCACAATCAAGTTTTACTTTAGCTATGTCAATTGCAAAGGTTTCCTCTATGCTTTCCCTAAAGCAATGTGATTCATATAGAGCTTTCTCAAGCTCCTCAATCTTACTAGCATCATCACGAGCAAACTTCTCAAGTAACATTATTCTCTCCTCATGTTCATCAATGAGGCCATGTGCCTCACTTAGTTGATCCATGAGAGAGACAAAAATAGTTTTAGTTTCTCCTTCTAGCTTTTCTACAAAGTTTACCAAGGGGTCTTCCTCAACACAATTTAATAGTGAGGGAGTAGAGGATTTTGCAATTTTGAGAGTAGGAGTCACCTTTGGGGGTATACCCTTGGCCATGAAGCACTTGTGACTCGAAGGACCCTTGTTGTCATTTGGGTTGGAGAAGAGAGAGCTTAAGTTAGGAGGTACGACGCCCCTAGCCATGGCTGTCATACCTACTTGTTCGCCTTCACCGTTGCTCTCTTCACCACCGGATGTGTACTCAACTTCTTTGGAAATCAATTCCCTAGGAGGGCCTCTCTTGATGAAGTTCTTGGACTTGGGGATGAAGGTGGATTTCTTGATGAGTCTTCCTCCATTCTCAATTCTACTCTTGAAGGGACACTCGGCAACGAAGTGCTCGGAATCTCCACAATTGAAGCACGTTCTTGCTTTCTTCGTGCTTGAGACTTCCTTCCCTTTATTCTTGGTGGCATGGGATCTAAAATCTCCTTTCTTCCACCACTTGTGTTGAGCAAGAGCCAAGCATTCTTCATGTGATGTCTTCATCTCTTTCTCGGAAACCTCATGAGTGGATCCACCATCATCACTTGAGTCATTATCTTCATGGGGAATGACCTTGGCCTTCAAGGCAAGAGACGCTTTCTTCATTCCGTTTACACGGGCCATGACATCATCGGAAGTTTGCTTCATGACCTTTAGAGTGATAAAGAGACCCAAAACATCATTGGGGGATAGGTCCAAGTAGTCGTCCCTTGCTTGTATATTCATCACCATGTTTTCATTGTATGGCATCAAGGTGAGTAGAAATTTCTCCTTGACCCAATTCTCCGTACAATCCGTGAATCCACAATCTCTCATATCATTTACAAGAGCCTTGAGTCTTTTAAACATGTCTTCTATGTTCTCTCCATCACTCAAGTGAAAGTGTTCAACTTTTCTTTGAATGATTGACTTCTTGGACCTTTGGAGGTTGACATTGCCGTCAAACATATCAACAAGACCATCATAAGCTTTCTTCGCACTTGTGAAGGACCGGATGTGCTCAACTCCTTCCTTTTCCATTGCCCTCTCCAACATGTGCAAAGCATGAGCGTTGATTTGCTCATCTATGATGTCACTTGAGCTTAGATTTGCGGGATCCTTTGGCTCATACCCTTTTTCAACAATTCTCCATATTTGCATTGAAGAGCTGCACATGTAAGACTTCATGGAAGCTTTCCAATTAGTAAAACGATGTCGATCCACCAAAGGAGGTCGACCAAGATGAGTAACATGTGGATGTTGAACATTAGGAGCATTGTTATAAGCAAATCCAAAAGAATTTCCACCACTAGCATTTAAAGGTGATGATGTTGCACTTCCTTCCTTAGTTGGAATGGGGTTTCCATGTTCATCTAAGATAACCTTTTCACTAGATTGTCTAGATGGAGATGTCAATTCTTTTATTAGTCCCTCCATCTTTTTCTCGGAACTATCAATCATAGCTTGGATTAGCTTTTGAATCCCATCCATGGTGACGGGATCATCGGCCATCCTTACCTCCTCTATAGGCGGTAAAGCCCTATATATAGAGACGAGGCTCTGATACCAATTGAAGGATCGAGAGGTTAACTAGAGGGGGGGTGAATAGGTTAACTACAAATTTTAACTTCTTTTTCAAGTTAACAAGGTAATGCTCAAATATAGATTATCTAGATTATGCAACTAGGTGAACAATCCTATATGTTGAGCAAGTACAACTAGCACAAGGTGAGTATATGACTAAGCTAGTAGTAACTTAGTAAAGGTAAGTTGAGGAATAACCGAACATAATGACGCGGAGATTTATCCCGAAGTTCACTTCCCAATGGAAGCTAATCTCCGTTGGAGCGGTGCGGTGCCACCAAAGTGAAACACCGAGTAGGCCTCAAATGCCACACTGTATCTCCTTCGAGTCCTTCCACCTATGTGGATAGGTTCGAATCACTATGTTGCCGTTGAGGTTGACAACTAGAACCTTTACAATGATGAGGCACACTCCACAAGATTGGAGGGTCCTCACCAAATCCCAAGAGCCACCAAGACTCCGAGAAGCAAGATCCACGAGCACAAAAGCATCGGGGGTATCAACAAGGCTCCGAGCTCCGATGAACTAAGAGCAGCAAGATTCCTAGCTCCAATAAACTAAGAATGACAAGATCCCTAAGGGATGAGTGGGTGGATTTCTAATCGACTTGGTGGAGTTGTAGATCGGGGGTGTCTCCTTTAAATCCCAAAGTATCACGAGCTTTGGTTGGGGATTTGAGGAGTGCTTGTTCTTGAGCTTGAGCTTGGTCAATCAATGGTCGTGAGAGAGAGAGAGAGAGTGAGTGGGATTGACACCGCCAAAAGGTAGGTGAAGGTCCCCTTTTATACCGGGGCGAAATACGGCCATTGGGGGGCATTTTTCACTTGGCAGCACCCCCCTAGCCTAGGGGACCGGCCAGGCCGGCCTGGAGCAGCCAGGGACGGGTGCAAACCCACCCCGGCCTGGTGCCCGGCCTGGGGCCAGCATGGAGCGAGGGGAGGCCGGCCTGGGGCGCAGGGAGCCCGGCCTGGCAGCCCGGCCAGGCCGGCGTGGGGGCGGAGGCGAGGCCGGCCACCCACCCGAGCCGCCCGGCCGGGGGCCGGCCTAGGGCCGGCGTGGGGCGGCAAGGCGAGGCCGGCCACCCACCCGAGCCTCCCGGCCTGGGGCCGGCGTGGGGCGATGGGGAGGCCGGCAGGCAGCCAGCGCCTGGTCTAGTGCCCGGCCATGCCGGCCAGGGAGGCCGGCCACTCCTTTTTCTCCTCTTTTCTTCTTCTTTCTTCCCTGTTTCTTCTCCTTTCTTCCACGTTTCTTTCCGTAATCTTTTCTCCCTTTTTGCTGCAACTCGTATGAGGTTTACGGGGAGATATTTTCTAGTACACTTAGATAAATCGTTAGTCCATCTATATGTTGTAATCAAACACTCAAAATAGGATTTAGGAACTATGTTCTTTCAACAACATAAGTGTGCCTCCTTTCTTGGCCATCTTCTCCATCTTTCTTGGGTTCGTCTTGGGCATGATCCATCACATCATTGGGTCATTCTTGAGGTCACACTTGAGTATGCAAAGTAGATTCACATGAGGTAGCGAACCTTTCACCAAGTCATTGAGATCATAGAGAGCTAAGAGCAAGTTCATCTTGTCTTGCATAGCTTTGGTTCGTGCTCTCATTGTCCCATTAGGTATGCACTACTAGGAAACAACTTATAGCGGGACGGCGTAGCACCGGTGCACATGCACTGCACTCCGCCAACGCTATATAGCACCGGCGCGCAATACAAGCACGCGCCGGTGATAGGCAGTTATCCCCGGCGCACAAGCAACCATCCACGACGGCGCTAAAGGCACGCCAGGCCCCCTATTAAACGTACCCCCCGGCGCTCTCTTTGAGCACGCGCCGATGCTAAGCGTTTTACCCCTGCCACACACACCAGGCAGCGCACCGGCGCTATGTGCCTGCCCCCACAACGGGTTTAGCCCCGACGCAACACCATAACCATGCGCCAACCCTAAATATATAGCCCCGACACACCTTAATGCACGTGCGCCGGCGGTAATCTGGCATTCTTACAAAGGTGGTCTAGTCAACCCACCACCCATTTAAACAAACCACTCACTCCTCCTCATCCAAACTCAAATTTATCTCTTCCTAGCTCATTTTCTCACTCCCCTCTTCCAATTTTGGCTTATTTAACCAACCAAGTTTGATATATTTTGTCAAATCTCTCTCCCAACATGCTCCTACCTTCTACCTAGTTAGATCTAGATCTACTATAAAGAATTTCCCTTCCCACATGCATCATATTCATATATCTAGATCTATATACATAAGAGCCCACGTCACTCTCTCCGATCGACACGTGTCGTGTGTGCACTATGATCTTCAATATCTCGCGCCTATACATATATCGAGCTAATTATTGTGTTTCCAACTAGTATTTGATTTCAGGTTTCCCTGCAATGTCAGAGCAATTCCCAAGAAAAAAAAAACAGAGCTTTCCTAACTTCTAAGACTAGTCACAATGGGGAGTATCATAAACTAGTCTATGTTACTACTCCACAATGGATAGTAACATGTTTGTGGTATCATATAGTGATGCATTTATTGTGATGTAGACTCATCTTATCTCGTAATGCGTTATGTTACGGTATCTACCTATGATACCACCATCACCTCTCTCCTCATTAACTGCACTGCCACATCAGTTTTTTGCCAACATGGCATGCATGATACTACCTATGATACCCCCATTGTGGCTAGTCTAACAAAACAAAAAAACAAGGCACTCCGCTCCCGGAAAACTGTCTTGCCAGTTGCCACCATAAAAAAAGGACAAACTACTTGTTTTACTTTTACCCGAGCTCAAAAACGAATATATATGCATATGAACAAAAACTGCAAATACACATTTTGGATCGAAACAAGTGCTCTATGCCAGGCACCAATGCTCAAAAACCAGAGCTCTCCAAGAATTAGATTCGGCGATTCTATGATAGTAGTATCACGTACCTTAATGCCCTGGATGTGTTTGGCCCGTTTATGCATATAATTGCCTTCGGATTAGATAACCTCATCCTGGCAGCAGATGTACATAGGCAGAATCCATTTCATAAGACATAACCACAGTTGGCGGCGAACCAATCCATAAAATTATGATCATATTGCTCAACTTCTACCAAACAGAGCATAAGACACTACCAGTACCAAGATAACACACAGCTGACACATGACAAGACCAAACAGATAATGGAGTCTCGGAGTTCATCTACCAGACTGGAGTTTGGCGACTAAACGGAATGCAGACTAGACTCATTTCTTCAGCTCGATGTACACCGGAGAGTCCTGGGGAGACCACATGGCGTCCGGGACGAACAGCGACGCGCCTGCCTGATACGGCCTCATCAGACGTCCGACGCTCCGCATCTCGCCAGACAGACAGAGGGTGCCCGTCCGTGTGTACACCTGGATCTTGTACTTGAAATCATCCTCCCTGGCCGGCTCGCTCGTGAGGTGGATCACCGACAAGGCGCACCCTGACGGCACGCTCCGGTCGATCACCAGCAGGAACCCTGCTCCATTATTGGCGAGGGACACAAAGTGGGTGTGCTCATCATCGCGTATCTTCAGGGGGCAGAGGATGCCAGCTACGACACTGGTGTACAACATCGTAGGATGCTGCTGGCTGATGTGGTCGCGCAGGCACCGGCGGGCGTAGGGGAGGCAACCAGCGATGGGGCAGTAGCATGGGGCGTGGATGCAGGAGTCTTCATGCGCTTCCATCTCAGTGAACCGGATCATGTCCGTGCAGCCACGCTCCTTGAACGAGCACGGCATGGTCATGCCGCCGAGGATGTGCTCCACAGAGTGGCAGCGGGTGTGGTACGGCTCCCCACACAAGCTGCAATCGTAGTTGCAGCACTTAATGCATGTGATGTGGCCACTGTCGCACTGCAAATACAAAGAGAAAAACCAAAAACAAACAATTGTCATTGAAACAGGAACAGAAGTGCACAAGCATGACACACCACTGTATTGCCACTGCTGCCAGATTTGTGCCATACTACCTACAGTAATTGTGACGCAAAAACATAGCATCTTCCACATGAAGAGTTCAAACTTCGTTATTGCCTGCTAGTAATAGACTAACAGTTTGTCGAATCTGGCTACACTCAGTGGTCCAGAGAGTTGATACTGCATGGCATCCAAGATTGAAAATGCATCATAGATTCTTGGTCATGTAAAGTGCAAAGCCACATGAGAAATAGAAATGTCGAACACATAACGCTATGAGTTGTGACCAATGTGTCCACATTTTATTGAATTTCCTAGTAACACACAACCAGTTCTACTGCAAACAGAAGTTCAGGAACAGCGTAGGTAACCAAATCATCATCGTTGATGCAAGATTTGCCACAACTGAACTATCAGAAACGTATAGAACATCAACAGCTCGTAACTTGGAACTAAATTGATGGGTTTAAATGAATCTAGTAAAATGGAGTAAATATTCAACAAGGGTACATTGATATTAGTTTGTACTACTGTAGTTTTCCGTACCGCTACTACGCACATATACAACTTTCATGATAGTAACAGTTTGTTGAATCATGGTCCACTCAGTGATCCAGAGAGTTGGTACTGCATAGGCCAACATTTGATTTACAGTGCATCATAGATGTCGGACTTGTGAAGGATGACGAGGTGCCCTCCGAGGCCGCCCTGGAGGCATACCATAGGATGTTCGAGATGCCACTCACGGAGGAGATGATCGAGGCGGTCGCAGAGCTCTACGGTTGGTCCTTACCGACGCTGCGCGGTTGCTCCCCACCAGGGAGTGGGACAGCGGGTGGTCGCCTCGTCGAGGTTTGACCTCGTCGTCAACCCCACCTCGGGTGTAAAGACATTCCTATGTCTTACGAACCTAAGGTGCTGGTGTGTAACACGCGTGGTGTAAACGATCGCGCGCGTCGTACGGGTGCGTCGATTGTTTGCTTGCAAGAGACTATGTTTGCGGTTGTAACCCCTTCTATTGTAATAGAAACCCTAGGCGCGGATTTTGACGCTTATTTCTGCTTGCCAGCGATTGGTACGAGGGGGGATAATTGTCGCATGGGTCAGCCGTTTGGTGCAGCTAGATAGCGCCCACATCCACGTTAACAGTGTCACGGCCAAGGTCACGCCCCCGGATGGGGCAACGATTTGGTGGCTTACTTGTGTTTATGGCCCCCAGGAGGAGGCCGATAAGGTGGCATTCTTGGGGGAGCTGCGAGCGGTGCGCGCCAACCACCCTGGACCTTGGGCCCTTTGCGGCGATTTCAATATGATCTACCGTGACGAGGATAAGAATAACGGCAACCTGAATAGATGGACGATTGTCCGCTTTAGGCGCTTCCTGAACGATTGCGAGCTTAAGGACATCTACCTCCACGGCCGTCGCTGCACCTGGTCCAACGAGAGGGCATGCCCCACACTGGTAAGGCTCGATAGGGTGTTCGCTACGACAGAGTGGGAGGCGCTGCACGGTAGCGTTTCCTAGACTGTACCACTAAGTCTTTGGGACCGAAGCGTTTCCAGTTCGAAACGCCTCTGGCTGAAGCTCGAGGGCTTCAGCAGGGTGGTTGCTGATGCATGGGCTAAGATCGACGGAGACACTGACCCCTTCCGCCGACTCACAACTAAGATGAAGCGCACTGCCCGTAGACTGATGAGCTGGAGTGATAGGAAGGTAGGGAGCGTCCGCCTGCAGCTGATGACAGCGCAGGAAGTTGTTCTGCGGCTGGACATTGCCATGGAATCGCGTCAGCTCTCCCCCGATGAGCGCCTCCTCAGGGCTAGGCTCAAGCAGGCATACCTCGGCTTAGCCTCCCTGGAGCGCACGATGGCTCGTCAGCGGGCCAAGATCAACTGGCTTCGGGAGGGGGATGCGAACACGACATTCTTCCACCAACACGCGTCTTATCGCCGGCAGAAGAATGTTATCCATGACCTCCGGGTGGATGGGGTGCTAACTTCGGACCGAGGCGCCATGGCGGAGGCCGCATACATGCACTTCCAAGACCTCCTTGGCACTTCGGGCGACCGAGAATTCTCCCTCAACCTGGATTTCCTCGGCGTGCACGATGAGGACCTGTCGGAACTAGAGGTTCCGTTCACAGAGGAGGAGGTTTGGGAGGTTGTGAGGCGACTCCCGCACGGGAAGGCGCCGGGGCCCGACGGCTTCACGGCTGAGTTCCTCCAGAGTTGTTGGGGAACGGTGAAGGGTGACTTCATGGCGGCATTTGATAAACTCTTCACGTTGTGTGGGCACGACTTTCAGGGCCTAAACCAGACACTGATGGTCCTGCTGCCCAAAAGACCAGATGCGGCCACGTTGGGTGATTACCGCCCCATCAGCCTCATACACATCTTCACGAAGCTGATAGCGAAGACGCTCGCGGTCAGGCTGGCGCCTCGGGTGGGTGTGCTAGTTGATAGCAACCAATGTGCCTTTATTCAGAAGTGGTGTATCCATGATAACTTCATGCTGGTGCAACAAACGGCTAGGTTCCTGAACAGGCTTAGAGAGCCACGGGTGATGCTGAAGCTGGATATTGCTTGGGCTTTTGACTCGGTGTCATGGAATTTCCTCCTGGAGATCTTGACGAAGCTTGGGTTCGGGCTGAGATTCCGCGGGTTGGTCGCGATCCTCCTGTCCACCTCTAGCACTAGGGTGATGCTTAATGGGGAACCAGGTCCGCCAATTTGGCACAGACGGGGACTCCGAAAGGGTGACCCTCTTTCGCCCACCTTGTTCGTTTTAGTGATGAATACGATGAGCAGGGTCTTGGCGAAGGCCATGGAGTGGGGGATCCTACGGCGCCTCGCGCGACGGGACCTGGTGACCTCGACATCACTCTACGCAGATGATGTGGTGATCTTCTGCCACCCAGATGAGTCGGAAATGTGCGCCATCCGCGCAATCCTGGATCTCTTTGGGCAGGCTTCGGGCCTTTGTACCAATTTTACGAAATGCTCCGTCTCCCCGATCGCCTGCTCGGAGGAGGAGGCTGGTAGGGCGGCCGCTGTTATACAGTGCTCTCTAGCAACCTTCCCGGTCAAGTATCTCGGCATTCCCCTCTCCATTGGGAGGCTCCCGGGGGAGGCCCTCCAGCTGCTGGTAAACAACTTGGCGGATAGGCTACCATAGTGGAAGGCGGCAATGATGCCGCGCGCCGGTTGATTGGCGTTGGTCCGGTCAGTGCTTGCAGCTATACCACTCCATCAACTAGCTATACCACTCCATCAACTGGTGGTGCTGAGCCTGAATAAGAGGGTGCTTAAACAGGTCGACAAAATCCTGAGGGGTTTCCTGTGGGCAGGTAGGATGGACGCCAACGGGGGACATTGTCATGTCAACTGGGCGAGGGTGTGCCGGCCGCTGCGTCTGGGTGGCCTTGGGGTGCCGGACATAGCCCGGACATCTATTAGCCTTCGGCTGATATGGATGTGGAGGATGCGCACCGACCCCCTGCGACCCTGGCGCGGGCTCGATATGCAATTCTCCAAGCATGAGCGGGACATCTTTGATGCCTCCACTTACATGATTGTTGGAGATGGGGGCTCGGCTATGTTCTGGGAGGACAGATGGTTGGAGGGAAAATCGGTGAGGGAGATAGCGCCAGATCTGTTTGCGCTAATCCCAAAGCATCGCCGGAGACGTCTCACGGTACAGCAGGCGCTGGCCGAACGTAGCTGGATCACCGACATCACGGGTGCCCTCAGCCCGGTGGCCCTTTGGCAATATGTCCAGCTCTGGATTAGGCTGAGGGACATCCAACTCACTGGGGCGCCGGATACGCTGGTATGGCACTAGACGACGGACGCACAGTACTCCTCTCGATCCTGCTACAACGCGCTCTTTGAGGGATCCGTAGTTTCAGACTCTTGGAGGATGGACTGGAAGACGTGGGCACCACCGAGGGTGAAGTTCTTCATCTGGCTCGCATGCCAGGACCGATGTTGGACGGGGGAGAGACTCGCGCGTCGGGGACTCCCCCATGAGGCTTGTTGCCCACTCTGCGACCAATCAGTTGAGACAATGTCCCACATCCTCACCGGTTGTCCGTTCTCGGCATGAGGTCCTGTCATGGATCCGATCCACAGCGACCCCTACTACGGATGAAGGTACTTCCGTTGGGTGGTGGACCCAGGCGCTTTGCGCCACACCTCGCGCATTGCGTAGGGGAACCTCCTCGTTGATCATGTTGACAGTTTGGTGGATTTGGAAGCACCGTAACTCCGTGGTCTTCGACAATCTCCGACCCTCGACGACCTCACTACTTCGCACATCAAGGCAGAGGCGCATGACTGGGCAAACACGGGGGCCCGCGGGCTACGTCAACTTCTCCCTAGTTAGGCTAGGTTGAGTTGTATGGTGTGGGGTCAGCCTATCTTCGGGCTTGTACATAAACTCTCTTTTCTATCAATGCATCGAAACGCAAAGTTTTTTGCGTTTTCGCGAAAAAAACAAGATGTTAGTCATGGGCTCATGGCAATTGGCAAGCCACAGGAGATAATACATACCCCGCTGAACTAGAGAACATCAGTGACAATACTTAATGAAACCTAGCTGCACGCTTAACTAGTGACACGAAACTAAATTGCAGTCCGAATGTATCTAGTAAAACAGAGTAAATAATCGACGAGTGGATATAAGCGCGTCGAGTACAGTTCTCTGTACCTGGAAAAGGGGTGGAACCAATGTGCCGGAACAAGCAGAGCATTTCAGCACCTTGGGGTCTAAGGTTACAGTGACCTCCGACGCCGCAGACTCAGCCTCGGACATAACCTTTGCCTTCCCGGAGCTGCTCCCTGCCAGCCTGAGCCTATCGGAACGAGGCTTCTGTAGATAGCTCACATCAAAATGCAAAGTTATTGACCAACGCAAGACGAAGCTACAGCAATCAAACAGAAAAAAACATGTATGGTCGATGTTTCAGAAAAATCCAGATCAACTATCTGATACGGGAACCAAGCCAAAAATATCTTGGACCAGAGCATGGGAATCAGCATTCCCGCGATACTGTTTGCAAAATCGCTTCAAATTTGGGCCCTGTCATGCGAACTGAAGGGCTTAGCTCGACTTTCCCCAAACCCTAACTAAACCTCCGGCCCGCCGCCGGTGTCCCTCACGCCCAGCGGCGAGCTCCGCACCACCTCCTCCTCCGCCGCCGCCGCTGCCTACACCGACCGCGCGCGGCAGTGCAAGCGCCAACTCCCCCTCTTCCGCGCCGCCGTCAAGCCACCGCCTGGTGAACCCCGGTGAAGCCGCCGTCGTCGCCCCGAAAGCAGGCCGCGGAATAAAGTAATGGCAGATCTGAAGTCCTGATACCCACGAACCCCATTCCATTCTGCCCCGGGCGCAGGGAACCATGGCGGCGGTTGCAGGACGCAGATCAGTGGGAGAAATGTGCAGGGTGTATACTCTGAGTTCTTCCGAATCCACTTCCGTCCAGCACGCTGCAATTTGTTTCCCTAGCAGCACTCACTTCTCGGTGGAGAATGACCTCTGTGAGTGCACCGCAGTAGGCCGTCAACTTTTTATTATTATTAAAAAGACAATTTTGGCAGTGTTTTTAAAAGATTTTTTTGGTACTTTCTTGATTCGCAGTTTCCTTTTAAAAATAGACCTTCATAATTTCCGTATACGTAGCAGTCGCGTGAATAAAGGATTTTAAGTCTGCCTTTTTGCCATCTCAAAAATAAAAGTCTGCCTTCCTGTGAAGTGTTTAGGATTATCTATGAAGGTCGAAGGGGAAGTGTTAGGGCAACTCGAACGAAAGCCCTCCTACCGCATCTATGTTTTGGGCGGAACAAACATTGGCGTTTCTCCCAACGTGTCGCTTTTGCGTTTTCCTGACCCATTGCAAATGACGCGGAATTCACGCGCTCCTCACTCTGGCATGTCGCGCCTAAACGCGGGGGTGTGAGACGCGTAGGGCTCATCATCGGTGCCTGTGCCGCACACAAACGCACTATCCACCTTGGAGGAGCGGGGCACACATCAATTCGAAGTGCACGCCACTCCAGGTCACCTAGGTGGGCCTAGGTGGGCCGTGAACCCACTCCAGGTCCTCGTGCCGCTGCCACAGATGGGTTTTGAGGGTGCCACCCCGATTGTCGAGATGAACGCCACCATCACTCCGGATCACTGCGTGGATCCGCGCACCCTCCTCTAGACTGGCATGTTGCATGAGGACTTCGAGATTAATTACCTCTAAGCATAAGAGATGTTTTTCCATGGAGTTGTCAACGTTGTGGGGCGAGGGAATGGGACCTGGTGGACGTGCTTGCGACTTGACATGGGAGGTGGAGCATATCCACCCCCTCCGAGTCTGAATCCAAGGAGGAAATCGCCGACTACCCCGAGTGTTCGTGCATGGCCAAATCCATTCACAAGTTACTTCCACTCATGGATGATGATGGTGTTCAATGGTCGGCACTGGAGGAGAAGGAAAACGTCGGTCCTCCACCTATAGCCGTCCTTCAATTCGGATCAGGGATGCAATATAGTAGATTTTTAACTAAATATTTAGAGTTCTATCCCACCCAAAAGTAATTGCTTGGAAATGTGATTTCTAACAAATCTATGGAATCTAAAATGATTTTGTTTTCGGACCAACAATTATTGTTTGGGTTTGTATCAATGGATGGAAATAAGATAGGGAGGAGGTTTCACCTGCAACTCTGCGCACAGATAATCTGCCGGGTGTGGAAGCATCATGTTCATGGTGGATGATCGATCTCTCGCTCGGTTTTCTGAATCCAATTCTCGTCGAGCTCTCTGGGAACTTCTTGTGGCAGCAGTTTTCGATGGAGAAGGACCTCGATCTGTACTCCACGGTCTTATTAAAAGGAAATTTTTGGCAGTCCTATTAATGATCTTTTGCGGCATCTTGATTTGCAGTTTTTAAATTGGGCCCAAAATAGCTGGCGGATCTTTTTCATTAATTTTCATATAATTATTAGTTGCGTGTAAAAGTAAAAAATAAATCAAATTATTTTAATTCGCCTTTTAGCTATGCATTTACAATGTGTCTGTTTGGGGAGGGGAGCTACAGGTGTTTATAAAATGTCGCATTTTTGTGAAGTGTTTAGGGCTATCTTTGAAGGTCAAAGGTGAAGTTGTAAGGAAACTCCAACGAGACCCCTCTTTCCACACCTGTATATCCACGCCCCAACAGAGGCCGCCAAATGGACACATTGTCCGGACTGTTTTTGTTTGGCAAGGGTCGGTTTGCCGCCAAATGGACGTTGACTGCGTGCGCGCATGTGTTGGGTTATGTGTTTTGAAAGAAAAAATCTACATGAACCACCAGGATCTTTGTATGAAGGTATAAGTGAGAGGTTAGATCTAGATCATTGCAAACATGAAAGTGATGTTGATGAAGCATGTTGAAATTCCTCGAAGCTAAGCATAGCAACGGGATGTTGTCGTGTTTACGTTCCCGTTTGAGGAGGATCAAACATATGATCTCTCTAAGAGTTCATATATGTTATCTCCTTTGGTTCAACAGTTGTTGTCCAGAACGAGAGTTTGGCTGGTGTACTAATGGTGGATATCCAAACACATGTGAGAGAGATAATAGATCTTTTGAAGAACACACACCTCAAAAGCCAACATAATCATTTTTTTTGTTGAGAGGAGGGGACTCGTCTCTTTATAAGGGGGAAGGGGAGCCTTGGAGGAGGGACAAACACCCCCCTCAAGCGCCGACTCCCCCATGGGCCCCACATGGTCTGGCCAATATAGCGTTGGTGATGCGGGTTGTCTCGATCTTCACGGACCAGACGGCGAAATTTTGCGAGTAACGTAAAGAACAAGCAAAAGAACCCTGAAGATACACACGAAGAGGTAGCTTCATATCGTAACCACAAACTCATCTAGTCATTGGCAGCACGTTTTCCTCACCGGTGGACCAGTCAGACCAGTATAACCTGAAGGGAGAGGCTGTGAGGTAGAATGCCAACACCAGAGAATGGTGAGAGTTCGGTAGAATCTACGGGTGAGAGGCCGTGACGTAGAATCACTCACAGAGAGACTTTTGTCAGATGGGACGTTGGAGGTACACAATAGGTTACCTAAATAGAGGTTTTGATAGATTCCATCGTTTGAAGCGCATATAAGAATCAAGCTCTAGGATTTCAAATCTCAGTTCTATTGTAGGCACTCTATGAGGTAGGATATGCCTATATATAGTCTAGTACGAAATAGGGGGTAGGTAGGTGGATACATGGCCTAGGCTAGATCTTCATGCAAGCAGGAGGGTCGTTAGACTGTCCAGCGGTTTAGTTGTCGGATGGTCCGGCACAAGCATCGGCTCTAGGGGATGCACCAGATGGTCCGATGGTTTGGGTGTCGGATGGTGTCGGCTATATGCCAATTAGGGGTATATCCGGCATCGGCCAAAGGCCGGATTACCAGGGTGGCCCGCAAGTGATGGGACACATTCCATTGGGCGACCCAATAAACTTACGCACAGGAAGTCGGATTCTTGAAGAACCCGGATCACGGCCCGATACGTGGTCCAACAGGGAGAAGAAGCCGGATGTATTACTTTCCAAGACTAGGAATACTTTCCGTAGTCTTCTAGGTTTCCTTCATGTAAGCCCTAGTCCGGCTATATCTATAAAGCCGGACGGGAGCTGTCGAAAGACAGAAGATAGAAGAGAACATAATAGACAAGTTCTAATAGCTAGAAGCCAACTCGCCGGGAAGATCATCCTCGCCGAGTTAGCGAAACCCTACTCATATTGTACTGTGTATACTTCAGGCTTCAGCCCTGATTTGGTGAGATTGCAGGAGTAGGAACGTCGCCTTAGTTGCGACGTACCGAACCTGGGTAAATCGTGTCCTCGTTTCCACTCTTCCTCGATTCCGCCACGACTCTGTCAGCAAGCTTTATGGCACCCCTGCCATGAATCTAACTAAGAACACTCGACAGTTGGCGCCCACCATGGGGCCAGCAGCGTCGGGAGTCATGTTTCGAGCGGGAATCCTCGGCAGAATCGGTGATGTGGGGATGCCTCCCGAGTCCCCTGGACAGGCCTATCCGGTCTAAACCAAACATAAAGGCCTAGCGCGAAGGATCACCCTTATCTTCTAGAAGGCCCAAACTGCGTCCCACCCGCAAGACTTACGGGCCAAGGTAAAGAAGACTTACCGACTAGGTCTAGGGTTTGTAACCCACCCGGGTACGGGTTTGAGACCCAGCCTCCTATATAAAGGATGGGAGAACCACCCGTGGGATCATCTAATCTCAACGCCACCATTGGTGCCTCCTCTCGAGATCCAATCTCTCGACTAGAGAGCACGCCACTGTAATCTCACACCATAATACAAGATCAGAAGAGCAGGCGTAAGGGTTTTACCTCTACGAGGGCCCCGAACTTGGGTAAATTATGTCCCCCTGTTAACCATCGAGTCCGCCAGCGCCCAATCGTTTCCTACTCTCAATTTCGAGACATCGTAGTAGTTTTCATAGACGGGGTGCCATGAGACTACGGGTAGAGACGTGGGGGAACGGGATCGCGTTGAAAACAAAGACACAGGATTTACCCAGGTTCGGTACGTCGTAATAGTACGGCGTCCCTACTCCTGCAATCTCACTAATCAGGGCTAAAGCCTGTGTATACAATTACAACGTGAGGTTCTGTCTAGCTATTCACTGAGGATCAACTTCCCGGTGAGTTAGCCTGTAGCTTCGTGTCTATCTATGATATCTCCCGTCCGGCTTTATATAATAGCCCACTACAAGAAATATGTCAACTAGTGACCTTCTATCGGTGACCGTGAAAAAATTGGTCACATATCTCGAGTCAATTGTTCAAGAGGGTCTAAAGTTGTACATGAGTTGGTCATAATACGAATAACAGGGGTTTGCTTCTCTATTCTGGACCGACTGAGACCAATTAAATTGGTCACGGTCCCTGATTTGCGCCTATGTGTCAAATATATGCCTACGTGTATCCCTGATTTGCGCCTATGTGTCAAATATGCGTTTAAGTGTCATGTTACATGTGGGGCTCGTTTTTTTTTACTTTACTCAGAGGATGATGTGTCAAATATGTGCCGATGACACGTGGCACTCACTTTTTTTTTTGACTTTACTCACAGGGCGACCTGACATGCGGGACCTACCAAACATGGCACAGGAACGCAGGAGAAATAATTCGCAAAAAGTGCCCCCGCCGGCACTCGAACCAGGTACGTGCTGCACACCCGCAAGGGCTGGTAACCAAAGGAGCCAAGACCGATTGGTGTCCATCTACCCGCATGGCTATTTTTAAACACGAACTCAGCCCATTTTTCTCTTCAGCCCAGTAAGCCAATGGCCCGTAGGTGCCGTCTGGTTCGGTTAGTACAATGGGCCGTTTGGCTTCTGTACTGGGCTGGCCGGCTCGCCTTGGCCAGCTTTTTTTCTTCATTTTATTCTTTTCTACTTTTGTTTATAACTTGTGATTTTGAACTCCAATTTTAACCAAATAAATTTTGAAAAGTTTGTAAAAATGTCCTCTGTCATTATAGACTATTAGTAATTGTTTTCAAATGATTAAATTAAAACTTACTTTTAAATTTTAATTTTCAAATTATGACAAGATTGTTCTTGAATCCACATGTCAGTTTCGAAATACGGTTAAAACGGGGGACATGACATTTCGTACCTAGGGGTTGAATCTTGATGAACTCTTGATGTATCTATGTTGAAATAGGTACTTGGGTACCTAAAAATGATTTTTTCAAAAAATCACGAGAAAACTACGAGGCACCTGTAGTTCAAATTTGGCCCGGTTTCAGCTGAATCGGCAGAAATTTGTCTTTTTCAAAGGAGGTGTATTTTGAGCTATTGAGAGGCAGTAAGTTTGTTATTTGTAGATCAAACATGACATAATATATTTAGAATTTTACTTTGTACATTTTTGCAACATATTTTGTGTCTTTGCTTCACAAAACAAGCCAGTTTTGACACTCCGGGGATGGAAAATGGTATTTTTATTCAACAAAAAATAAATCTTTCTCGTGAACATTGTTAGTTGTTCCAATATGCATCTTTGTGTGGAATATGGTCACATTTAAACAAACTATGCCATTGATGTGGCCAAAACATCCGTCATTTCGCCCGAAAGCCATGAATCTTCGTACGAGATAGCTCATTTCTGTGAACACATTTTCCACCAAATTGTCGTATTCCAAGTTTATTATTTTTGGTGTATACTAGGACATATATAACAACACCACGCGAAGATCTTGCATCGTTTCGAGTTCTTTTGAATTTTCTGGAATTTTCTAAGCCGGTTTCGGAAAACGGTCAAAACGGAGGACATGACCGTTCGTACCTAGGGGTTGAATCTTGATGAACTCTTGGTGTATCTATGTTGAAATAGGTACTTGGGTACCTAAAAATGATTTTTTCAAAAAATCACGAGGAAACTACGAGGCACCTGTAGTTCAAATTTGGCCCGGTTTCATCTGAATCGGCGGAAATTTGTCTTTTTCAAAGGAGGTGTATTTTGAGCTATTGAGAGGCAGTAAGTTTGTTATTTGTAGATAAAACATGGCATAATATATTTAGAATTTTACTTTGTACATTTTTGCAACATATTTTGTGTATGTGCTTCACAAAACAAGCCAGTTTTGACACTCAGGGGATGGAAAATGGTATTTTTATTCAACGAAAAATAAAACTTTCTTCGTGAACATTGTTAGTTGTTCCAATATGCATCTTTGTGTGGAATATGGTCACATTTAAACAAACTATGCCATTGATGTGGCCAAAACATCCGTCATTTCGCCCGAAAGCCATGAATCTTCGTACGAGATAGCTCATATCTGTGAACACATTTTCCACCAAATTGTCGTATTCCAAGTTTATTATTTTTGGTGGATACTAGGACATATATAACAACACCACGCGAAGATCTTGCATCGTTTCGAGTTCTTTTGAATTTTCTGGAATTTTCTAAGCCGGTTTCGGAAAACGGTCAAAACGGGGGACATGACCGTTCGTACCTAGGGGTTGAATCTTGATGAACTCTTGGTGTATCTATGTTGAAATAGGTACTTGGGTACCTAAAAATGATTTTTGCAAAAAATAAAGAGAAAACTACGAGGCACCTGTAGTTCAAATTTGGCCCGGTTTCAACTGAATCGGCGGAAATTTGTCTTTTTCAAAGGAGGTGTATTTTGAGCTATTGAGAGGCAGTAAGTTTGTTATTTGTAGATCAAACATGACATAATATATTTAGAATTTTACTTTGTACATTTTTGCAACATATTTTGTGTATGTGCTTCACAAAACAAGTCAGTTTTGACACTCCGGGGATGGAAAATGGTATTTTTATTCAACGAAAAATAAATCTTTCTTCGTGAACATTGTTAGTTGTTCCAATATGCATCTTTGTGTGCAATATGGTCACATTTAAACAACTATGCCATTGATGTGGCCAAAACATCCGTCATTTCGCCCGAAAGCCATGAATCTTCGTACGAGATAGCTCATTTCTGTGAACACATTTTCCACCAAATTGTCGTATTCCAAGTTTATTATTTTTGGTGGATACTAGGACATATATAACAACACCACGCGAAGATCTTGCATCGTTTCGAATTCTTTTGAATTTTCTGGAATTTTCTAAGCCGGTTTCGGAAAACGGTCAAAACGGGGGACATGACCATTCGTACCTAGGGGTTGAATCTTGATGAACTTTTGGTGTATCTATGTTGAAATAGGTACTTGGGTACCTAAAAATGATTTTTTCAAAAAATCACGAGAAAACTACGAGGCACCTGTAGTTCAAATTTGGCCCGGTTTCAGCTGAATCGGCGGAAATTTGTCTTTTTCAAAGGAGTTGTATTTTGAGCTATTGAGAGGCAGTAAGTTTGTTATTTGTAGATCAAACATGACACAATATATTTATAATTTTACTTTGTACATTTTTGCAACATATTTTGTGTATGTGCTTCACAAAACAAGCCAGTTTTGACACTCCGGGGATGGAAAATGGTATTTTTATTCAACGAAAAATAAAACTTTCTTCGTGAACATTGTTAGTTTTTCCAATATGCATCTTTGTGTGGAATATGGTCACATTTAAACAAACTATGCCATTGATGTGGCCAAAACATCCGTCATTTCGCCCGAAAACCATGAATCTTCGTACGAGATAGCTCATTTCTATGAACACATTTTCCACCAAATTGTCGTATTCCAAGTTTATTATTTTTGGTGTATACTAGGACATATATAACAACACCACGCGAAGATCTTGCATCGTTTCGAGTTCTTTTGAATTTTCTGGAATTTTCTAAGCCGGTTTCGGAAAACGGTCAAAACGGGGACATGACCGTTCGTACCTAGGGGTTGAATCTTTATGAACTCTTGGTGTATCTATGTTGAAATAGGTACTTGGTACCTAAAAATGATTTTTTCAAAAAATAAAGAGAAAACTACGAGGCACCTGTAGTTCAAATTTGGCCCGGTTTCAACTGAATCGGCGGAAATTTGTCTTTTTCAAAGGAGGTGTATTTTGAGCTATTGAGAGGCAGTAAGTTTGTTATTTGTAGATCAAACATGACATAATATATTTAGAATTTTACTTTGTACATTTTTGCAACATATTTTGTGTATGTGCTTCACAAAACAAGCCAGTTTTGACACTCCGGGGATGGAAAATGGTATTTTTATTCAACGAAAAATAAAACTTTCTTCGTGAACATTGTTAGTTGTTCCAATATGCATCTTTGTGTGGAATATGGTCACATTTAAACAAACTATGCCATTGATGTGGCCAAAACATCCGTCATTTCGCCCGAAAGCCATGAATCTTCGTACGAGATAGCTCATTTCTGTGAACACATTTTCCACCAAATTGTCGTATTCCAAGTTTATTATTTTTGGTGGATACTAGGACATATATAACAACACCACGCGAAGATCTTGCATCGTTTCGAGTTCTTTTGAATTTTCTGGAATTTTCTAAGCCGGTTTCGAAAACGGTCAAAACGGGGACATGACCGTTCGTACCTAGGGGTTGAATCTTGATGAAATCTTGGTGTATCTATGTTGAAATAGGTACTTGGGTACCTAAAAATGATTTTGCAAAAAATAAAGAGAAAACTACGAGGCACCTGTAGTTCAAATTTGGCCCGGTTTCAACTGAATCGGCGGAAATTTGTCTTTTTCAAAGGAGGTGTATTTTGAGCTATTGAGAGGCAGTAAGTTTGTTATTTGTAGATCAAACATGACACAATATATTTATAATTTTACTTTGTACATTTTTGCAACATATTTTGTGTATGTGCTTCACAAAACAAGCCAGTTTTGACACTCCGGGGATGGAAAATGGTATTTTTATTCAACGAAAAATAAAACTTTCTTCGTGAACATTGTTAGTTGTTCCAATATGCATCTTTGTGTGGAATATGGTCACATTTAAACAAACTATGCCATTGATGTGGCCAAAACATCCGTCATTTCGCCCGAAAGCCATGAATCTTCGTACGAGATAGCTCATTTCTATGAACACATTTTCCACCAAATTGTCGTATTCCAAGTTTATTATTTTTGGTGTATACTAGGACATATATAACAACACCACGCGAAGATCTTGCATCGTTTCGAGTTCTTTTGAATTTTCTGGAATTTTCTAAGCCGGTTTCGGAAAACGGTCAAAACGGGGGACATGACCGTTCGTACCTAGGGGTTGAATCTTTATGAACTCTTGGTGTATCTATGTTGAAATAGGTACTTGGGTACCTAAAAATGATTTTTTCAAAAAATAAAGAGAAAACTACGAGGCACCTGTAGTTCAAATTTGGCCCGGTTTCAACTGAATCGGCGGAAATTTGTCTTTTTCAAAGGAGGTGTATTTTGAGCTATTGAGAGGCAGTAAGTTTGTTATTTGTAGATCAAACATGACATAATATATTTAGAATTTTACTTTGTACATTTTTGCAACATATTTTGTGTATGTGCTTCACAAAACAAGCCAGTTTTGACACTCCGGGGATGGAAAATGGTATTTTTATTAAACGAAAAATAAAACTTTCTTCGTGAACATTGTTAGTTGTTCCAATATGCATCTTTGTGTGGAATATGGTCACATTTAAACAAACTATGCCATTGATGTGGCCAAAACATCCGTCATTTCGCCCGAAAGCCATGAATCTTCGTACGAGATAGCTCATTTCTGTGAACACATTTTTCACCAAATTGTCGTATTCCAAGTTTATTATTTTTGGTGGATACTAGGACATATATAACAACACCACGCGAAGATCTTGCATCGTTTCGAGTTCTTTTGAATTTTCTGGAATTTTGTAAGCCGGTTTCGGAAAACGGTCAAAACGGGGGACATGACCGTTCGTACCTAGGGGTTGAATCTTGATGAACTCTTGGTGTATCTATGTTGAAATAGGTACTTGGGTACCTAAAAATGATTTTTGCAAAAAATAAAGAGAAAACTACGAGGCACCTGTAGTTTAAATTTGGCCCGGTTTCCGCTGAATCGGCTGAAATTTGTCATTTTC
Source organism: Alopecurus myosuroides (assembly GCA_028641055.1). NCBI lineage: Eukaryota > Viridiplantae > Streptophyta > Magnoliopsida > Poales > Poaceae > Alopecurus > Alopecurus myosuroides. The sequence continues at coordinate 538,701,339 of CM054058.1, read as the reverse complement.
AAAAGAGGTTTATGTAAAGATTTTTAGTGTAAGTAATTTGAGTTTATGGAGATAAAATGTGGTCTAATATCTTCAGAATTTTATTTTGTACAATTTTGCAACATATCTTTTGTAGATACTTCACAAAATATCCATATTTGGCATAATAAGAAAATTGTTTGTTTTTTATTTGAACATCCTCATGACATCATCATGCATTCAAGTCAGATTGTACAAATTCAAATTTCTTTAGATCCTCAAATTTTATAGAAATCGATTTTTTTTGTCTTCAAGCTATCTAAAAATAGTTGCATCTATTTTCTGTAATTTAGTAAAAAAAACAAAAAAATAGCACACGGTGCAGACATGCCTGCTATGGCCCAGCTAGCCTAGGTCCATTTGGCCCATTGCACAGCCGCGCAAGCACTATGAGACGTCCGATGCAGATCCGACGTCCGGAAACACCTGCGTCTGGTATTAAGCCAGCGCGTTGCCGCCGCCCACGCTAGGAAACCCTAGCTCACGAGTCCCTCTCCGAGGACACCCACCCTCGTCGCTCGCCGCCAGTTCCCGTGTTCCCGATGCCGCACAAAGAGAGAGGAGATGGCAGCCTCGTCGAGATTTAATCCGGCGCCCACAGACCCAGCCTCACCGCCGTCACATCTTTCTCCTCTCTGCCCCGCTCACCGGATCCTCCGACGTTGCCGCCCGCTCCGCCATCGGCAACCCGTCTCCAACGCAATGCTCAAGGTATGCGTTGTTTTCCCATACCTGAATCATCTTCTCCCCATCTCAATCTGAAATCGAATCTCTCCTTGCAAGAGGAGGAGGGGAAATCGGACGGGAAGGAGCGTGACTTGCGGGAGCCCGGGGCTCCACAAGGAGCTACCTGGCCGCCACCGTCGAGCTCCACAAGGAGCTAGCAGGACCTACCAGGACTTGAGGGAGCCCGGGGCTGCTGCTCGCCACCGGATCTCGAGGTCGATCTGCAGCTGAAGCTCCGGATGGCAACGACCAGGGATGCCGCTGCTGATTCAACAACTGGTGAGTACCCCCTTCTCTCCCGAGCCAGATGCGACCCTATCGACGGATCGCCGCCTAGCAGATCACCTCCATCTCTCTCTCTATTTCCCTTCACTCTCTCTGCTTCCCTCTCTTAGTATCTCTATCTCTCCATGCAGATCTCATCGTCCACTGTGAGGGACTTTCGCCCAATGCAGTCCAGCACTACAAGGATGCTGCCCAGGGCTCGGGTCGACGCCTGCATCCAGGGCCTAAAGCGCGCCATGGACCTCCATCAAGCACACCAGTACCTCCCCGACGACCTCCAGGTACACCTTCGCCATCTGTCTTGCAGTAATGATTGGTGGCTTGTTTTAGCTCCAAGCCATCTGTCTTGCAGTTCTGATGAGTTGTTGATGGCTTGGGGCTAAAACCATTGCTTGGGATCGTCGGTGATGGCCATATTAGCTATGAGATCTGAGGGGCATCATCATTATGATTGTTCTGTTTCTTGTTCTTACTGCTCAGCTGTGTATTATTGTTCTGTTTGTAGTATCTAGCTCAGGTAACAGTGTCCGGATGAAGAAAAAAATGTAGTTCCAAAGATAAATATGCTCCATTTCTGTTAGCTTCAAGTCACTCTGCTATCAAATTTTTTTGCCACTTGTGTCTTGTGGTTAAAACTAGTTTGCTTTTAAGTTCATCTGTGATGGCCAATAGCTATGTGATTGAGGAAGCGACCATTTGAGACGAACCTTTCTTTTGTGATATCTTTAAAGTCAATTATAGTTTGAATCTTAAAGCACAAAAACAGGAGCAAGGAATTTGTGCCTTTTAGTTGTCACTGCCTATTTCAGTTACACATCCTACTGTAGCATGGACACACAATGTTCTTGCTTGTTTGGTGATTTCTGTTATGGGGTGATGTAGCATGTATTCTGTTACTAGTTCATGTCAGGTGTTTTATGGACTATTTGCATTACCTCCTGGCATTTGATTAAATATCTCATATTTGTTTCCTCTGATGATATAATGTGCACTGAAGAACGAAAATAGGCCATGGAAACTTATTTATGTTGTATTGCTTACTGCTGTTTTCTGTTTACTGGTGAGCAGGTGATAAACCATGTCTACTCCTCCCTTACTTGCAGCGGATGGCAAGCTCCTCCCAATGTCGCGGATACGTACCAGATCAGGTCAGCTGCAACAGTCTTTACTCCATGCTATAATTGCCCTATGACAAAAAAACTGTCGTGATACACTTCACCGTGTTGATGAAACATTGTATATCAATATTACATGTTATGCTGGACATCATATGCCATATGCTTAAACAGTAAGCCTTGTTTCTGTTTATGTGGTTCTATTTTATCTTCCCTGAATTCCTAGGGTTCATATTTTGTACTTCAATTTTATCTTCCCAGCACGGTTGCTCTTAAAACTGAAATTGCTGATTAATATCATCCTTGATGGTTTAAGTTGTACTCCTATTTGTACAACTTGCGAGTGTAGATGTACTGGTGTAAGCACCCCTTGTGTAGTGATGTGGATTTTCCTCTCAATTTGTAGATATACTGATGTGAACACCGAAGGAATTTGAAGAAGCCCAAAGCCCCAGTTAGCAGACTCTTTATATCTTATTGAACTTGTTGTAATGCCGAATTTCTAGGATCTGAGTGTATATTCAATCGTTGTAATTGTAATTCAAATGGTTGGTGTGCTTGATGTACATGTAATTCAAATGTTTTGAATTTGTATTCCAATTCTAAATTCAATTTGATTTTGAAATTGTGCTAAAGATATGTACTGATGTGAATACAATACTGAAGGAGGCCTTGGGCCAAATACTATTAGACCATAAAATGGCCTAGGCCGTAACGTTTCTGTACCAAATAACTGGGCTCTACAAACGAAAGGCCCAATTTAAAATGGCAACATATGAATTTTTTCGAACCTAAAATACTGCAAAAAAGGCTAAAGCCCAAAAAATAAACAGGATAAATTGTTAGGCTTGGCCCATGTAGCTATCCAGAATTGAAAAGAAAGAAATAGTCTAAATTATTGGGCTAGGCCCATATGGAAGGCTGAAATGGACTGGGCTGATTCTGTGCCACGTCAGTTTTGCCACGTTGGATCTGATGTGGCTTGGCCAGAGTACGAGCGACCAAAACAATTGGTCACATACTGCATGACCTTCCAATTTGGCTACAAAAGGTCACATTGGTTCAATTGCGACGCCCGTAACCTGACCAAGAGATTTTGGTCACAGAAAGGTCGCAAATGATTTTCGGTGACCATTCGGTGACCAATATGGTGAGTCACAAGATAGCATATTTCTTGTAGTGGCCGGGTTAGGGCATACAGAGTAGGAAACCTAGAAGACTACGGTAACTATTAACTTGGAAAGTAAGGAATCCGCCTTCTCCTCCAAGCCAGATCACGTGGGCCGTGATCCGGGTCCTTCTAGAATCCGGCTTCTGCGCGTCAGCTTACTGGGCCGCCCAATGGACCATAGCCCACTACCACTTGGGCCACATCCGGCACTTATGACCACCATCTGATATACCCCTATTCAGTATATATCCGACAGTAGCCCCCAAGAAGGATTAAAACTCTGATTCACCATCTTTCGCCAAATATATATTGTCCGAGAAATATTGGCCAGCAGTCTTGATTCTTCTTATTCTTCTTTGAAAAGAGATGATAACGTAAAACTCGGAATTCTGAAAATCCGGCTTTTCCCACACGATCCTTCGCGGAGAAGGAACCTCCTACGTCAGCACTTTAATCATGCTGACGTAAGGGATGTTTGGGTTCCAAGCGGGAAACCCAGAATCTTATCTCTGACAGATTCTCGCGGGAAACGAGGAGATAGCCATAATCACCCTGTCGATTCATTTCCCGGATTTTCCGGCGAGTGACACGCGTTGATCATCCAACGGTCAAAAGAGTCGTTAGCACGTATCGTGACGGATTTCCGACTATAAATAGCCTTCTTCGTCCTCCCGGAAAACCTTCCGCTCCCACTTCGAACGCCATTACAGCGCCCAAGCTTCCAGCAGAGAAAGATTTCCGAACGCACACCACGCCCAAAACCTCACCGGAGGCGGGCCAGCACCACCACCTAATGGTTTCTCCGCCGTCCTCGCCAGCCCGCACCGTCGCGCAAGACATAGAGCATATCATCAACACGATGGATCCTATGCTGGACTCCCCAACGCACGCCGGCGGCGACGAACCAGTGAAGACCGCGAGCACCGCGGCGGACGGAGGAGATCCTTCCGCCGCCGTGGATCTTGCGGGCTCGAGCTCCGCGCCTTCTCCGCCGTTCGCTCCGGAGACGGCGGAGGAGAAAATCACGCTCGTTGGCGACGAGCTCGCCGCTGCAGAGGCTGCCGCGTCCGCCGCTGCCGGAGCTGACGAAGAAATGGAGACTGCCGGCAATTGGATTGCCTGCAGCATTCCACCGTCCCTCCTTCCAAACATGGAAAAGGAGGGGTTAGTGCTGAAAGGGAAGTGGCGGCTTCCGGAAGACGAGAACGAACCCATGCCGAACGACGGCGAACATGTTCTTCTCTCCTCCCACCTTCTGAGAGGTATAGGACTGCCACCTTCTGCCTTCTTCCTCCAAGTCCTCTCCCATTACAATATCCAACCCCATAACCTGCCACCAAATTCTATTCTGTATATGGCCGGCTTTCAGGCCCTCTTCGAGGGTTTTCTAGGTATAGAACCTAGATTAGATTTCTGGTTATACTGCTTCGGGGTTAAGCGGAACTCTTCGGAGGGCGCACTCCCGACTTGCGGAACCATTTCCTTCACTCTTAGGAGATTTAGGGAGGATTGGTTCCCCAAGATCAAAACCTCGGAATCCGTCAAATTCTGGACGGGTTCCTTCTTTTATCATCCCGATGTTCCTTTCCCGAAAAAGACCATAGGGGTTCCACCTTTCTCAAACACCGCTGTTGTTCCCCAAGACAATTGGGGAACTGAAGCCGTCCAAGTTCTGCCGCCTGATCTTCAAAGGATCAAGCGGCGCATCGCCAAACTCACTTCCTCTGATCCGCCTCTAACCGGCATGGACACAGTCCTTTGCTGGTTGGACAGGCGGATCCAGCCGTTATCCAACCATGGTGGCCGTCTCCTTTGCGAGTACACGGGTGCCGGCGACAAAATGCGGACAACCAGCAAAGACTGGGCCGCGAGGGATCTGCGGAGGCGCGTGAACCAGTTGGTCGCATCACGCGACCAATATGAAGCGAGTCGGCCAATGTATACGGCCGACAATCCGGCTCCCAAGGTATTATTTCCGTCATTTGGGTTTAAACTTTTCCATGTTTTCTCGGATTTTTCGCTTCTAACTTTGCTTTTTCTTTTCGACAGATTGCTGATCTTCCTGAATCGGAGCTGGCCTCCGAAGCTGAACTGGGGGCGTTGCGCGCCGCCTTTGCAGGTGGGCGAAAGCGCAAGAAGATCTCCTCCTCTGAGGAAATCATTGATCTTGACGGGGTTCCCGTCGCCACCTCCAGGTTAGAGCATCCGGGTTATTTTCTTTTGTCGAAGTTTTCTTTTGTCTTCGGAGTTTTAACTTTTCCTGGGTTTTCTGTTTTTTGCCTTTAGCCTGCCTCCCTCTACCTTAAAGCCAAAGAAGCTGAAAAGGCACAAGGTTGTGTCCAGCAGAGGCTCTCAACCTTCTCCCGTCATTGCACCGGACACACTGTCCACGATGGCAGAAGAGCATACCACAGCCCCCACCACCGAGTCTTTGGAGCCCAGCCAGCCCGTTGTGCCGGACACGGACACGAGGGAAAGGGCGGCTCCAGAGGTGGGAAATTCTTCTCGAACGACCGATGAGGAGATTCCCACCTTTGACAAGGACTTCAAGAACATCAACGATGGCCTAAGCACGGCCGGAATTCTTTTTGCGGAATACGCAAAAGTTCAAATGAAAACTTGGCGGGGTTGCAGCGAATGAGCCAGGTATTTAACTCTAGCCCCCAAAATTAAGCAAAATGTATACTTTTCGTCTTGATGCTTTTTAGTTACTCTTTTCCTTGTCGTGTTCCAGCAAACCGCTGAATCCATTAACATGGAAGTTTTCAATAAACTTTCCGTCAAGAATAAAGAAGTTAGAAATATTCTTTCTATTCTTGATGTGAAAGAGGCGGAGCTGGCATCGTCTCAGCTGAAGCTGTCGGAAACAACAGGTAAACTTTTTTCTCTGAAGTTTTTGATTCAGCTTTTTGTCTAAGTACTTTTCCGAGATTTTTCTAAACTCGGAATTTTCCTTGCTTTCCAGCTGCTTTGGCTAAGGCCAAGGAAATAGCTGAAGATGCCGGTAATGCTGCCAGTCTCCGTGAGGAGAATCTGGACCTACATAAGCAACTTATGAAGGCCAAAAAAGATCTGGAAGCCAGCAATCTGGCCCTTGGAATTGCTGAATCCAAGGCTTCCGACCAGGCGGAAAAGGACAAGTCCACTATTCAGGACTTGGAGAATGCCTTAAACCTGCGCCTGGAGGAAGGCTCCGAGATCGACAAGATTATTGGTAAGTTTTACTTCATTTACCGTCTTTTCTATACCTTGCTTTCTTTCTCTGCTTTTTCATTTAACCTTTTGGCTGTTTGTCTGAAAAAGCAGGAGATAACCCAGATCTTACTCGGATTGAGAGGATCCGAGCCTTTGGGAAGGTGTGGACTGCGATCAGAGCTGCTGGCATGCAATTGGTCAACAAATTCCTTCCCACCAGGACTGGGGAATTCTCGGAAGTTGAGAAACTTCCGGGTGCTATCATGGAGGTGGCGGAGTCTAGGGAGTCCACCTTACGCTCCGCAGCACGGGGTGGTGCACGCATGGCACTCGGCCTTATGCGTATGCATTACCCTGGTGCCAAGTCTTGACGCGTGGCGTCCGGTATCCCTCAAGGATACATGGAAAACCAGCGAACCACCATCTTTGATGAAATCAAAGGCCACGCCACCAAAATCGCCTCCATGGTGAACATCTCCATCACCTATCCAGAAGAGGAGATCCCTGAAGCCCCCGAGAATGACAGCAGCGAAGAGGACTCGGATGCTTGAAGGGTTGTCCTTAACCTGGATGGTGGAAGTAGACAATAGGAACATTACTGCACTTTTACAATGTAATTTATATTGTAATGCTTCTATTCCTTTTGTATAAACAAAAACTCCGCCTTTTGTAGTTTTAAATTAAGAAATTCCTTGCAAGGTTTCCGGGTTTTAATATTCCTTTGTCTTCTAAGTTCTCTGGCTTATGTGTTTTAACTGTCCTTAGTGTTTGAAATGACTCAATAGTACTGTGAATCATCATGCCGAGTAACTGGGTATAACCAATCAGTTCAAACTTGGAAACATGGATCATACTAAGGGCATTTTTACTAACTAGCTCCAGTGACCCAACGCATAAGCAATTAGATAATACTTAGAGAAAAGCGAGGAATTTTTTGAATGAAACTTGGGCACGCAGGCACAATCCGAGTTTCATTTAGCCGTTAGTAGGCTGAAAATCATTCAGTTTTTAAACACCGAGCACGCAGGCACAATTCGGGTTAACATTGAGTATTTTGTAAGATCATTGGGAAATAGATAAGGTGGAATCATGTTTTGTACTATAATAAACTTGTAAAAACATGGATATAAGAATTCCGACAACTTTATTTCATGATCTCAAAAGATGTTTACATAGAAATTGAACTAAGTATAGAAGGGACGTAACTGCTGGATGCTCCAAGGCCTCTTTGTCTCTCCTAGTTCATCATCTATCTTTCTCTTTCTTTTGCGATTCGGCTTCTCAGGATCGTCTTCTGTGTCCCGAATATCTACAAGATAATATGACCCATTTTTCATAGCTTTGCTGATTACAAATGGTCCTTCCCATACTGGGGCCAACTTGTGCTTTCTTTGCTACACCAATCTCAGCACTAAGTCACCTTCTTTAAAAGAACGATGCCTGATTTTCCGACTATGGTAACGTCGTAAACCTTGCTGGTAAATGGCGGATCTTTGAAGCACAAGCTCTCGTTCCTCTTCTAAGAGATCGACGGCATCCTGTCGTGCTTCTTCGGCATGCGAGTCATCGAAATCCCGCACTCTTGGGCTATCATGGATCATGTCCGTTCGAAGGATAGCTTCCGCACCATAAACTAGGAAAAACGGGGTTTGCCCAGTTGACCTGTTTGGCGTCGTTCGAATACTCCAAACCACGGAAGGTAGCTCCTCTACCCATGCTCCAGCTGCTCTATGAAGAGGAGATTCGAGTCTTGGGCGTATTCCTTGCAGGATTGAGCTATTCATTCTTTCAACCTGTCCATTGGATTGAGGGTGTGCTACAGATGCAAGATCTAGGCGAATTCCCGTTTGTCGGCAATATTTTGCCAGTTCTCCAATGGAGAAATTTGTCCCGTTGTCTGTTATTATGCTGTGTGAAACGCCGTATCTCATGACTATGTCAATGATGAAATTTCTGGCAGTTGCACCGTCAAGCTTTTTGATGGGTTTAGCCTCCACCCACTTGGTATATTTATCCACAGCTACAAGTAGATGTGTAAGTCCGCCTCGCGCAGTTTTGAATGGTCCCATCTCCCCCAGACCGCAAATGGCCATGTAATGGGATAGTTTTGAGTGCTTGGGCCGACATATTAGTCTGCTTGGCATAAATATTGACACCCTGCACATGTATGTGCTCCGCATCTGTCTTGGCTGTTAGCCAGAAAAACCCGGCACGGAATACTTTTTTAACTATGCTTTTTGATTGAGCATGATGTCCGCAATCTCCGGCATGGATTTCTTGCATAATTTCTCGTCCTTTTTCTGGCGAAATACAGCGCAGAAAAATGCCAAAAGTACTACGTTTGTACAGGCAGTTATCAATTACCGTGTATCCTTTGCATCGACGCTGAATTTGCCTCTGCAAGACTTCGTCTGCTCCTTCCGGGTACTTCTGGTTGACTAAGAAGTTTAAATATGGAATTGTCCAATCCGAGTTGACGAGCATAACTTCAATTGACTCGGAAGCCAGGGGGTAATCGATATCTCCACCTTTTATGGATGGCTCGTACAAATGCTGGACGAATACACCTGGTGGTAGGGTTTTTACCTTTTCTGACCCCATGCGGGCTAATGCATCCGCGTTCTAATTTTCCTCCCTTTTGACATGGAGTAGTTCGAATCCGAAAAAACAAATGGCGAACTCGTCCACCGTTCTCCGGTATTCGGCCATGATAGGGCTTTTTGCGTCCCAGGTTTGGTTAAGCTGATGTTGTACCAAATCCGAGTCGCCGTAGCACAATATGCGCTTGACGCCTATTTCTTTTGCAATATGCAAGCCATAAAGCAATGCTTCGTATTCTGCCACGTTATTACTGGCATTGAAGTGTATTTGTAATACGTACTACATTGTGTCTCCTTTAGGGGATTTTAAGACTACACCAGCTCCAGCGCCCTCCTTCATCTTGGATCCGTCAAAGTGCATGATCCAGTACTCGGACTCCGGCATTGGTGTTTTCTCTATTGCTTCCGTCCAGTCGGCGACAAAGTCTGCCAAAACCTGGGATTTTATTGCCGTCCTTGGCTGATACTTAATGTCGAAGGCTGCTAGCTCGATACCCCATTTGGCTACTCGGCCAGTTGCCTCCGCATTGTTTATTATATCCCCTAGTGGTGCTTTACATACCACTGTTATGGAATGTCCTTGGAAGTAATGGCGCAATTTTCTAGATGCGAAAAATACACCATATGCCATTTTTTGATAGTGTGGGTACCTTTGCTTGGACTCGGAGAAAACTTCACTTATATAATATACCGGATGCTGATCTGGTATGCTTTGTTCGTCTTTCTTCCGTTCCACAACAATTACTGCACTAATAACCCTGTTTGTAGCCGTGAGATACAATAACATAGGTTCTTCGTCTTTTGGGGATGTCAAAATCGGAGCTTTTATCAAAGTTTCCTTCAACTGGGTTAACGCTGCATCGGCTTCTTCTGTCCACTCGAATTTGTCGGATTTTTTCAGCAACTTGTAGAGTGGTAAGGCTTTATCCCCCAGCCGACTAATAAATCTGCTGACGGCAGCGGCGGAACCCGTCAATCTTTGGACATCTTTCACACACGTAGGTTTGGAGATGTTCAAGATGGCTTTGATCTTTTCTGGGTTAACTTCTATTCCTCTGTGAGAAACGATGAAACCCAGAAGTTTTCCTGAGGGAACCCCGAATACACACTTTGATGGATTTAACTTCATCTTGTAAGTGCGCAAGTTTTCGAAGGTTTCTCGCAAATCCTCAAGGAGTGTGTCTTTTTCCTTGGTTACGACAGCAATATCGTCTACGTAAACGTGGACATTTTTGCCAATCTGACTATGCAAACAACGTTGCATGCAACGCTGGTAAGTTGCACCTGCGTTCTTCAGGCCAAATGGCATGGTTACGTAATAATACGTCCCGTACGGGGTTATAAAAGAAGTCTTAATTTAATCTTCCTTTTTCATGCGTATTTGGTGATACCCGGAATAAGCATCCAAAAAGTATAAAAGCTCAGAGCCTGCGGTGGCATCTATTATTTGATCGATTCGCGGTAACGCGAACCTATCTTTTGGACACAATTTGTTCAAGCCGGTGTAATCTATACACATTCTAAGAGCAGTAGTGTCCTTCTTGGGTACTAATACCGGATTTGCAGACCATTCAGTGTGTATTACTTCATGTATGAAATCTGCTGCTAAAAGCCGAATAATTTCCTTGCCAATAGCCTTCCATCTTCTTCCGTCAAATCGACGGAGACCTTGTTTGACGGGTTTGGAGCCTGGGATCACCTTGAGTTGATGCTCAGCAAGTTCCCTGGGTACGCCTGGCATGTCAGCTGGACACCAGGCGAAAATATCCCAGTTCTCACGGAGGAACTTGATGAGCTCGCCTTCTTATTTGTCGGTCATCCCAGTTCCTACTACGACAAATTTTGTCGGATATTTGTGATCTAGGATTACCTGTCTTGTATTCTCGGATGCCTTGAAGCTATCTGCTGGCTTCCGGGTTTCTTTTCCTGCCGGCATTTCTGTCGGCGATACCTCCTTAGCCAGCTCTTTCAGTTCTTCCTTTGCTATGATCTTCTCAGCACAAAGGGCGTTTTCTTTTTCCAGCTTGTTCGCCAGCTTGAAGTCTCCAGTTATGGTGATTACCCCTCCTTTTGGCCCTGGCATCTTCAGCTTGTTATAAATATAACATGATCTTGCCATAAATTTGGCGAACGCTGGACGTCCGAGAATTGCGTGATACACGCTTTCGAACGGCACCACCTCGAAGGACACTTTTTCCTGACGGAAGTGATCTTTTTCTCTGAAAGTGACATCTAGGGAAATTTCTCCTAGGGATCATGCTTGCCTGCCGGGAACAATGCCATGGAAGCGTATGTTGCTGTGATTGAGCTGGGTATCGGAGATTTTCAGATGTCTCAACGTATCCAGGTACATTATGTTGATGCTGGATCCTCCGTCCATCAGCACTCTTTTTAGCCTAGTGTTCTGGACAATAGGACTTACAACAAGAGCTTGTGTGCCGGGTTCAGGGATGTTTTCAGGATGATCAGACTGATCCCAGGTTATTGGTGTGCTCGAATACTTTAAGAATTCCGGGGTTGCCGGAACAACCGCGTTTATTTCTCGAAGCGTTCTTTTTGCCACTTTTGCTGATGGAGTTGCTAGGAAAGTTAGGGCGCACTCTCCATCAACTCTCGGAAACTTGGGTTCGCCTTTCCGCTGTTTTTCCTGGATTTTTTCGTTAGTGTCCGATTCACTGTCTTCTTTTTCAGCTTCTGGCTTTTGTTTAGAGAATTTCCTTTTGGAACTCTTCCCCTTGTTTCCGGATCCTGCACTTCCTATCATGTGCTTATTCAACCGGCATTGTGCGTTCGTATGGGTGGGTTTCCCGAATTGCGAATGGTGGACGCAGGGTTCCGACTTAATCTTCTCCCACTCTTCTTTAGTGTAGTTGATTGGTTCTGAACTTCGTCCTTTCCATTTGTTCCCTTTTTCACTTCCAAAGGCTATGTTAACCTCTTTGGGTTTTGGTGTTGCATCTGAAGTTCCTTTTTTCTCAGGGCGAGGATTTTTCTTGGCTAGTATAAGTGTATCGATATTGCCTCCTCTTGCTCTGATGTCGTCTTCGGCTGCAGCGTGTTCATTGGCGGTTGTCAGCATAGATCCGAGATCTTTGTGCTGTTTAGAACCAACCATGAACGGTACAAGTCCGGGTTTTAGGCCATTGACGAAAGAATGCATTGCTTGTACGTCAGTTACTCTAGAACAACTATTCTTCATTGCAGTCCATCTGGAGATGAAATCCACGTATGGTTCATCCTCGAACTGGGTGCAATGGTTCAGCTGGTCGATGTTGTTCGGGCGCTTATAAGTTCCCCGGAAGTGCTGAGTGAATACTCGAGCCATATCATCCCAGCTGTCGACAGTTCTTGATGGCAATCCATTGATCCAATCTCTGGCTCCATCCAGTAACATTAGGGGAAGAAACTTTACAGCTTCCAGGTCTGTCCCATTGTTAATCTGGACGGCTGTATAGTAGTCTGAGAGCCAGGTATCCGGGTTTGTACTGCCGGTGTATTTCTGGTACGTTGGACCGACCTTGGCGAAGCCAGAATGCAGGGTTATTCTTCTGATCCTATCAGTGAAACACTTAGGTCCAAAGTACAGGTCATCCTTTTCCGCCCTATCCATGTGCGCGGAATATCTACCGGCTGAATGGACGGAAGGGGATCTACTCCTTTCTTTTCCATTGTTGCGCGGACGCGCTTTTCCGGGATCGTTTCTATTTCTTTCAAGATCACGCCCTTTTGGATGAGGCGGAGTTCTGCTCCTGTGCCTTTCTTTATCCTTGGGAGGTGTCCGAGATCTCTCACGCCTGTGAGGTACATCATTTCTTCCGGCTTTTTCAGCAGGGTGTCTCGGAGGTGGCATTGCTTTGCCATCATTCCGGTGTCTTTCTTCCCGATCGTGGGGTTTGCGTCCACCTTTCGGGAGATGGGATCCAGTTCTAGACGCTTCATCCTTGTTATCAGGATTTTTCTTGTCTTTTCTCGGATCCGTTTTCCTCTCTTTTGAGTTGTTTGAATCTCTAGGCTCCTCCGGTCCAGGTGCTCCAGCGGCGCAAGTAGCTGTTTTGCATAGGGCAGAGTCGTCATGCAACTTCCCTGATCGCTCTTGCCCCCGCTGTTGTTGTTGCAATGCTTTTCCTAGGAAAGCATACACCCCTTGAAGTTTTTCACCGTTGGGGTACATATCGTTGTTGAGGATGGCGAACGCTGCTTCCGCGTTTTCTGCTGCGGTTTTGTATATTGGTTCACCCCTGGCATCTTTGCCGTTTACCTGCTTTTGCCAAGATGGGTTGTGAAACCTTTCTATTGGCGGCAGTACTTCCGGTCTTACGATTCCGGGTAACCTTGTAGGTTTTATTGCAGATATATTCTTTTTCTCGTACTCCTTCTTCCTTCATGAGCTTGATGTCATCCTGGTTTTTTTTGGAGGAGTTCACGAGTTCTAAATAGATGTTGCTGTTGCCTTTGGAGAGCTTGTCTCCTGGCTTCTAGCACTTCAAGGGGTTCATGCAATCCCACTGGTGTTTGTAGCAATTCCTGTTCTTCTTGTTCTGTCATTGGCAGAACAAGGATTTCTTTGGTTTTCTTCTCCGCAGGTTTTATTCGGCTTGCATCTCCTACTTCCGGGCTTTCATCAGCTGGATCAGCCGATTTCTTCTTCCGGAGTTTGTATTGGAGTTTTTTAGCGGCTTTGTGCTTTTTCTTGGAAGAGGGAGGTTTTTGGACAGGTTCATCCTCTGTCAGTTCTTTGACATTGGGAAATATTGGAGAGGTTTCTCCGTCTTCTCTCTCTTCCTCTGGCGGAGGAGTTCTAGGGCTTCCCTGACTGCCGGCATCCGTGTTTTCAGCCGGTTTCTCCATTAGTACTTCGTGGAATCCCTCCTGAAAAGATTTAACCTTTCTTTCGAAGGTGTCCTCGTCTTCGTCTTCGGAATCAAAGTCATCTGATCTGGTTTCTGACTCTAATCTCGCCTCAATGGCGGCTAGCACAGAGTCGTCTTCCGAGTTCATCGCTATATTGGCGGATGTCGGATCTTCCACCTCTGTAGTGGGTTTGCTGTTTTCTGCCTCTTGCACGGGGTTACTTTCATCCGTGATTTCGGCGACCTCGGATTGCACCATGCTGATAAAGTGTGAATCACTTTTTTGTCGGCGATCTGAGCAAAACCCGGTATCGTAGTCATCTTCGACTGGGTATAGGGCGGGTGGGAAAAATTTGCTTCCACCGCAAAACCCCATGGCCTCTGCAGTTAGTCCGATAAAGATATTTGTAGATCCAATCGGTAACACGCAGGCACTTACCAGATGATTTTGCGCCGGTATGTAAGATCCATTGTCGAGGAAGCGTCCAACATCGTCGTCCAACTCCAGGCTTCCGACAGTTATGGAACTGCCGATTCCGCCAAGTATCCCAGATCGAAATTTAACGCCTCACGCCGTTAGCCCCACGGTGGGCACCAACTGTCGAGACATCGTAGTAGAATTCATAGACGGGGGTGCCATGAGACTACGGGTAGAGACGTGGGGGAAGGTGGTTGCGCTAAGGACGAAAACACAGGTTTTACCCAGGTTCGGTACGTCGTAATAATACGGCGTTCCTACTCCTGCAAACTCACTATTCAGGTCTAAAGCCTGTGCATGCAAAGTACAGCGTGAGGTTCTGTTGGCTATTCGTCGAGGATCAACCTCTCGGCGAGTTAGCTAGTCGCTTCTTCTCTATCTATCATATCTTCCGTCCGGCTTTATATAATAGCCGGGTTAGGGCATACAGAGTAGGAAACCTAGAAGACTACGGCAACTATTAACTTGGAAAGTAAGGAATCCGCCTTCTACTCCAAGCCAGATCACGTGGTCCGTGATCCGGGTTCTTCTAGAATCCGGCTTCTGTGCGTCAGCTTACTGGGCCGCCCAATGGACCGTAGCCCACTACCATTTGGGCCACCCGGGTAATCCGACACTTTAGACTACCATCCGATATACCCCTATTCGGTATATATCCGACAGTGGCTGAGGCGGCCACACCACACCACGGCGCGGTCTAGGGAACTTTTGTCATTAGCAAAGCTATGAAAAAGAGGTCATATTACCTTGTAGATATTCGGGATGACGAAGATGACCCAAAAAATTCGAATTGCAAGAGGAAAAGAAGCGTAGATGTAGATCTAGGAGAGACAAACAGGCCCGGGAGCATCCAACAGTTACGTCTTTTCTATACCTAGTCCAATTCTATGTAAACATTATTGAGATCTTGAAATAAAGTTTGTCGGAAAAACATGCAAATTATTTTTCTGTCTTATTATCAAAGCATGTTCCGTCTTTTGTATTTCCCAATGATCTTTCAATCTTCTTCAATG
Source organism: Alopecurus myosuroides (assembly GCA_028641055.1). Lineage (NCBI taxonomy): Eukaryota > Viridiplantae > Streptophyta > Magnoliopsida > Poales > Poaceae > Alopecurus > Alopecurus myosuroides. Next base: position 538,685,888 of record CM054058.1, on the reverse strand, counting down.
TTAACCCGAATTTTGCCTGTGTGCTCGGAGTTAAAAAATTGAATGCTTTTGGCCTAATAAGGCTACAGAACACCTGATTGTGCCTGCGTGCGTGGAGTTCATACTTTTATCTCCTTATCTTTTTTAAGTATTATCTGATTGTTTGTTAGCTGGGTTGCTGGAGTAGTAAGTTACAGTGCCAAAGTATGACTCATGATTCCGAGTTTAGACTGATCGGTTACTAAACCCGGTTGCTCGACGTGAAGATTTCATGCATTTGAAATCACTCAAACACTACAAAAATCTTAACCATACAAACAAGAGAACTTAAAAGAAAAGGAGACAAAAATAATCTTGCAAAAATAAATTATATTGCAAAAGCATAGTTTATCTATACAAAATAAGCATACATAATGCATTACATATGAATATTACACCATGAAATCAAGTAATGGATTCTCTCTACTTTCAGCATCCGCATGACATGGATCTAAACAACATCGACAAAGTCTTCGGTATCATCGTCCTCGGTGCTGTCGCTCGGATTCTCTTGACGGGATGTCTTCTTTCGGATAGAATATGATGGTGGAAAACATCCGAGAAATTTTGGAGGCATGCCCTTTAATGGAGTAAAAAATCACCACCCTTTGCGCCTCAGTATATCCGTGAGGAATGTCGGTGGCCACACGCCAGGTCTTGGCTGTGGGGTAGGAAATTTTTATGAGCCCCAGGGACATGCGCACTCCACTGCAGGTGGCAGATTTCATCCAACTTTCACGTTGGGCGATGACCTCTGGGAATGCATCCGACAGCTTCCCAATGTCCGAGTATTATCCTTTTTATCTGGAAGGCACTTGTTAACAAGCTTCCTTCCGACTTTCTTCATCTCTTCGACGAAAACCCCGAAAGTTTGGATGCGGTCAATCCGAGAAGAAGAAGAATCTCCTTCTGCTGCAAAGTACAACAAGGCAGATATAAGCAAAAGTTCAGAAGAAAAAGTATGCACTTTGAAAACTGAATGATAAAACTGGTAAAAGTTAAAAACTTACCAAGGATGTGCTTATCAATCTCGGCGACCTCCTCAAGAGGGAGATGGAGAGAAGCTTCTAGGTCCTTGATAGTGGTGATGTCTTTCTCAGCCTGGACCTTAAGCCGAGACTCATACAAAGCCAGCGCTTTCCGGATTTCATCCAACTCTTTTTGAATCTTCACATTGATCTTGTGAAGTTCCAACTTTTCAGAGCGGATCTCATGAGCATTGCCAACATCCGCATCTACTTGCCTAGCTTCAGCAAGTAAGGCTGAAATGAAAGAAGGACAAAACGTGTTAACGTGAAAGTATTTAATAGAAAAAAACTCACAAGATCAAAATCAAAACAAGGAATGTATAAGTATACTTAAAAGCATTCTCCTTGAACTGGTTTTGAAGCTCGGCAATTTCCGACTCATTCTCTTCGGTGATGGCAAGGAGGGATTTCACCTCTTTATTTTTCACCCTCAGTTTGTCGAGAACTTTCATATTGATGCTCTCGGCAGTTTGCTAAAATCATACAAAGGAAAGGTTAATTAAAAACAAAAAAGATGAACATGAAATCCTAAAAAGCATTAATATGAAAAAGAAATACTTTCGTCTTAATACTTGGGGGCTGGAAGTATACCTGGCTCATCTTTTGAAGTCTGAGTTTGTCGAGAACTTCCATATTGATGCTCTCGGTAGTTTGCTAAAAGCATACAAAGGAAAGGTTAATTAAAAACAAAAAGATGAACATGAAATCATAAAAAGCATTAATACGAAAAAGGAATACTTTCGTCTTAATACTTGGGGGCTGGAAGTATACCTGGCTCATCTTTTGAAGTCCTGAGAGCATCTCAGTGAACTCCTTGATGTATTCGGAGAAGGAGATTCCCATATGGTGGATTCCACCTTGGATGACCTGCCGAGGCGAGAAAGCATATTTCTTCTTAATGATTAAGCCGCCTTGTGGCCAAGGACGGATCAAGGGGGCTTGGACAAATTGTTGTTCGGCCCATGTATGCATATAGCCGTGTTCATCAAAGCAAGCTTCTTGCTTTACCTTGAACTTGTGGTCATAAGATGGAATCTCCTCGTCAATCCGAATGAGGGAAGGCCCTCCTTCCTCATGTTGCGCCGCCCTTTCCCGCACATCTGGTGTGGATGCATTAGGCTGGCTGTGGAGGGGAAAGTCAGATTCTTCCAAGGGAATAGAATGATCCCCTGTTCCACCTACCATTGGGGTATCCGGGGCGGCGGCAGGGGAAGGCTTTGGGCCCCTGCGAGAAGTCACCTTTTGCTTCTTCCATCCTTTCCCCTTTAGTGGAACAGGAGAAAGACTGCAAAGGAAGAAAGACGGGAATAAAAACGAGAGAGAGAAGTTTTTGCAAGAAAATAGGAAAGTATGCAAAAACTAGGTTACCTAGAAGTTGCAACGGCAACGCCGTCAAGATTAATAACTTCGATGGGAGCCGCAATTTTCTTGCGTTTCTGCCCACCTGCCGCTGCAAAGCGGGCTTTCAGCTATGCCTCCTCCTCCGCAGAAACAAGTTGATCCTCTATGAGAGTTTCAAGCTGCAAAAACACGAATAAGTGATTAGTATACATTCGTAAAAGCAAAAGTATGAGAACCTTCCCAAAGGCAGAAAAAGAATGCATACCTTGGAGGAGGGTTCTCCGAGTGAAACATTTGGAGGCTTTCCATTTATTGATCACGGGTAGCCACCAAATGGTTAACGCGCTACCAGAAGACTTTTTTCGACATTGTTGTCGAAGTCACCCGCATGGCGTCCTCAGGACCGGTACACTCGCAGATAAGGCGGTCTGCGCGGAAGGAGAGAGGTTGGATCCGCCTACCAAGCCAGCAAAGGATAGTGTCCATGCCTGTGAGCGGCGGGGAAGAAACAACCAACTTGGCTATCTGACTTTTGATCCGAAGGAGATCTGGAGGAAGAACCTAGACGATGTCCAGAGCCCAATTCTCCTTGGGGGTGGCGGCGGAATCGTCAAAAGGCAGAATGCCAGTATCCTTTCCAGGATACGGGACATCCAGACAATAGAAGGAGGAACCCATCCAAAACTTGACGGATTTCGAGGTTTTGATTTTTGGAAACCATACTTTCCTGCCTCGGCGCAGGTTGAAAGATATGGTCCCACAGACTAGAGGAAGACCATCAAAAGTATTCCTCTTCACATAGAAGCGGTACTGCGAGAAGTCTAACCTAGCTTCTATTCCTAGGTATCCTTCGAATACAGCCTGAAAGCCGGCTATATACAAAATGGAATTTGGGGGAAGATTGTGGGGTTGAACCCCGTAATTTTTTTTGACACATTACAGTGGGGAGAAAAAAACCATTGTGTCAAAATTTTCCATTAATATATAACATATTTACAGAGAGTACTCATACAAGTTCATAGGGTGTTCAACCATTGAGTCATACCATCTTTAATAGATGGCTTAGCCTTATGCCTGACTAATGAGGAGTTATCCTTGAAAAAAATTAGATAAAGTGTGATATCCTTTTGGATCCCATCAAAGATGATCTTATTTTTGTGGTTCCATAGTGTCCAAGAGCCTATAATGAGTATTTCTTTGAAGTACGATGTCTTGTATTTGATTCTGCCCAATTGAATAAGTGTCATGTAATCAGCAATGTTCTCCCATTGGAAACCAATGTATTCCCAGAAGTCTTTACTTAATGGGCATCCAAAGAAAAGGTGATGGAGATCTTCAGTATGATTATCCTCACATAGGACACATGCTTTGGTGGGAATTTGGAATTGTTTTCTACAAAGGAGATCTCTGGTATTCAGTCTATCATGTAGTAGAAGCCAGAAGAAGAATTTATGCTTGGGTAGTGTACATGATTTCCAGGTCCATAGGAATGGTTTAGGTGCAGTGGGAAATGGTCGGAGCATCTTATAAGATTTGCTTCCCTTGTATGTGGTATTGGTACCTGGTATAAACCACCTATCATTCTCTTGATTATCATCTAATGAGATTAGTTTGTCTTTGAAGGTATGGTATTGTTGCATAGCAATATCTGATAGTGGTGTATGAAAGAGGTCATAAATTTCACCATGATTGTTATACTAAATGGCAGATTGTAATGAGATATTATCATATCTAGCAAATGAGCATAGTTGAGGGAATTGCCTGACAAAAGTGGTATCTTCCCGTGACCCTCTCCAAAGATCAATGGTGTCCCCTGTTCCAGGCTTGCATTTGATGTGGTTCATAAACTTATCCATTAGTGAGTGGCAGTCTTTCCACCAGAATGATCCACAAGGTCCAGTGTGTTGTGGCAATTTATGATCTGGATAGTGAACCTGCCAAATCAGGTTGACCCATGGGGTATCATGTCTATTCATGAATTTATATAGGTAAATCATAAGCAGAGCATTGTTCTGTGTTTTGTGGTCAAGCACACCCAGTCCACCAGCCTTCTTAGGCTTACATACTGGAGGACTTGGATAAAAAAGGCAGAAGGTGGAAATCCCATACCTCGCAGGACGTGAGAGGCAATGATTACCCTTTCTCCGTTTTTTGGCTCGTGCTCCGCGTCTTTGCTCTCCAGCCGCCATTTGTATTTCTGGAGGAACCCGTCATTCTCTAGGCTTTTCAGAAGAGTCAATGCAGTGTTGCAGTGACTCTAGTTTCCGGCTTCCCCTCCTTCATCTTCCTCGCCACTGCCGACGGCATCGCCTTCCGCGTCATCGCCGGTGCGAGAAGTTTCACCGTCTCCCGATCTGGGGACGGGAGGAGGCAGAGTGGAAGAGGTTGGTGGAGGCGTAGATCCGGCGGTGGAACTAGGTTTCCCGCCCGCCGGAGTGCTCGTGGGGATCACCGGGGTTGCCGTGGCAGTACTCGTAGGAACCACCGGAGCGGATGAGGAAGAGGCCTCCGTCGTCGACGCGGTGGTGGAGGCGTGCGTGGGAGGAGCCACATGGTCCACGGAGGGCATCGTGAGCAGTGGGTCAACATCGACCTCGGGTGCGCGGGCGTGGCTTCTAGTGTCCATTTGCTGGTGGCGCGGCCGCAAATTTGAGCACGAGTCGCCGATGGTCGGAGTTCCGACGAGGGCGCCTTATTCTTCTCTCCCTCAGAAGCGAGAGTGCATGGGAGATGGGGAGTGTTCTCGAGTGAATCACGTGAATGGGAAGAAGAAGAGCACGGAGACACCGAAGAGCTATTTATACCCATTTTACCGTTGAGATTACCCCAACGGCTAAATTAGCCGTTGGATGGTCGACGCATGTCTCACAGTAAATTCCGGGATACGATGGGCCGGCGTAATGATGATTATCTCCTCGTTACTCGCTCCAAATCTGGTAGAGATATGTTTTCAACCTTTGACTGAAACCAACCTTTCGTGACGTAAGCATGATTTTCTCCCTCAAGTCAGAAGTTCCTTCTCCGTGAAGATTCGTGAAAGAAATGCCGGATTAAGGAAATCCGGGATTGGCATAAAAGTTTTGTTGTAAAGAAGATTCCAGACTGAAGGCCGACTTTTCCGAAAGCATGAAATCTAGGAAAAGAAGATGAATGGAAGTCTTAATTATCCTTGGGGGGCTACTATCGGATATATGCCAATTGGGGATATATCCGGCATCGGCCACATGCTGGATTACTAGGGTGGACCGCAGGTGATGGGACAAAGTCCATTGGGCGGCCCAGTAAGCTGACGCACAGGAAGCCGGATTCTATAAAAACCCGGATCACGACCCGATACGTGGGCTGACGTGGAGAAGAAGCCGGATGTCTTACTTTTCAAGAATATGATTACTTTCCGTAGTCTTCTAGGTTTCCTTCCTGTAAGCCCTAGTCCAGCTATCTCTATAAAGCTGGACGAGAGCTGTTAAAAGACATAAGATAGAAGAGAACAGACTAGACAAGTTCTAATAGTTAGAAGCCAACTCACCGGGAAGACCATCCTCGCTGAGTTAGCAAAACACTACTCACATTGTACTTTGTATACTTCAGGCTTCAGCCCTGATTTAGTGAGATTGCAGGAGTAGGAACGCCGCCTTAGTTGCGACGTACCGAACCTGCGTAAATCGTTTCCTCATTTCCACTCTCCCACGTTTCCACCCACGACTCTATCAACAAAACTTTATGGCACCCCCTTCCATGAATCTAACTAAGAATACTAGACGGATGGTATGGTGATGTCTACTACGCACTTCTATTCTTGTAGACTATGTTGGGCCTCCAAGCGTAGAGGTTTGTAGGATAGAAGCAAATTTCCCTTAAGTGAGTGGTCAAAGCTTTATCGAACACAGTGAGGTGTCGGTTGAAAAGTAAACCTATCAAACAACCCTGCAATTAATATATAAGAAGTCTCTTGTGTCCCCAACACACCTAATACAATTTTTAGTTGTATAGGTGTACTTTGGTAAAAGACGGTAAAATATGGTTAATATGGATGGTAAAACAAGGTATTGTAAATCTATAACAATAATCGAAGAAAGGTAACAAGTAAACAGTGTTACGGTGGTATGAAAAAGGCATATGCATCATACTTTCACTAGTGGTAACTCTCAACAATGTAAACATAATTAAACACATGATACTTCCTCTAATAACATGTATGGTAGACGTTACTCAGAATTTACTCTACTATGGATCAAACACGTGCAAATTGTGTAGGGATACAAAAGCACACCTTAAAGTTCGTGTTCCTCATCTATGGACACACTGATGGCGTAAATCAAACAGACCCCGTTGGGATTCCCCAAGATACTAGGGGTAATCCTCTTGGGGTGGCCTGATCTCAAGAATTAACCAAGGAAAGGGGACGAACTCGAAGAACACGGGTGGGAAACAAAGGCATAACCCATAAATAGTGAGAACTAGGAGATTCGATTCCCAACAACTAAACCCAGGACCGCCTCCAGCAACCAACCAACTCGAACTCACCTGGCTTGGAACCAATTTAACTTTGCGGCTAGTCCACCGCACCAATAGATCCTCAAGGGTTAGTTGTGAAAGATTGGAAATAAACCACTTGAATCCCAAGGGGAAAGGATGGCAATCCTGGAGTAGCCTTAATAGGGTCCAAATTACAAGATTAATTGGGGTAGCCTTGATACGGTTCTAGATACACACTAGACGTGTCCTCTAACGAGGAAAGAGGGAGACACAACTCTCAAATTAGCCTAAAATCTCATCTAACCCTAATTTGGATGGAGTGGTGTCTATTTGTAGGCTAAGGGTCAAAGGGAGGGGTTACATGGTCATTTGGACCAATTCTGTGTGCAGACAGTCACTTACCCCGGAGACTCCGATCTGACTAGGCTCTACTTTGAACTCCATCTTTCTTCCGGGTAAAAGCTTTCCTTCAAATTTTCGTGAAATTTTCTGCGGAAGTTTTTTGTATGGATTTTCCGAAATACAAATATAGTAGAAAAACATAAACTGGCTCTGGGAACTTTTCAATAGGTTAGTATGGGAAAACACCTTAAAATGATATAAAACTATAGTAGAAACATGATGCAATTGATAGAAAATAAGTATGGAACAATCAAAACTTATAGATACGTTTTCGACGTATCATGCAGCTACGAGATTGTCTGCACTTTGGTATTCTAGGAGCGAGACGAGCTAGCACGATATGCCGGCTGGTCCGGCATAGTTACTAAAATTTACCATACATGTACCTGGCGTATCCGGTAGCCGTCTAGTGGTATTGTATGGGATTTCTAGGTGTCGTATGGTCCGTCGGTTTGTGCCGCACTGTCCAACGGCTCGGATCTCTGCTAGCCTCTCTTGTTTCTCCTCTTATTCTCCTTCTTGATCAACCTCTTGTGCACCTTCTTGATCAATCTCAGCATCTTGTGAAGTTTTTCCTCAAGATTTGGTAAACATGTTTCTATAGTATCCACCCTTCCTATAAGTTTTTACAAATGAGTTTCTTTAAAAACAAATTAACGGAGGCATATCAATAAAGTTTGGTATAGTGCTATAAGCCTCATTAACATTATGATCAAGGAAGTCTCCTCCAAGTAAGGTATGAAATGTGAATCTATGACATAAAAAAATTCCAACATAAAAAGGGAGTAGGGTTGGCCATCTTAACAAAACAAAAATAAAGACAAGCTAACACAACAGGAAAAAGACTAAAAGCTGAGATTATATTTTTTGTGGTCTTTGATTTTTATAGAAATAAAACACGCAAAACAAAGCTAGAAAAAAGTCACTAAGCAAGGGCAAAACGAATTAAAGAGAATGTAATTGTGTAACTCCCCATCATACAGCTCCAAATTCCCGGCAACGGGGCAAGAATATCTCCTTGTGTGGTAAACATTCACCACCTATTAGGAACCCCAGGAGGAAGGTGATGTAGCTTAGCAGGAAGTTTTTCCCCAATTTTGAGACCAAGTTTATCGAATCAGTAGGACTGACAAATCTACAACAGAGTGCCAAGAATCGTTGATTGGAGTGGACCTAGACACAATACACAAACTCATTTTCCCCCAACGTTTCATGAAGGTTGTCAAGATTCCCCTCTTGCTAAATACAAAGGTTTAAACATATAGTGTGAAAATAAATGATGAAATCAATAAAAGTAAAAACAGTCCATCGAGCAAGTAATGGATGTAAACAATGTAACAAAATGGACTGGCGACATAGTTTCACTAGTGGTGTCTCTCCAAAAAGAAAGAAAGAAAACATGTTGGGTGAACGAATGAGACCTATGCAATTAAGAAAATTGGAACAACAATAATTATGGAAAGACATAGTTCATTGTAATATTAACGTAGGCATGGCATCAAGCATATATATAACGTAATCTAAATGCATCTATAACTAATAATCCACTTTGAGAGAGCTTCAACATCCTCTCACTGGTGTTGTGTTGAAAGTAACATATAATTTCATTAAGCACAATACATAATGTAAGCAATATTTTTAATCAATAAGTAGACGTAAACAACATTTTTAACCCTTAGCAGCAATAGAAAATCATCGTCGTTTTGCATTTTTGTTATTCGTGCCCAGGAACGAAGGAGGCATGAACCCACTATCTAGCACAAATCATCTCTTAGAGATACATGCAATCAGCTGGCCAAAATAACCACACATATCAGAGAGCATGCAAGAACATAAATAAAACATAGATACGAGAATAGCAACAAGATCATATAATAAACATGAAGGACGGAGGAGAACTCTTACCGACACAAAAAGGGCATCGTTTCCTCTTATGTTCATTGACCCGCATATTCATAGGCTCTTTCATGCCTCTATTAGGAAGAGATGGAGTTTGGCACAAGTTAAAGCGGTGTAATGCTTCTTCCTTTATTTTCATGAAAATGAGGCAATAAGGTACTCTTAAGCTGTCATTATGGTGTTTGGACAATGAATGAAATGAGACACTTCATACTTTGAAGAAAGTCAATCCAACTAGAGGGAGGCGAATCCATCATATGAATGAACTCTGCCTCAAAGATTTCATATTATCGGTAAGGTTATTCACATGTAGGTATTCTATTCCCATGAATGACGGATGTCGGCTATGTGCCACTATTAGAGGTGAAGGGGGGAGGGGGTTTAGGAATCGAGAGCTACTCCCTCCGTTCCTGGTTTGTTAGAAAGGGTTACATTATGGAACGGAGTGAGCATAATGAGTAGAAGATAACTAATAGATGGGCCAAACCGGCAATCTGACAGGCTATAGGGGGCCAACCTGTCTTCTCTGTCCGTACAGCTGCTCAGATGGGCCGGCCCTTAAGTTAACTCTGCTAGTAGGCTTTCCTAACTTTTTTTACCCCCAAAGCACACATGTTACTGCAAGTTGCGGCGCCCGCCTGGATCTGGGAGGCGCAGACCAGATCGGCGGCGATCTGCAGCCGGAGTATGCTGAAACTCCCGCTTAACTCCGGTAAACAGGTACCCAGTTGCCAGATTCTCCGAAGGAAATGGAAACAGATCCTAAACAGAGCGTGAGCACTACTACTCGCATCAGGTTATCAGCTTACCACAATCCTAGTAGGCCTAAAAATCATGAAATTTGTTTGCAAACCGTACAAATATTAGACCAGAGAAGAAAAACCAAATGGCACATCTACAGTTCAGGACTCAGGAGTAGTAAAAGAATCTGTAAGCACTGTATTAGCCACAGCAGCAGCAATCCAATCCACAAGGCCAACAAAATTCCCCACTTCCTGTTCTCAATTCCGTATCATCGAAGCATCAAGAAATTTTTCCACCAGGTCGTATAAACATTCGCACAGGTCATCCAAACTGATCGCTACTAATTACACTGCCTACTAGCTCAGGTATCCCCCACCCACCGAAAGCTCCCTGGCTTCCAACAATGAGCCCTTGAAGCCACATGACAGTTACCAAAAAAAATCCTTGAAAGAATTGGCCCGTCTCTACCTCGGCCCTGTGCCCGTAGCCCCAGCAGCAGTAGCAAAATGGCTTCGCTTGCCGGGGTTCAGGAGGGGGCATGGAGAGCAGCAGCCACTCTGCGCAAAATGAGAAGAGCTCGGCCGCAGGAAAGTGCAGCCTCACGGTTCACTGCTGCTATTGGGCACATGATCTGTTGCTTGACTTCGATTCTTCCAAGATCCGATCCATGTACCTGCGGAGCTTCTCGGCCTGGGGCCCAGGTCTCACAATGTTGACATTGCTCCACTGGGAGCACGGATCGGTAAACCAGCGCTTCCTGCCCGTGCACCACGCGCCAGGGACAGGCCTGTGACGCCACCGCCGGAGTATCTTCTCATCAATCTTGTCCAACAGGTATTCTTTCTCTTGAAACTTCCTGGCAAAGGGCACTCCGCTCTCCACCACCTCATTATAATGCGTGCTGTCCAGGAAACGGGGCTCCATCTTGGGTGGATCATCCCACACCATGTACCGCAGGTCATTGTTCACCGTGGAGTTGCGGAAGTCTGAGTTGCACACGACCGAGTGGAAGTACCCTTCCAGAGGCAGCATCACGTTTGTGAAGTACATGAGCAGAGTTCGAGGGAGGTTGTCCCATCCAAAAATGCAGTACTCCATAAAGCGCCGGTTCAGAATGACCCATGGTGAACCTATCAGAAATGGAATACATTTAAGGCGGGAAACTGTTTGACAGTAGAGAAAGGAGGACAAAGGGACTGGAGAAAGACAAAAATACCTGTGAAGAACTTGAAACCATCAGGAGTTGCCCGTTTCTCTGTGGCTTGGAAGAACTGATTCCTCCCAGCCAGGTATATCCCAGCATCTACTATGACTGGTTGCACTCTCTGAGACCTGCAACAATATATTGGTGAAACTAATACGAGTGCAGATAAATTCCTACTGAGTTCAGATAGTACATACTCTTTCCATCCAATGTCACTAGTGTGATCGATGAAGTTGAGATTCCTTGGCACAGAGGAGAAGACATGAATCAAGTCTGTAGCAAGAGGCAAAATGAAAGACTATTAGTACCAGAAAAGTGAACCCTCAAGCTTCATTAATTAATATAAAAAGCATCATCAGTTGAGAATATTCACACATGCCAAGGTAAAGAGTATATATCAAACCCAACAACTCCAGGTTGATGATAACTAGTTTCTCTTGAAATCATATGTCCATTTCAGCAGCAGAAATGAAACCAGACACAGATCAATAGTGTGGATTCCTTAAGACTTAGTGGGAGAGAGACAAACAGAAGTGGAGCAAGGTGAAGGAATTACATAGGCAAGTTGCGGTTAGCATGCACATTTTCTTGACGAATTTTTTGATGAGATTATCATATATGAAAAGGCAAAATATATTACAAGCTGCAGATAAGGGCGACTGTAGACATTCTACTTACTGTATTAGGCAAAGATAGAACGGTAAAATGTATTCATAATTTGTATATTAAAAGAAACAAGTAAACAAAAAATACGAAGAATATTATGGACAACTAAGGAACAAGCATATGAGTAGAAAGCAACAGCAGCAACTTCTGTATATCAGTGTGTAATGCATCTATGAGATGATTTTATAAGTGACTATGTTGCCTTTTTGCAACAATTTAGCGAAGGACTTCAGGGCACGGAATCAGGAGAGGAAGGTGTGGAGGAAGGTGTGGTCACTTTGGGAGAAGGGACAGAAGGAGACTCAATTAAGTTTTTGTCTCTTTTGTCCAATCCATCAGACATGTTTGCTTAAAATTTAAGGTTTCCTCACACACAATTCATGGATTTCCAGATCCAAGCGAACACACAAGATTCATTTCTCAACTAGACGCAATATCTTTTTCCTCGTCTTTTTCTAATTTCTGTGTATATGTTTCACAAGCTAGAGTGCATGTATTAAAGATCTAAACTGTGCCAGGTTTTCCTTCGAGACTTACTTAGGCAGGTAATAACAGGGTACTCAACTATTCAAGCAAGCAGTATCTGCAATTCTGCAGCTGACCTTGACCATATTAGTGGGCATACATGAACAAGACATTATCCAGAAAGCAGAGCTGATAGCACACCAGCGGGACATAAGATTAATTCATCATGATAAATCTACAGATGTGGCTAGTAGTAGTGTAGTACTGTTAGCTAACCAACTTTCAACAAAAATGCCCTTATTTGCAAGAAATAAATGCAGCTGTGTGTTGTCAGTTAGCATTTGGCCATATGTTTCACCTAAAATTGGTGATTGCTACATGAAGGAAACTCTACTACATCTAGAGTTGCATAGCTCATATCTGACAAGATTGAGTAGCTTTGATGCGAAGAGAGGAACCGAAATAGGTAATTCTGTGGGTAATTCAGGGATTTTAAAGCTTGACAGCACGGGGAAGAAGCACAGCAGCAACCGAAGAAAACAAGATACCGCCAAGCAATAGTATATTGGTACCATATTTCTGTCAAAGGCAGCTTTCGCACCATTTGCCTACAATACATTGTAAACAACTACTCCAACAGGTTATCACAAGGTCAACTTAAACCTAACAGCAGCAGCATCAGCAGGCGCGTCATCCAGGTATAGCTATGCATCTAATTGCACAATGTGACAGCAGACATTAAACAGCACAATAAGACAAACCAACATCTCAGAACAGGAATTAAATTCTCGAGGCTACAGCGACAGCTGAAAGGAAGTGCCGAAAATGTCCCCCTGCAGCTTGACGATAGAAGAAAGAGACGGTGCAGAGGGACAGGGCAAATGAGGCATGGGACTTGTGCTAGATCCGGAAGCGACAGTGCAGAGAAGAAGAACAAATTGGGCTGGTTGAGGGACGTTGTGAATCTCACCGTCCTGGGTGACGAGGGGTAATCGGCGGCGTGGAGCGTGACGAACCAGTCCCACTCGGCGTCGAGCCGGAGCAGCGCGGCGGCGGCGCGAAGGGTGGCGCGAGGCCGAGGAGCCCATGGGGGTGCCCGCGGCGGGGCGGCCGACGACGTCGACGTTCCCGAATGCGGCCGCGGCGGGGGCGGCGCGGGCGACGGCGGCGGCGAGCTCGGCCCGCTCGGAGGCGGGCGCGTCGGCGGAGAGGTGGAGCAGGTACTGGTTCCTCGGGTGGTAGACGGCGAGGAGCAGACGCAGGAGCCTCCTGCCGTCCCCGCGCCCGCCCGAGAGGAGGTATGCGAAGGAGGGCGGCGCGGCGGCCCCGCGGCGCACGTAGGAGGGCGGCGGGAGGCGCGCGAAGAGCGCGGAGGAGGCGGAGAAGCCCGAGAGCGCGGAGAGGAAGAGCATGAGCGATACGAAGGAGACGGAGACGAGCGGCAGCAGCCACTTGTCGGCGGCCCCCATCGCCGCGGGCTCGCTCGGGTCGCGCGCGCGCAGGCAGGATCGAGCAAGCTGCCGAGCCGGGCAGGAGGAGACGCGCGCGCGCGCTATGCGGCTGCAGCGAGCAGCAGCAGGAGCAGGGGGGAGGATCGAGCTAGGTAGCTCCAGGTCACCTGGACCAGGTGCGGTGACGCAGAGGAGGAGCAGGCTCGTCAACGCCGGCGCATCCGGCGTAGCTAGGACCGGCGACGGCCGCGGCGGGGCGGAGGCGCGTGGGATTGGTGGAGTTCGGTGGCGAGATCGCATCGGGGAGGGAGTGGCGAGATCGGCAGCAGCTCGATCTCGTCGTGTACGTTTCTCTGTCTCGTCTCGACGAGAGAGAGAGAGAGGAGGAGGGAAGGGGGGAGAGAGCGTGAGGCGCCTGTCGCTTTGTACCACCGCCAACGAGAGGCACACCGTGGCGGGCTGTCCACATGCCGATGACACGTGGTCCCGCTTGTTCTCGGCCCCGATGTCAGTGTGGGACGTCGCAGCTAGGTGAGGGGAGGTTCGGGTCCCGTGGCTATAGGGACGAGATGAGTGGGCCCCGCTGCTCAGAGGGCGCGGGGAGTTGTCGGATGGAGCGAACAAACGGCGCTTGCTTCGCACTTCGCCCGCGGCTGACGACGCCGACGACTGGGCCATGGATGTCAGCGACTTGGCGCTACCCCCCGGTAAAGAAAAGAATCGGAGGATGGGTAGGTGGGACGTGGAGATCTCGACGTGGCTGCTCGTGTCAGCCGGTGGTTCGGAGGGCTATCCATGCGGGGCCCGGGTGTCAGTCAGTGAGATGGTGGTCCCAATGGTGGTTAAACTGCGTTTGCCCGCGCGCGCGAGCGATTATTACCGGACGGCTTTGCCTGGTTGGTGCTATGCATGGTCAATCTGCTCTCACTATCGTCCTCTTTTTCTTACACGAGGTCTCTATCACTTGCTCCGGGTAGCAGCCTGACATCGGATTAGCTGAAACGACTCGTACCAAACATTCTAGACTTTGGTTTGTACATCACATAATAGAGTACTAGTCTTTCATGCAAAAGTAAGTACAGTACATTACTTCAGGGTTTTTTTCCTCTCTATTTTTTTTTTTTTTTGCGAAAAGACTAACCAATCAACAACGGTAATAAAAAAAAGTCTTCGGACCACCTAGCGATGATTACAAACGCTAAAGCGAGCCGAAAGAGAACTAGGTAAACCTCGTTGTAGTAAAGCTTGTTATAGTAGACGGACGGGAAGTCGTCATGATAAGCCCCGAAAGACCAGCGCACCAGAGTAGTCACCATCGCTAATAATGATAACTGTAGATCGAAAGAGTTCTATAACCACAACGACGAAACTTGAAAACGGATTGGATCTGGAGATCCGCCAAACACACGCCTCGACGCGCCCTTCACTGACATTAGACACACCGCCGAAGCGATGATAGAATGGGGAGGATGACTTTAAAATGTAGCCGTCGAATCACCATTTCAAAGAAGACACTTGACAAAGACCCAAACAAAGTACAGGAACATCCCGATGGCGAGTCGTGATCCGCCACATCTCCAAGGTGCTAAGGCCACTAGCAGCGTCACCGGCGAGCGAGGGGACAAAAACCCACGCATCACGCATGGGCGGCCAAATAGATTCATGAGTATGCAACTGAATACCCATTATTTCCAGAAAAAAAATCATATAGTATTCTACCCATCTAGCCCCGCAAATCTAGCTATCCATTTGTCTCATGTGAGTCCTTCAGGCTTGTTCTAGCGTCTAACCTCCACACTCCATCAAGACCGCGACTATAAATTAGCTAGTATAGTAAGGTGGCAAGCGATTTCTACTGCATTTTTTGCCGACTCTGAATACCCATTGTTAATATCCTGTGCCCACCGCTGGCATCACGACTACCTCTGGCCTCCTCTGGAATGGAGACGGGGCGCATCACTTAGAAAATTTGGAACGAGAGAAATGCCTTGATGTTGCACAACAAACACACCACGCCATGCCCCTCGCGATCAAGTTTAAGGCAAAACTTTGACTTTTTGCGAGTGTGAAACGATTGGGTACGTAATCCCGTTGTCCGCTTTATCATTTTTATTTAGATTTTAAACTTCTTAATTAATACTATCTCTGTTCCAAAATATAAATCCTAGATTAGGACGAATGTTTGTCTTTTTTTTTTTTGACACTCACGATATTCTTTTGTACTAGTATATGAACACCTTTTTGTTTGCTCATAGATATTCTTGGCGTGGATAAGGAAACATGATCATACACTACAGCAAGAGACAAGTGCAATTAACGCATCTCCCCGTACCTATCCTCCAAATCGACGTCACACAATCACGTCTTGTTCGTTTGCGCGGGGAACGCTTTGGCCTTTGGCTACTCGCTCAATCCAGAACGAGGCTGGGGGATCTGCAACGGACCGCGATGTCGTCATCAAGTACGTTCACGGGTCACCCGCCACGTGGACCATGGCGTTTGTCTGAGCTGTCGTCCTGTCGGAGAGCCGATCCCAGGCCCAATCCCGCATATTTTCTATCTACACATTCAAAGGCCCAACATGCAAAATACGCAGAACTACGAAAGCCCGCTAGAGAAACGGCCTAGTAGCCCAACTGATCGGCGCAACGCTCTCTCCCCATCTCATGGTCGTGCCGCAGCAAACTAACCACCACCACACACGCAGCTCGAGCTGGAAGAAGGCTTAAGCCTAAACCCCTCCTCCTTCCCGAACCATCCGGAAGGCTCTGCAGCGATCGGCCCCGGAGGGAGATGGAGATCAAGGGGCTGGGGCAGCTCCTCGCGGCGCTGGCCGCCGCGCTGTTCGTGCGCGCCGTCGCAGGGCCCGGCCCCGCCCTCCTCCCGCCGGCGGAGGACACGGAGGACGACCCGGAGGCCGGCGAGGGAGGCGGCGTGCGGCCCGTCACTATCCGGTGGGCCCGCGTCACCTGCGCCCTCAAGAACAAGCGCGGGGACATGGTGAGCCACTCTCTGCTCGTCAGGGCCGCGAGGCCGAACACCTTGCACGCATTGGTCTGAATTGTCTTGTACGTTTGGTTGGGGGCCAGTTCGTCTAGTCTGAGTGAATGACACCGAGGCCCTGCTGGTGGCCGTTGCCTGGTTGATGGCGCCGCGATGTGCCAGTGGCACTCGACACTCGGCAGTGACTCCATGGACAGTTAACTGTAGAACAGTTTGCATAATGTTGCGTGGGCTGAGCTTTATCGGAATCAGTCAGTGTATGCACGCCTTTATATAGCTATATTGTCCCTTATGTGCTGCCCAAATTGTCGCAGGCAAGGTTTTTGCTGTCGAATTTGTCGGGGGAGGCGAAACCAGGGAGGCTGCTAGCACTCATGGGGCCGTCAGGGTCCGGCAAGACCACACTGCTCAATGTGCTAGCGGGGCAACTCGCGGCGTCGCCTTCATTGCACCTCTCTGGGTATCTCTACGTCAATGGACAGCCTATGTCACAGGACGGTTATAAGTAAGCTATGACAGCCATCCTCAAAATTGGGTCTTTGTTTTCGGCAAAGAACTGATGCGTGTGTTTTCTTTCTCTAGGATTGCTTTTGTGAGGCAGGAAGACATCTTCTTCTCGCAGCTTACAGTGCGGGAAACGCTCTCGCTCGCTGCTGAACTCCAGCTTCCTGACACCATGTCTCCCGAGAGGAAGGAGAAATATGTTAATGACCTTCTGTTTCGTCTTGGATTGGTGAGTGATATATAATTCATCAGTAGCAACACGTTTTAGTTGTTTTTTCGATTTATGTGAAACCTGCCTACATGTTTTTTGTTGGATGGAATTGATCTACATGATTTTTTCCATGATCGATATATATATATGCCACTTTCAGTCCATTTTGATTTACATTTTTACAGTACTATCATCAAGTGATTATTTTCTTTCTAATGAAAGGTCAACTCTGCTGATTCTATCGTGGGTGATGCAAA
Source organism: Alopecurus myosuroides (assembly GCA_028641055.1). Taxonomy (NCBI): domain Eukaryota; kingdom Viridiplantae; phylum Streptophyta; class Magnoliopsida; order Poales; family Poaceae; genus Alopecurus; species Alopecurus myosuroides. Next base: position 538,668,219 of record CM054058.1, on the reverse strand, counting down.
AGTACGTGGAATTAGCGGTGGTGAAAAGAAGCGCCTCTCGCTTGCATGTGAACTGATTGCAAGTCCTTCAGTCATCTTTGCGGATGAACCAACAACAGGTATATGTTACCTGATTAACCATTTCTTTTTTGTTCCAATGGTTTTGAATTAACCTTCTATTCTACTTCTATATCGGAGCTATAGCGAGGCTATAGCGGGCTATTTAAAACTATGCGTGGCACCTTGACATGTTGTTGACCTCCCAAAGCGCAAGGAAGTTGCTGTCCTGCTTATTCCTGCAAAACTGAATTATGATAATACATAAAGGAGAGGACCACTGTAAAAAAAATCCTTGTTGTAGTGTGACAAACCAAGGTACTGTCGCAGGCAAGACAGTCCACCATGGCTATTTTTGCTGCTTACCATTTTAAATTTTTAAGTGGGCCAGTTGAAAAAACTCTTGTTGAAGTGTTTGCATATTCCTCAAATCGTATCCTGAATTGTTAGTCGCAGAGTTTTTTTTTAAGTTCGATGTGTCAGCTGTAAAATATGAACTGATCAACACATGAAATTTCTCTATTTTCTTGACTTTCTTTTAGGCCTTGATGCGTTCCAGGCAGAGAAGGTGATGGAGACTCTTAGGCAGCTTGCAGAAGATGGGCACACTGTGATATGCTCCATACACCAGCCGAGAGGCTCAGTCTATAACAAATTTGATGATATTGTTCTATTGTCAGAGGGAGAAGTTGTATATATGGGGCCTGCAAAAGAAGAACCTCTAACATACTTCGCAAAATTAGGGTTGTTATGCTGTCACCACTTCTTGCCATTCAATGTTTCTCTGAAATAGCATATCTTTTCCAAGATTTTCGCCTATTTTGTATGTATGTACTGCACTTGTTTTATTTATAGTCCAATTACCTGTGATAAATTAATACCAAGGCATAGATTAGGTTTTGGTAACACATCTCACTCTTTTGTATTTGACACCGTAACATGCCACGGTCACAACTTTGTTACAAACATGGATAGGGTGATGTGCCAGCACTTTTGTATTATTCATCTGGAATGCAACATATGGTAACATATAAGTATCATGAGGTCACACGGTACCGAATTAGGTGTTACATAAGTAGGTATAGGACAGGGTACTCCAGGCCTAGGCATATGATAGTATATTTGATTATTTGCTTCTAGGTGTACCTTTGATGTTTCGCACTTGCTTCAAGCATAACTACTTTGATCATTTGACTGCAAGCAACCTTCTTAGCTTAGATCTAATAAAATTGAATATTCACTACACTGGAATCTTTCACGACTCATGTTTTTAACTGTTTCAATGCGAAGTATGTTTGAGGCGTTGATTATCTGCCTAAATTTTTGCCCACATCTTGTTCTTCTTATTTTGCACCTGTACTAATACAAAATTTGGGTTTCATTAATTCATCAGGTACCAATGCCCAGATCATGAGAACCCTGCTGAATTCTTGGCTGATCTTATTTCCACTGATTATAGCTCAGCAGAAAGTGTACAATCATCACAGAAAAGAATTGAGAATCTAATCGACGAATTTGCCAATCAGGTTTTGATTACTGAATTTAACAGTCTAGTAGCACAATCAGAGGGCTCTGAATTTTCTACCAAGCTCTCTCAGAAGTCCAACAGCAAGCAAAGACGTGGTTTTTGGAGACAATTTCGCTTACTGTTTAAGAGAGCATGGATGCAGGTTTTTCACTAAACATTGCTTGATTCTGTCTTTGAGCTTGATCCTTTCAATACAGTTTTCCTACTTCTGCCTTGAATAGCGACCAATAAAGAAAGGTCTTGATGCTGATAAAAATAATTTTGAACACCGCTTGATTGGTTATTTGTAAATATTCAAATCTTAGCTTGGGTAGTTATGGGATATCTGAGCTTAGTGGCCTAAAATCTTAGTGTTGTTAACCTGAAGATTGACTGTCACACTGTCATTGTTAATTCTGAGAAGTATTTCAGGCTTTTCGTGATGGACCAACAAACAAGGTGAGAGCAAGAATGTCTGTTGCTTCAGCAATTATATTTGGATCAGTGTTTTGGCGAATGGGAAAAACTCAAACTTCTATACAAGACAGGATGGGACTTCTTCAGGTAGAATATCTTGGGTCTTGATGACCCCTTAAGTTTTTCCTTTTCTTTTGGGAGTAAAAGGTGGACACGCACTCGGAAAATATTTGATACCACTAGGCCATATTTCCATCTGCGACGACTTTCATTAAATTATGCATTTCAGTTTCTGGACCTACTGGAATATAATCGTTCTCTACTGATATTTGATTGTCCAAGTGATTGTTTCCAATCTGTCTCCAATAGCTTTAAATAATGTCTCAGCATTTTCTAATGATGTTCTGTCTCCCTTTTGTATACTGAGTCAGGTGGCTGCCATAAACACAGCAATGGCTGCACTGACAAAAACAGTGGGAGTTTTCCCAAAAGAACGAGCTATAGTTGACAGAGAACGAGCTAAAGGTTCCTATGCACTAGGACCATATCTCTCATCCAAGTTGTTAGCCGAGATTCCTATTGGAGCAGCATTTCCGTTGATATTTGGATCCATCCTCTATCCAATGGCTAAACTTCATCCTACACTTTCTAGGTCAGTATTATCCTCAAGACAAATTGTAAATGCTCTTTGGACATTCCGTAGAGTTTGACACCATTTCTCTTATGCGTGATCTAAACAAACATTTCATGCTACACATTCAGGTTTGCCAAGTTCTGTGGCATTGTGACTGTTGAATCATTTGCCGCATCAGCCATGGGTCTTACTGTTGGAGCAATCGCTCCTACAACTGAAGCTGCAATGGCTCTTGGACCGTCCCTTATGACGGTATTCATCGTCTTTGGAGGATACTATGTTAATCCTGATAATACCCCTGTCATATTTCGCTGGATCCCTAAAGCATCTCTGATCAGATGGTAATGCTCTTTCTTGTGAGACTTCAGTGAGCGATTTAGCACACAGTGGGATAGATAACATCTGGATGTCCTTTTGCATTGATTTTTAGGGCCTTTCAAGGACTTAGCATTAATGAGTTCAAGGGGCTTCAGTTTGAGCAACAACATTCTTACGATATTCAGACTGGCGAACAGGTATGGACATTCATGTAGAAAACAGTTCTACTACCACCAAATATAAAACTTGGTCAAGTGTCAGGAAATATTGCTCGTGTTGACATGTTTGTACAAAGTATCGGATGATCATGGTTGCTTCGGTATGTAAGGTTGATACCGTGTCACTATTTTGATACATGCTTCTCTGTGGCAGGCCCTGGAGAGATTTTCATTGGGAGGAATTCGCATTGCGGACACGATAGTCGCGCAGGGCAGGATCCTCTTGTTCTGGTACTGGCTAACCTACCTTCTCTTGAAGAAAAACAGACCAAGGTATCAGAAGCTCCTGCCACCCTTCGAGGAAGATCAAAATAAGCAGCAGGTGGAGTAGGGTCGCCGCCAACAACTCGTAATCTTTGTACTATCATATGTAGTCTGACATCATGGCCCACTGTTTTCTAGTCAATTTATTTTGCTGCCTCTATACCTTTTTAAGCACGCCTCTTTTCGAACAACAAACTAAGAACAATAAAATTTAGGCAATTTATTTTGCTGCCTCTATACCTTTTTAAGCACGCCTTTTTTCGAACAACAAACTAAGAACAATAAAATTTGGGCCAAAATCATTGGTTGGGTAGTTGGGTAGTTGGGGACCTGTTATGTTCATATGATGTGCTCATCGCCAATGGTATTGATGGGAGCCACTTGTCAGCGGATAGGTTTTTCCCTTTTCTTTTCTTTTCCAACTGGGCCTTGGCCCATCTAGTTGGGCTGAGTCTCGCAGTAGGTTTTGCTTCGCCAATACACGAGGATGCTCTATGTAGCGTCCGTTGCCGCGCGCGCTCCACCTGAAGAGAACGCGAGACGGGCCGGCGCATTACCCTGAGCAAGCTCCCGATATAATGTTTCGTGCCTTCATCTTTTACTACTGTATTGTACTGCCTTTTCTGTTACCACTAGCTACTAGCTTCCCCCCTACAAAAAAAAAAACTAGCTAATAGCTGTAGTAAAAATGCTTCTTGTTCAAATTAAACTCACAACTTATACAAAGTTGTTAAATCTGAACATCTTTTAATAGGAATATTTTTCAAACCTGAAACATTTTTTAAGATCTGAACATTTTTCAATTCTGAACATTTTCAAAAGTAAACAATTTAAAAGCCATAAAAAAGGAAAAAAAGAGAAAAACATAAAGTAAAACCAAAAATAGGAAACCGTACATTAAAATAAAGAATACAAAATAAGAAAAAACTAATCTGCGTTAATTGGGTCGACCGTTGCGGAAGGGCTTCAGTATAAAATGTAGTAAAATATTCAGTGCTATGTCTGTTACCACTAGCTGTAGTAAAAAAAAAAATGCTTCTTGTACATAATAAACTCACATCTTATACAAAGCTTTTAAATCTGATCATTTTGCTTTGTATAAAATTTAAAATAAAACAAAAAAAGAAACCATACATAAAGAATAAGAAAAAAAAATTAATTTATGTTAATTGGGCCAGCCCGCTGCGGGAAGCGCTTTAGGCGGCATGAGTAAACAACAACTTAGTGGGTGGCATGTAGGATTTTCCATGCATGAGGCGAGCTCCGTCGTCATTATGTAGCCTAGGATGCCTTGCGCGGGGGCATGTTGGCGCACCTGGCGGTGTTTAATAGATGTCGATAGGCTCGTACCTAAATGGGGGGTTGAAGGTTAGGGTATCTACCGGTTGACATCTTTTAGTGGGGATGCTAATTCGTGGTGAACGTCCAGGCGCAATAGGACACCCTAACCCTAGCTACGCCTTCCCCATCTTTAGTGACCAGGTATGCCAGACTTGGCCTACTTTCTCGCCCTTCCTTGAGCTCCTCTGCTGATATGTCTGCTCCGCTGATATGTGACGGTCAGATAGGTGTAGGGATTCCTCAAGGATGATTATTGCAGAGGGGTGGCGCACCACGCCACGAGCGTCTCGCGCTTCCTTGAGCTCCTTCTCCGCTGATATGCGCAGAGGGGTGGCGCACCATGGCACGAGTGTCTAGCACTGCCTTGAGCTCCTTCTCCGCTGATATGTGGCCTCTGGCCTACTTTCTCGCCCTTCCTTGAGCTCCTCCTCTGCTGATATGTCTGCTCCGCTGATATGTGACGGTCAGATAGGTCTAGGGATTCCTCAAGGATGATTATTGCAGAGGGGTGGCGCACCACGACAGGAGCGTCTCGCGCTTCCTTGAGCTCCTTCTCCGCTGATATGCGTAGAGGGGTGGCGCACCATGGCACGAGTGTCTAGCACTGCCTTGAGCTCCTTCTCCGTTGATATGTGGCCCCTGGCATACTTTCTCGCCCTTCCTTGAACTCCTCCTCTGCTGATATGTCTGCTCCGCTGATATGTGACGGTCAGATAGGTCTAGGGATTCCTCAAGGATGATTATTGCAGAGGGGTGGCGCACCACGACAGGAGCGTCTCGCGCTTCCTTGAGCTCCTTCTCCGCTGATATGCGTAGAGGGGTGGCGCACCATGGCACGAGTGTCTAGCACTGCCTTGAGCTCCTTCTCCGCTGATATGTGGCCTCTGGCATACTTTCTCGCCCTTCCTTGAACTCCTCCTCTGCTGATATGTCTGCTCCGCTGATATGTGACGGTCAGATAGGTCTAGGGATTCCTCAAGGATGATTATTGCAGAGGGGTGGCGCACCACGACAGGAGCGTCTCGCGCTTCCTTGAGCTCCTTCTCCGCTGATATGCGTAGAGGGGTGGCGCACCATGGCACGAGTGTCTAGCACTGCCTTGAGCTCCTTCTCCGCTGATATGTGGCCCCTGGCATACTTTCTCGCCCTTCCTTGAGCTCCTCCTCTGCTGATATGTGACGGTCAGATAGGTCTAGGGATTCCTCAAGGATGATTATTGCAGAGGGGTGGCGCACCACGACACGAGCGTCTCGCGCTTCCTTGAGCTCCTTCTCCGCTGATATGCGTAGAGGGGTGGCGCACCATGGCACGAGTGTCTAGCACTGCCTTGAGCTCCTTCTCCGCTGATATGTGCCCCTGGCATACTTTCTCGCCCTTCCTTGAGCTCCTCCTCTGCTGATATGTCTGCTCCGCTGATATGTGACGGTCAGATAGGTCTAGGGATTCCTCAAGGATGATTATTGCAGAGGGGTGGCGCACCACGACACGAGCGTCTCACGCTTCCTTGAGCTCCTTCTCCGCTGATATGCGTAGAGGGGTGGCGCACCATGGCACGAGTGTCTAGCACTGCCTTGAGCTCCTTCTCCGCTGATATGTGCGGTCAGATAGGTCTAGGGATTTGTCAAGGATGAGGATTGCGAGGGTGCTTCATCACTGGATTAGATGAGGGAAAAAAGCTCCAGACTCCATATCGGAGTGGAGGATTGCGAGGGTGCTTTTCATCACTGGATTATATGAGAAAAAAAGGTCCACACTCCATATCGGAGTGTAGGATTGCGAGGGTGCTTCATCACTGGATTATATGAGGAAAAAAAAAAGCTCCACTCAGGATTGCGAGGGTGCTTCATCACTGGATTATATGAGGAAAAAAAAAAGCTCCACACTCCATATAGGAGTGGCCCCTAATGACATGTTGTTCAAGCTGTCGATCTTGTCAGCCCATCGTTCTGACATAGAGCCACTTGCATGCCGTTCACGATCGTCTATTGTAGATATAAAGCTTACCAGGCTTGCCGCTTGGTGATTACTTTGCCTTGATACGTGCATATAAACTGCTCCGGTCTTCTTGCCGTAACCGATGTGGGACTAAAATACGCACCGGTACGTAAGTACGTACGCTGGGCTTAGCCGCGGAAAACATACACCGTTGCCCAGGCATGACACTTGTTGCGCTCGTTCCTGGAGCTCGCTGGGCCACCTCGTCGCCGCCATGGTGCACCTGGTAAGGCTACCGGGGCAGGCGGCCGACCGGCCGAGAGTTCAGTCTGGGACGTGGCCGCCAAGGGTGCTCTTGAAGCGGCGGCCGGCCGGCCGAGAGTTCAGTCTGGGACGTGGCTGCGGCCGTCGTGTCGGCGTTTATAGAGCTCGTATGGTGGCTGGCAGCTCGGAACTCGCGGTGTCAGCGGTTGGGGAGCTCATGGAAGCGGCAGGTGACGGCAACGAGGAGGTGGCGGCGGCCAAAGCACCCGCGGAGGCGCTGGAGGGCGCGGCCGATGCGCTGGAGGGCATCGGTAGCTGGGCCCGGCCCAATAATACCTGGAGTAACGTCGGGAAGGGCTATACGCCCGGGTACTAGCAATTTTTTTTAGCCCCGTACCGCTAACTCGCGTGGCTCTTAATCAGCGTATAAGCTCCTGTGGTAGACGCAGTATCGCCTCCTCGCAGATGCACGCGACCGTCGGAAATAAAGCTGTAAAAAAAAAACAGCGCTGCAATTAATTCAGCGGTAGGCCGTCCCTGGGGTATGCATACGCGTCACTGCATTACTCCACACGAGCTGAGCTGATGCATCCGGTCGTACTTTCAAAAAACTTGCATCTTAAAAAATTAAAAAATGTTGTATCTGCGGGAGTGCACCGTGTGCTAGACATTAGCACCTTGCATTTTACTTTATTTAAAAAAAGATTCGTCCCACACGGTATGACATCGGACAAAGATGACCTTCTTGGTATCGGAGAAAAATGCTCCTCTCTCCCATGGGCCATGGCCTCTTCTCTTCGTGCCCGCTATCAAATCGAGCCGAGTATTGCGCATCGTCTCGCCGACGAGGAATGGAACCAAGCGGACGTTGACCTCGTTCTATGGATACTCTCCGCCATCTTCAACCCACTTCAAGAGCTCGTTATGTCCTCCGATGTGACGGCTTACTCCGCTTGGACACGCTGCCACGACTTCTTCTTCGACAACCAGGAGGCCCACGCCATGATGCTCTCGGGAGAGTTTCGAAACCTAAAGCGCAACAACCTCTCCATCGATGAGTACTACCGTCGCCTCCAGCACACATCTCCGACCCCCTTCACCTCTGTTGTGATGGCTTACACCGCATGGACACGCCTCCACAACTTCTTCGACAACAATGAGGCCCACCCCATGATGCTCTCGCGAAAGTTCCGAAACCTGAAGTGCAACAACATCTCTATAAACGGGTATTTTCGTCGCCTCCATCACGTATCCGACCCCATTCAAGATCTCGTTATTTCCTCTAACGTGACGTCTTACTCCGCCTGGACACGCCGCCACAACTTCTTCTTCGACAACCAGGAGGCCCATGCCATGATGCTCACGCGGCTATACCACAACAACCTCTCCATCGACGAATATTGTCGTCGCCTCCACCGAGATATATCATAGCACCTCCACCAAGTAAAACTTACGTTCGGGTCTCTCCAGGTCTTTCACTTTTCAGAACTTTCACATAAACCACTGATGAGTGGACTTCGAGAACATAAACCGGTCCACCGATGGCGTCGGTGCCATTTGGAGTCGCTTTTCCTCTTGGAAGGCATAATCACAGAGCTCTTCTTCTTGCTGTCGCAAGTGTCCTGTGATGTAACATCCCAAGTCTGAAAAATAGCCTTTAGAATGTTTTGCTCTCTGTTATTTTATGTTTTGCATCATGGCATCATGTGGATTGCATTTGTTTTGTTTGTTTTCCATTTGTTTTCCTCTGTTTTCATTTGTTTTCCTTTGTTTTCTATTTGAATTTCAAACCAAAATTCAAACCCTTTGTTTCATCCTTGTGATGTTACAATTTCCAAAGTGAGAGTTCAAATAAAAACAACCAAATTGCTTTCATTTTATTCCATGTTGATCAACTAATAAAATGGTGCTTCTATTGCAAACAAATAATTCCCAAATTGTTTCCAAACTCAAACTCAAATTCAACAACTCTTTTGGAAATTATAAAATCAGTCCAATAATTCTAACCCAACTAATAATAGGGTTCACCCTATTAAATTGTGGTTTCTATTTTATTTAACAAAATATTCCAATATTCCAATTCAAATCAAATCTTCAAATTCATCAAACAACAACCCACTGGAGTTTTTGAATCTCTAAACCAATCAACTAAATTCAAACTTTTAATCTATAGGGGCCACCCTATTAAAAATACCTTGTTTTCATAATGTTTAAACAATAGCAAAATTTCTTTAATTATGGTTCCAAATACAAACAACAATTTTAAAGCACCACTTTTGAAAACCAATCTTGTAAATTGCCTTCTTTTAACTAAATCACTAACCCAAATTTTTTACTGGAATTTTTACTAACCTAATTATCATGTTTTCTTCCAAAACCATTTTCTACAAAAAAAATCAATCAAAGGAAAAAATGGCAATAAGAGGAGAGCACAGCAGCCCAACTCCCAGCCCATTTTCCTTCTCCCCCCCCCCCCAAGCCCACCTCCTGGCCCACACCTTTCCTTCCCTGTCGCTGTCATCCTTGTCATAGCAGTACGAACTCCTCTGAACCAGACGATCACCTCCATGCCTCCTGGGATTGCTGCCGTACAAGGTTCCCTTCCCCCTTAAGTAGCACCTCCCCCCTCTGCCCCTCAAACCCTAGCTACCCTAGTTCTTCCCCATCGCCGCCGTCCTCCCTGTCTAGCTCCTCTCTGATCGATCTGTTCTTTCTGAACCTCACCGAACCCCCATGGCCACCACCTTCTCCCCTCACCGCCGGTCGCCATGATCACCTCGAGAGGCCACCATCCCCGGGAATGGAACCGGCTGCGTACCGGCTCCAACTTTGATGTAGTTGTCCACGCCCGAGGAGGCCTCCACCGCCGGCGCCGTGGCCTCCATCGCCGGCCCGACGCCCTGCCTGCACTCCCTGTCCGCCCCAACCCCTCCTGATCGAGGCCAACTAGGTGAGCAACTCCTCCTCGATCCCCTTCCCTCGCCTCCTCCCACTCCCCTTGGCCGCACCGCAGCACGCCCCGCGCCCCCTCGCGGCAGCTCCCTCCGGCGAGTAGCAGGCCGCCGGCCAAGTCCTTCTGTCACTGCCTGTACCTGTTCGTTTGCAGTTTCAGAGAAGAGAACCCCGAAACAACAACTTAACCCCCCCGAGATCCCCTTCTCTGTCACGAATCTGCACATAGCCCACTGGTTCCACATCCCCTAGCGCAAGCAGGAGGTGGGGGGATCGAATCCCACCCCCTGCATAATAACACATCTTTTTATTTCGATTATCCAAACCCATAAACTTTCTGGTAATCACACCTAGGCCCTTGCAAGTTAATCTAGATCCCTGGAAAATATTCTCTAAGTCCCTGGTTCAATAAAAAATGGCAGATTGCACCCTATAATTCTAAAATGCATAACAAATTCATTTTAACCCCAATTTTAACTTTTTAAATATGTTTTCTGTCCCAAATTAAATGTTCTATCCAAATATAAAATTTGTTCACTGTTTTGAATATTTTTAAATTGGTGAAACATTTGAATTCTTGTCAAATTCACTTAAATTTGCAAAATTCATAACTTGCTCATAAAAATTCCAAATTTCACAAACCAAATATGTTTTCCAATCAATTTTTCATGTACTTTCCAAATATAAATTTTGTTTGCTGTTTTGAATAATTTAAATTGCTGAAAACAACTGTTTCTTGTTTATTGCATTTAAAATTGCCAAAATAATAACTTGCTCATTTTAAACCCAATTTCAACAAATGAAATATGTTTTCCATGCAAAATTAAACCCTCTTTCCAAATATAAACTTTGTTTTCTGTTTTGAATAATTAAAATTGGTTAAATAATTTAATCCTTGTTTAATTCATTTAATATTGCTAAATTCATAACTTGATCAAATCAAATTCTTTTGGGACATATAAAATATGTTTTCAAACCATAAAAGCATAAACTTTTCAAATATGAATCTCACTTAATGTTTTGAACAAATAAAAATTCAAATAAGTTCATGTTTGAATTAAATTCATTTAATTCTTGCTTACACTTGTTTAATTCATAAATAATTTATTTGAAATCCTTTTTCAACAAGTGAAACATGTAATCCAACCAAAATTGTGTGTTCTTATCAAATATAAACTTGGTTATCTATTTTGAACAATTAAAATTGATGAAAACAACAAATGCTTGTGTGACACCTTTAAGGAACCAAAATTTCCTAACCTAATAAATGAATTTCTAAACTTGCTAAGCCTTATTTCCATTTGGTTCTATTGTTGTTATTTTGTTGTTTTCCTCATCCATGCATCATGCTAATTCACTTACACAAGTTGAGTAGTTGTAAAACAATTAATTCAACCATACTTCATGGGCTTTCCATATGCAATCCAATTGCATATGGGTCCAATTAAATTGTGCTATCTTGTCAAGTAGTTTATTTTGATGCATCTATTAACTTGACATGCATCATCCCATGTTTGTGCACCTATGCCATTATTGATTGTTTATCTTTCTGCATTGTCTGTTTGCTTCTTCCCGGATATACAACGACGTTGAGACCGACGATACTTACGACATCCCTTCTAAGGATTTAGCTCAGTACCAGGCTACTGGGTTTTGCAGGCAAGTTATCACTCACATGAACCACTGTGTTCCTTTCAACATTGGTTACCGATACTTTCCGTTGTTCTTTTCTGCTAGCCTTAGTAGTAGTTGTTCTGTTACGAACCTATCACATGAATCCCTTAACCCTGATATTGCCTCATCCCCCTTCCTACAACCCATTGTTTGAGCCAGTGTCTTACTAGCATGCTTAGGTTGTTTTGCTCGAGTCTGTTACCCGTTACTTTCTGTTACTACTTTATTATCGTTGTGGGGGCTCGATGTTTAATCAATCAATCATGCTAATGTTACTATTAATAATAAATTTGATGATAAGGCACCGGCAGGAGGCCCTTTGTGGTTTTGAGGCCTGCTAGTGTCGACCCTAATAGGAAAAGGGTCTTGTCTACTGATCCATGATGAGCGCACTACCCGCATGTGGGAAGCGAGTATGGGCGCCCCCCTCAACTTGACTCGATTCGCATCTCGTCCAAATCACCGTACTAGTTCGGGCTTTCCATTTGCTGCATCATATGCAGGTACGAACCCGAGGCCAGGGTGGAACTTTTGTAGTCGGCATTTAGGGCGGCGTGGTCTTAGAGTGCTATGAGGGTCCCCTTTTCTTCGTGGGGCTCGATTAGCCGCGCACGCACAGCATGCGGTGCTTTGGGCTTGATGCGAAGAACAGTTGGTTGTGTTGAGTGTCCCGCTTGGTGGGAGGCATCCCATCTGGCGGGATATTCATGCGTGTACGGTTACTATGGTGCACCCCTGCAGGGTAAATCTTCTCGAGAAGCCGTGTTTTCCGCGGTTATGGATTACTTGGTGAAAGTACTGGCTAACAAGTACTCAGGACAACTTAAACATAACGATCAAACATGTTACACCCCATGATTAATAACTTGACTAGTAATAGGCTTATTGACACAATAATTTGAACCATCATTAACTCAACTGTGTGAGTTATCCTCGGATTGCTTCTTTGGATAAGGGGCGAGATCCAGGATGGGTTTGTTTGAAGTTATCTTTCAGTTGGTTACAATCCTCGATCTTATCTCCTTTCTGGTAGCCGGAAGTGGTAGAAACTCTGTAGTTGTTTAGAGCAGCCAGTTGCAGCATCTTTTATATCCCTTTTCCTTCCGTTGAACCCAAAGCATCTGTGCTTGGTGTTGACGGGTTACACTTTGGTGAACTGTGAGTCTTGCTTGCCAGTACGTCTATGTACTGACCCCTTTGGGGCTGTGGTTTACGCAGACGACGTTTCCGAGGATCTACATGGTGGCTACTACGTGGAGTATGACGAGACTGCTGACGAGTAGATAGCGGACCCGGGCAGGATCCGAGACTTCGTGGATGGGCTCCGTCTGTTTGTTTCCGGCCTCTTAGGCCTATTTGGTTCTTGTCTGTACTCAGACCTGTTGAATGCTTCCGCTGTATTGTAATGATGTATTGTTGGGGCATGTGCCCTCTGAATGACTGTATTTGCTATCTCTGCTCTAATGAGAGTCATTTGCAACTTATTTCAATCTTTTGGGTCGTAGAGATCTGTTGTGATATCACTTGTTAAACGCCGTTGACGTACCATGTGTGTATGGTTTGAAGTACGTCGACGGAAGTGCCTTTGATCTCTAGCGGATAGTTTACATCGACGATGGAATAGCAGGGCTTGTGTTGTCGCGCATAAGCGCAGGCCTACCAGGAAGCTGGGACGTGGGAGCAGTTATGCCCCATAATCCAAGCATCTGCTATCCAGTTCGTACGGTGAGTATCCCCTAGAAGTCAGGGTGCGACAAATGGTATCAGAGCCTATATGCCTGTAGGATCCCTTTTTACTGGTCGCAGTGGAGTCTAGAAACTATTTTGTAGCTATATAGGCAAAACAAAACGTGAGAGTAGGAATTCTGTTCTTTTTCTTCTTTCCCCACCCACCCTCCCTTTTCTGGTAAGGAAGTGTAACGTTGTTTTCCATTCTCACCTAAAACTTTCAAGTTAGGATTTCACGTATTCTGGTTTCTCTAGGATGGTTATATCTACTAGACCATAGGAATGGAGGTGGTTGTGACGTGATTTATCATGTTGCCTACTCATGATTGAGAACGGAGGCGTGTAAGCCCCGGAAACAGATCCTCTATTCCTTAAGCAGTAGATATTGATCCTCTAGAAGCCCGGATGGGTTTTCCGTAGTACCTCAGGAGTTTTGTTCTCGTTTTCCCGATGTTGATATCCTGTTCTTCTCAACATCCTTTTCGTCGTTGAAATCTTGTTGTTGTTTTCCACTTCAAATCTTCTACCGGCGTCTAATCAAAACTTCCCCGTAAACTATATTCCAGCTAAAGTGTTATTTCATACCGGAGAATCACATTCCTTTGTGTCAACAATCTTTTCCAAAACATACAACCAATCAAAACTCTGTTCACTCCCCGGGATCTCAAATGTTGACCTCCAAGATAAGTAAGAACAATCCAATTCTAATGAGAGGCCACATATTCCTCGTTACTCTCATGTTGATGATTCTGACATTGATGTTATTCTTGGTGTTGCATTGATGTCAATAACTCTGTTCCACCTTTATTACAGATAGTCTATTCTCCAAATGAATCAAATTCTATCCAGCTATACACCCTAGATACAAAAACCTCTCCCTTTATTTCAAAATGTTCCGGTGGTTTGCAAATTCCCTGACGGCTATCCAATGTGCACGATGTGTTTCACGTGTCACAGCTCAAGTGGATCTTCCCAAGAAGTTTCCGGACCTTTTCTTTTCTCAGTAGGAATCTCGGGGCGCGATTCCTTCAAGGGGGGGCGTTTTGTAACATCCCAAGTCTGAAAAATAGCCTTTAGAATGTTTTGCTCTCTGTTATTTTATGTTTTGCATCATGGCATCATGTGGATTGCATTTGTTTTGTTTGTTTTCCATTTGTTTTCCTCTGTTTTCATTTGTTTTCCTTTGTTTTCTATTTGAATTTCAAACCAAAATTCAAACCCTTTGTTTCATCCTTGTGATGTTACAATTTCCAAAGTGAGAGTTCAAATAAAAACAACCAAATTGCTTTCATTTTATTCCATGTTGATCAACTAATAAAATGGTGCTTCTATTGCAAACAAATAATTCCCAAATTGTTTCCAAACTCAAACTCAAATTCAACAACTCTTTTGGAAATTATAAAATCAGTCCAATAATTCTAACCCAACTAATAATAGGGTTCACCCTATTAAATTGTGGTTTCTATTTTATTTAACAAAATATTCCAATATTCCAATTCAAATCAAATCTTCAAATTCATCAAACAACAACCCACTGGAGTTTTTGAATCTCTAAACCAATCAACTAAATTCAAACTTTTAATCTATAGGGGCCACCCTATTAAAAATACCTTGTTTTCATAATGTTTAAACAATAGCAAAATTTCTTTAATTATGGTTCCAAATACAAACAACAATTTTAAAGCACCACTTTTGAAAACCAATCTTGTAAATTGCCTTCTTTTAACTAAATCACTAACCCAAATTTTTTACTGGAATTTTTACTAACCTAATTATCATGTTTTTCTTCCAAAACCATTTTCTACAAAAAAAATCAATCAAAGGAAAAAATGGCAATAAGAGGGAGAGCACAGCAGCCCAACTCCCAGCCCATTTTCCTTCTCCCCCCAAGCCCACCTCCTTGGCCCACACCTTTCCTTCCCTGTCGCTGTCATCCTTGTCATAGCAGTACGAACTCCTCTGAACCAGACGATCACCTCCATGCCTCCTGGGATTGCTGCCGTACAAGGTTCCCTTCCCCTTAAGTAGCACCTCCCCCCTCTGCCCCTCAAACCCTAGCTACCCTAGTTCTTCCCCATCGCCGCCGTCCTCCCTGTCTAGCTCCTCTCTGATCGATCTGTTCTTTCTGAACCTCACCGAACCCCCATGGCCACCACCTTCTCCCCTCACCGCCGGTCGCCATGATCACCTCGAGAGGCCACCATCCCCGGGAATGGAACCGGCTGCGTACCGGCTCCAACTTTGATGTAGTTGTCCACGCCCGAGGAGGCCTCCACCGCCGCCGCGCGTGGCCTCCATCGCCGGCCCGACGCCCTGCCTGCACTCCCTGTCCGCCCCAACCCCTCCTGATCGAGGCCAACTAGGTGAGCAACTCCTCCTCGATCCCCTTCCCTCGCCTCCTCCCACTCCCCTTGGCCGCACCGCAGCACGCCCCGCGCCCCCTCGCGGCAGCTCCCTCCGGCGAGTAGCAGGCCGCCGGCCAAGTCCTTCTGTCACTGCCTGTACCTGTTCGTTTGCAGTTTCAGAGAAGAGAACCCCGAAACAACAACTTAACCCCCCCGAGATCCCCTTCTCTGTCACGAATCTGCACATAGCCCACTGGTTCCACATCCCCTAGCGCAAGCAGGAGGTGGGGGATCGAATCCCACCCCCTGCATAATAACACATCTTTTTATTTCGATTATCCAAACCCATAAACTTTCTGGTAATCACACCTAGGCCCTTGCAAGTTAATCTAGATCCCTGGAAAATATTCTCTAAGTCCCTGGTTCAATAAAAAATGGCAGATTGCACCCTATAATTCTAAAATGCATAACAAATTCATTTTAACCCCAATTTTAACTTTTTAAATATGTTTTCTGTCCCAAATTAAATGTTCTATCCAAATATAAAATTTGTTCACTGTTTTGAATATTTTTAAATTGGTGAAACATTTGAATTCTTGTCAAATTCACTTAAATTTGCAAAATTCATAACTTGCTCATAAAAATTCCAAATTTCACAAACCAAATATGTTTTCCAATCAATTTTTCATGTACTTTCCAAATATAAATTTTGTTTGCTGTTTTGAATAATTTAAATTGCTGAAAACAACTGTTTCTTGTTTATTGCATTTAAAATTGCCAAAATAATAACTTGCTCATTTTAAACCCAATTTCAACAAATGAAATATGTTTTCCATGCAAAATTAAACCCTCTTTCCAAATATAAACTTTGTTTTCTGTTTTGAATAATTAAAATTGGTTAAATAATTTAATCCTTGTTTAATTCATTTAATATTGCTAAATTCATAACTTGATCAAATCAAATTCTTTTGGGACATATAAAATATGTTTTCAAACCATAAAAGCATAAACTTTTCAAATATGAATCTCACTTAATGTTTTGAACAAATAAAAATTCAAATAAGTTCATGTTTGAATTAAATTCATTTAATTCTTGCTTACACTTGTTTAATTCATAAATAATTTATTTGAAATCCTTTTTCAACAAGTGAAACATGTAATCCAACCAAAATTGTGTGTTCTTATCAAATATAAACTTGGTTATCTATTTTGAACAATTAAAATTGATGAAAACAACAAATGCTTGTGTGACACCTTTAAGGAACCAAAATTTCCTAACCTAATAAATGAATTTCTAAACTTGCTAAGCCTTATTTCCATTTGGTTCTATTGTTGTTATTTTGTTGTTTTCCTCATCCATGCATCATGCTAATTCACTTACACAAGTTGAGTAGTTGTAAAACAATTAATTCAACCATACTTCATGGGCTTTCCATATGCAATCCAATTGCATATGGGTCCAATTAAATTGTGCTATCTTGTCAAGTAGTTTATTTTGATGCATCTATTAACTTGACATGCATCATCCCATGTTTGTGCACCTATGCCATTATATTGATTGTTTATCTTTCTGCATTGTCTGTTTGCTTCTTCCCGGATATACAACGACGTTGAGACCGACGATACTTACGACATCCCTTCTAAGGATTTAGCTCAGTACCAGGCTACTGGGTTTTGCAGGCAAGTTATCACTCACATGAACCACTGTGTTCCTTTCAACATTGGTTACCGATACTTTCCGTTGTTCTTTTCTGCTAGCCTTAGTAGTAGTTGTTCTGTTACGAACCTATCACATGAATCCCTTAACCCTGATATTGCCTCATCCCCCTTCCTACAACCCATTGTTTGAGCCAGTGTCTTACTAGCATGCTTAGGTTGTTTTGCTCGAGTCTGTTACCCGTTACTTTCTGTTACTACTTTATTATCGTTGTGGGGGCTCGATGTTTAATCAATCAATCATGCTAATGTTACTATTAATAATAAATTTGATGATAAGGCACCGGCAGGAGGCCCTTTGTGGTTTTGAGGCCTGCTAGTGTCGACCCTAATAGGAAAAGGGTCTTGTCTACTGATCCATGATGAGCGCACTACCCGCATGTGGGAAGCGAGTATGGGCGCCCCCCTCAACTTGACTCGATTCGCATCTCGTCCAAATCACCGTACTAGTTCGGGCTTTCCATTTGCTGCATCATATGCAGGTACGAACCCGAGGCCAGGGTGGAACTTTTGTAGTCGGCATTTAGGGCGGCGTGGTCTTAGAGTGCTATGAGGGTCCCCTTTTCTTCGTGGGCTCGATTAGCCGCGCACGCACAGCATGCGGTGCTTTGGGCTTGATGCGAAGAACAGTTGGTTGTGTTGAGTGTCCCGCTTGGTGGGAGGCATCCCATCTGGCGGGATATTCATGCGTGTACGGTTACTATGGTGCACCCCTGCAGGGTAAATCTTCTCGAGAAGCCGTGTTTTCCGCGGTTATGGATTACTTGGTGAAAGTACTGGCTAACAAGTACTCAGGACAACTTAAACATAACGATCAAACATGTTACACCCCATGATTAATAACTTGACTAGTAATAGGCTTATTGACACAATAATTTGAACCATCATTAACTCAACTGTGTGAGTTATCCTCGGATTGCTTCTTTGGATAAGGGGCGAGATCCAGGATGGGTTTGTTTGAAGTTATCTTTCAGTTGGTTACAATCCTCGATCTTATCTCCTTTCTGGTAGCCGGAAGTGGTAGAAACTCTGTAGTTGTTTAGAGCAGCCAGTTGCAGCATCTTTTATATCCCTTTTCCTTCCGTTGAACCCAAAGCATCTGTGCTTGGTGTTGACGGGTTACACTTTGGTGAACTGTGAGTCTTGCTTGCCAGTACGTCTATGTACTGACCCCTTTGGGGCTGTGGTTTACGCAGACGACGTTTCCGAGGATCTACATGGTGGCTACTACGTGGAGTATGACGAGACTGCTGACGAGTAGATAGCGGACCCGGGCAGGATCCGAGACTTCGTGGATGGGCTCCGTCTGTTTGTTTCCGGCCTCTTAGGCCTATTTGGTTCTTGTCTGTACTCAGACCTGTTGAATGCTTCCGCTGTATTGTAATGATGTATTGTTGGGGCATGTGCCCTCTGAATGACTGTATTTGCTATCTCTGCTCTAATGAGAGTCATTTGCAACTTATTTCAATCTTTTGGGTCGTAGAGATCTGTTGTGATATCACTTGTTAAACGCCGTTGACGTACCATGTGTGTATGGTTTGAAGTACGTCGACGGAAGTGCCTTTGATCTCTAGCGGATAGTTTACATCGACGATGGAATAGCAGGGCTTGTGTTGTCGCGCATAAGCGCAGGCCTACCAGGAAGCTGGGACGTGGGAGCAGTTATGCCCCATAATCCAAGCATCTGCTATCCAGTTCGTACGGTGAGTATCCCCTAGAAGTCAGGGTGCGACATGTGATCTCCGGATGAAAATCCAATCTCATACAGAGCAGGCGACTACAACACACGCGTGTCTTGAATGTGCCGCCTTTGGAGACCTCGACCGCGTGGGGTGATTGGCTAGCATCAGCTGTGCTTAGGGGGAACCCTAAATCTAGGTCTCCTAGAGTGGACAATGGTGGTGCTAGTCGCTCTCCCTCCTGTGGGCATCGTTTTGGAGCATATGCTACTTGATGGTGCACCGTTTCATCTACTGCATCGAGGACAATGTGTCTCGGTTGCGTGGTCTGGCGGGGTCTCACGAATGGACACATGATGATGGACGTGTGCTGGACGGTACTAATGGCTAGCGTCAATGTGGCGTTAACGGCGGGTCTGACAAAGGCCTTGCATGGAGATGGTGGAAAGACCACAGGAGATCGCCTTCTTATGAATTCCACCCCAATCTCGTCCGCCGGGGAAGATGGAGCATGGGAGGATGTAGAGGTTACCAACGAGGACCAGCGGGAAGCACTGCTCTAGATGGCACAGAACAATGGGTAAAGACATAAGTGTGCGCAATTGTGGGAGGAGATCCAGAGGTAGCAACAAATAAGAGATTTGGAATGAAACGAGTCTCTCCCCACGGTGCACGTCCCTAAATTTGAAATAATTACGACCCTTCATAGCCTCGCGCCCCGGAAAAGTCCACTCTCGAGTTTCTACTACACAGGAATATGCCGCTTTGTGCAGGCCCTTCGAGCACGATTAGGCCAGAAATAGAAATTGGGGAAGAAAATACTCATATATGCGTCAAGCAAAGTAAACCTTAGAAGCAACGACTTGTGTGCCACGTACACTACACTCACGGAAAGGTTCCTAGAAGAAACCGTAGAAGGAACAACCATCCACGACCACACCTCTCCGTGATTGCACTCCAAGCAAACAACCACCAAGGGCGGCCGAGTTCGTCATCGGCCTAGTCTTGGACGTGGCGCGTGTCAGGGTTTCTTGAGTTCCTATGGAGCGTGGTGGCTGAAACGGCAGAATTTGCAGCATCAACAATTGGGGAGCTCATGGAAGCGGCTCGGGAAGGCAGCGAGGAGGCGGCCAAAGCACTCGCTGAGGCTCTTGAGCGCGTGGTGGATACGGTGGCTGGGATGCTCTCGCGCACTTCTTGCGAAACCTCTTTCGATTTTTTTTACGCTGAAAACATCATCTGATCGAGACGATGCATTCATGTATATGCAATTAATCATGTTTGCTAGTAGGAGGTCCACAATCAACTGAAACGTATGATTCTATTACTCAACACAAAATTACACACTAGGCACAAGCCGCATATAAGTACAGAGGAGTGCACGTGATGGTGCGATCATGGCAACGCTCATGCCGGCTATCTAGCTAGATCTAACCTACACTGAGGACTCGGTCAGTATCGTTACAGAGACGTTGTCTCAACGTGTCAGGTACAAACTATTAGGTGTACACAATTCAACATCCTCCCGCAGTCTGAACGTCGGAGGGAAAGATGTTCAGGCTGGCTCGAAAATCGCTGAACATCGTGGATGGCAGCCCCTTCGTGAAGATATCTGCGAACTGCAATGACGTGGGGACATGAAGATTGGAAGTGGAGGAGCGATAGAGCTGCAACCCATAATACAAGGTTCCTTTCGAACATGCTTTGCAAGCTGATAGTGGGTTGTGATCGAAGCATGCATAAGCAGGCAGAGTTGTTGCACGGCGAAGGAGAGATTGGGACGCGTCAGCGTCACGTACTGCAAGGTGCCAACGAGACTACGATATAGCGAGGGATCTGAGAACGGTGTGCCATCGTGAACAGATGGTTTGGCGCGAGAATCAACCGGTGTAG
Organism: Alopecurus myosuroides; assembly: GCA_028641055.1. Taxonomy (NCBI): domain Eukaryota; kingdom Viridiplantae; phylum Streptophyta; class Magnoliopsida; order Poales; family Poaceae; genus Alopecurus; species Alopecurus myosuroides. The sequence continues at coordinate 538,647,298 of CM054058.1, read as the reverse complement.
ACATAGAGTTGGAATGGAGCATATTTGCACGTTTGAGGATTTCGACCGCGTACTGGTGTTGGGACAGGAATAGGCCGGAGGAATTTCTGTGGACATTAATGCCAAGGAAGTGATGGAGCGGTCCGAGATCAGACATAGAAAATTAAGTGGAGAGTGCTTGGATGATGGACCAAAGGAGAGAGGTGGTACTGGCGGTGAGAATGATGTCGTCGACGTATAGGAGGAGATAGGCTAATTCATGACCACGGTGGAGTATGAAAAACGAAGAATCACACTTGGAGGCTATGAAACCGAGAGTGAGAATGTATGTGATGAATCTAGTGAACCAAATATGGGGAGCTTGCTTGAGCTCATAGAGGGACTTTTTGAGGTGGCATACATGGGTAGGAAGGTGGGAGTCGATGAAACCAAAGGGTTGTTGACAATATACTGTTTCTTGGAGATTGCTGTGGAGGAAGGCATTTTTGACGTCAAGTTGATGAATTGGCCAAGATTGAGTAGTGGCAAGGGAGAGAACAACACGAATTGTTGCAGGTTTAACCACAGGGCTAAAATTGTCCCCATAGTCCACGCCAGCTTGTTGAGTGAATCCTCGAACCACCCATCTAGCTTTGTAGCATGAGAGAGATCTATCTGAGTTCAGTTTGTGGCAAAAAATCCATTTGCCCGTGACCATGTTTGCACCTACAGGACAAGGAATCAAAGACCAAGTGTCATTCCATAACAATGCATTATATTCTTTGAGCATTACAGTGTGCCAATTTGGATCTTTCAATGCTAGCGATATGAGGAAGGAATCGGGGAGATGTTAGTCGGAACCGTGGAAGCAGAAAGATTAAACAAACGACGTGGCATCAAATAACCGTGTTTGGCACGGGTGTGCATTCGGTGTGCTTTATCGGGTGGCTCTACGGGAACGGCGTGGGGCGGAAGACGTGGCAGGCTCGGAGTGGTGGGTGGTGGTATCGGTGAAGGCAGGTGGCTATCAGGTGCGGCAGGCGAGGCGGATTCGCCCGTGCGCAATGATTGTGGCTCAGAGCCGCTGCCTCCATCGTGCGGTGATGTGGCGGCAGGTGATTGGTGTGCTGTGGGGGATGAGGGAGATCCGACCGAGACGGATCCCGAGCGAGATTCGCGACTAGGTGGGTGCAGAAAACGGATCCCGGAGTGGAGCGCGACTGTATTTTGTGCGGCTGGAGGGTTTGTGGGGGCTGGTGTGGCACCATACGGGGGGGGGGGGGCTATATGGAAAATGAGATTCATAAAAAATAACGTGCATGGAGATGAAAACACGCCGTGAGGTCAGGTCGAAACACCAATACCCTTTGTGCTCACCAGGATACCCGAGGAAAATACATTTTGTGGAGCGGAGCTGGAGCTTATGCATGGTGGCAGTGTAGAAGTTAGGGTAGCAAGCGCAACCAAAGGTTCTGAGATGCGTGTAGGTGGGTTGTTATCCAAACAGACAAAAGTGAGGTGTGGCATGCTCAATGGTGCGGGAAGGGCGAATGTCGAGCAAGTGATTGGCGGTATGGAGAGCTTCAACCCAAAATGATGGGGGAGATTAGCTTGAGCAAGTAGAGTGCGAATAACATCATTAGTGCTGCGTAGCATGCGCTCTTCCTTTCCATTTTGTGGGGAGGTATGAGGACAAGAGAAACGAAAAGCGACACCGTTCACAACAAAGAAAGATCGAAGTTCATTGTTAAGAAAGCCGCCACCATTGTCACATTGAACACACTAAATAATATTGTCAAATTGTGTTTTTACATGGGAAAAGAAATGTTGAAGAGAACATGAAGTATCAGATTTATTGCGAAGGGGAAAAGCCCAAGAAAAATGGGAATAATCATTCGGTACAATGAGGTAATAAGTGTAACCTGAAAAACTAGCAATTGGCGACGTCCACAAATCGCAATGTACGAGCTGAAAAGGAGCGGTTGTAAAACTAGAAGAAGAGGGAAAAGGGAGGCGGGGTTGCTTTCCTAGTTGACAAGCATCACATATGGGGGATTTATTTCGTGGACGAGTACAAGGTTCAGAAAAAGCAGAAGACAAGTGCGCAAGGCTTGCATCGCTGGGGTGGCCGAGGCACCGATGCCACAAGTCTCGGGTGGTGGAGATCGTGAGACCCGTGTTGCAGGAGTGGAGATCTCCGAAGAATGGATACAAGTCGCCGCTGCTACTGGAGTGCATGAGAATAGTCCGAGTTGCTAGATCCTTCACAGAGAAGCAATTAGGGCACTGGTAGAAAATAGGCCTATAGTCCCGGTTCGCAAAGGCCATTAATCACGGCCGCGCAACCGGGACTAAATAGGCGCGACTAAAGGCCCCCCTTTAGTCGCCCCTCTTACGAACCGCGGCTAAAGGCCCGTCCACGTGGGCGGGTGGCGTGCGCCGGGGGCGGAGGACCTTTAGTCCCGGTTGGCCACACGAACCGGGACTACATGCTATTTCGTTATTTCTTTAATTCATTTGGGTTTCTAATTATTTTTCACTCCCTTTTTTTCACTCCCTTTTTTCACTCAAATTTTTCACTCCCTTTTTTTCCAGAATTTTTATTATTTGCTTAGTGTCTAACTACAATTATCTCTAGTCAAATTTCTTACTCGTGGTCAAACTTCCCGGTCAGTCACCCATCCTCCCACTACTCTAGCACTAGCACGCGTAACTTCCGAGTTCCATCCCGTCCCGCATCCAAGTGTTTCGCACACATGTATGTGATACTAGTATCATATCAATCCTATTAACATGTTGGTCGATGCCACATTTCTTTATTGTCTGAATTTCAAATAAATCTTTTAATAAACAAAAGTAATGATGTAATTAATAATTTTAAATAAATAAATAAACATTAACTTTTTAATTTGTATTATTTCTAAAAAATATTCAGAAAAATAAAACTAATTCATTTTAAAATCTTAAAAATACTATTAATATATCAAAATATTCAGAAAAATAAAACTAATTCATTTTACAATCTTAAAAATACAAATAATATATCAAAATATTCAGAAAAATAAAACTAATACATTTTAAAATCTTAAAAATAAAAATAATATATCAAAAAATTCAGGAAAATAAAAACTAATTCATTTTCCCCTTTCCTAAATGCAAAATAAAATCTGATAAAATTCATGAACCAAACCATATGAAATCTAAACCATATAAAATTTGCAGATCCAAGTTTCGACTATTATTTTGGACACAATAACTGTTTTGGCAATGACTATCTGTGAGAATGATTTGAACCTAACTTTTAAAATACATAACCAAAATGGACAAACTAAAATGTTATGGATAGATATTGAAAAGATCTATCCATAGCACTTAGCCTCACATCAAGTTCAACAACCAAATGAAAATACCATCCTTTTTAATAAAAGACCAGTAGTCTCTTCTATTATTTTTAGAATGAGTTAAAAAATGTATTTTGAAGTAAATCCAACTGGATGAGTTTGGTATTGACTAGATCTATGTTTTCCTGGCTTAGATTAAGTTTTGGACCTCTAGATTTATTTTTGGTGAACAGATATAGAAACAGTAGTTTTTGGTGAACAGATATAGAAACGGTAGTTTTTCTGTTTTGTTTTCTTGATGTGTTTTTGTTTGTTTTCTTGATGTGTTTTTGTTTGTTTGTTTTGAAATGTGTGTTTGACATAATATATAAATAATATAGCTAGGAATTAATATAGAAATTAATAGAAAGACATATATCCATTACATAATAATATATCCATTACATGCATATATCGAACGCAAGATGCGGTACGCAAACAACATCTACTCGAGCTCCGAAGAGTAGATGCGGAACAACTCGTAGGCAACGTATGCATCTATTGCTGCATAGTCGAGATTGATCCGGTCCAGTGGGTTCTTCCCCCAATACATGTGATTCTTGGAGGGGAAACGAGACTTCATGGTTTTGTAGTCGGCGTGGATGAAGGCAGTTGCCATCGGAGCCATACCGGTCTTGTGCCCGTACAACTCATCAAAATGGATAAGGTCCTGAAGATCAATGTAGTGATTTTCAGGTATCTCAATACCCAAGCGCATCAACTTCTGCCGGTCTTGAGTGATGTCAACGCTAGAGAAGTCGTACCCCTTGTTGACAAGAAAATCAACAAGTTCCGGAGAATGCTTTGAACTACTGCAACAACAAAAATAGAACACGTGTTAGATATGTTGCAACACGTGTATTCTTCCAATGCAACAAACAAATCGAAAATGCAACACTATCCTACAAGAGAGATTGTACGTGTGCGTTACCTTGCCCATTGGAAGACCAAAACGATCTCCTTGAAGGCAATCTGGATGACGGAAACATCCCGTTGATTCGCCGTATACTCTAGATCAAGCCCGAAGAACTTATGGTGTTCATCGGCTTCTTCATAGAGATTGCTCAAATGCTTAAGAGCATCGGGGAGCCTCTCGCACATATTGGTGTAGGCCACATCGAGACTCTTGTCCATACCCAAGGAGGATGGCGGCCACCGCCATTATTCTGCTGGTGTTGTCCATACCCTGGGTGGTAGCCGCCACGGCCGCCGTGATCACCGCGCCTGCGCCCGCGACCGCGGCCTCCGCCACGCCCATAGTTGTATCCGTAGTAGCCGTTGCTGCCGCAGTTTCCGTAGGAGTGGTTGCCGCTACCGCGCCCAGATGGATGGAACCCATAGCGCTCGGGCTGTCCATAGCCGGGGTTGGCGCGGGGGGCACTAACGCGCCATGTGCCCTTGTTCACCGCAGGAATAGAAGGTTCCGTGGAACCGAAGGGGGTGCGATGTGGCCCGATCCGGTGCTGATGGGGTTGCCGGGACCGGATGTGTGCACAAGCCTAGATTGTGCCTGCATAAAGGTGGGGGGAGGCTTCATAATATCCAGGATCTCTTGTTGTACCTTGAAGCGATCATCGAGGCCAGCGATCAGGCGCATTGTCAGCTTCTTGTTGGTGACCGGGGCACCGACGTCACTGAGCTGGTCGGCGATGCCCTTGAGTGTGCGACAGTAGGCCACGACGTCCTTGTCTCCCGGGCCCCGTTGGAGAAGGCCTTGTTGAGTTCGATCTCACGCCCTCGGCGTTCTCTGTGAAGAAGTGCTTGAGGGAGTGCCAGTCCTGGTACGCAGTGCAGTCGGGCTGCAGGATGACATGCTGCAGTTCATCGAAGATGGTGGTGTAGATCCATAGAACGATGTCGGCGTCAACGAGATGTGGTGACGTCTCCTCCTCGACATGATGTCGAACGTTGTACTTCGTGAGGGCGATGAGGAAGAACTTGCCCCACTTGTGGTAGTTCCTCGACGTGGCGTCGAGATTGAACTTGATTAACCTCGTGATGTTAGCGCCGTTGGTGGTTGGGGGGAGGGAAGAAGCTGGACAAAGGTGTTGGCTAGATTTCTGAAGAAGGCGAGGGAATCATCTTCGGCCATTGAGAGAGAGAGAGGAAGAGGGAGAGGGAGAGAAGGCTCTGATACCAAACTGAACTGTATGATTCTATTACTCAACCACATAATTACACAATGGGCACAAGCCGCATATAAGTAGAGAGGAGTGCACGCGATCATGCGATCATGGAAACAGTCATGCCGGCTATCTAGCTTGTCGGATATATACCAACTAGGGGTATATCAGATGGTGGTCTAAAGTGCCAGATTACCAGAGTGGCCTAAATGGTAATGGGCTATGGTCCATTGGGCGGCCCAGTAAGCTGACGTGCAGAAGCCGGATTCTAGAAGAACCCGGATCACGACCCACGTGATCTGGCTGGGAGTAGAAGGCGGATTCCTTACTTTCCAAGTTAATAGTTACCGTAGTCTTCTAGGTTTCCTTCTTTGTATGCCCTAATCCGGCTATTATATAAAGCCGGACGGGAGATAAGATAGAAGAAAAGAAGCTAAAGGCTACTCGCCGAGAGGTTGATCCTTGACGAGCAGCTAATAGAACCTCACACTGTACTCTGTATTCCCAGGCTTAGTCCTGAATAGTGAGATTGCAGGAGTAGGAACGCCGCATTACTGCGTCGTACCGAACCTGGGTAAAATCCCTGTGTCCTCGATCATCATACAATCACGTCCCCCCACGTCTCTATCGGTAGTCTCATGGCACCCCCGTCTATGAAATCTACTACGATGTCTCGACAGTTGATGCCCACCGTGGGGCCAGCAGCGTCAGGCGTTAAATTTCTATCGGGGATACTCGGCGGAATCGGCAGTACAATAACTGTCGGAAGCCTGGAATTCGACAACGACGTCGGGCGCTTCCTCGACAACGGATCGTACATGCCGGCGCGGAATCACCTGGTAAGTGCCTGCGTTTTACCGATTGGATCTGCAAACATTTTTATCGGATTAACTGCAGAAGCAATGGGATTCTGTGGTGGGAGAAAATTTATCCCACCCGCCCTATACCCAGTTGAAGACGACTATGGTGCCGGATTTTGCTCAGATCGTCGATATACTGCTAAATCGCACTTTATCGGCATGGTGCAGTCCGAGATCACCGAAAACACGGATGAAAGTAATCCCGTGCAAGAGGCAGAAAACAACACTCCCACAACAGAGGTGGAAGATCCGACATCCGTCGACTTCACGACGCACTCGGAAGCTGACTCTGTACTAGCCGCCATTGAGGCGAGATTAGAGTCGGCACCCGGATCGGATCACTTCGATACCGAAGATGAAGACGAAGACGCTTTCGAAATAAAGGTCAAATCCTTCCAAGAGGGATTCCACGAAGTACTGATGGCAAAACCGGCTGAAAATACGGATGCCGACAGTCAGGAAAGCCCTAGAACGCCTCCGCCAGATGAAGAGAGAGAAGAAGGAGAAACCTCTCCAAAATTCCCCGACGTCAAGGAATTGACAGAGGAAGAACCCTGCAGGAAACCTCCCTCTTCCAAGAAGAAAAACAAAGCTGCTAAAAAGCTCCAGTATAAGCTCCGGAAGAAAAAATCGGCTGATCCAGCCAATGAAAGCCCGGAAGTAGGAGACGCAAGCGGAGTAAAACCTGCGGAGAAGAAAACGAAGGAGATTCTTGTTCCGCCAATGACAGAACAGGACGAACAGGAATTACTCCAAACACCAGTGGGACCACACGAGCCCCCTGAAGTGCTGGAAGCCCGGAGACAGGCTCTCCAAAGGCAACATCAACATCTATTTCGAACTCGAGAACACCTCCAAAAAACCCAGGGTGACATCAAGCTCATGCGGGAAGAAATCGAGAAATACGAGAGAAAGAATAGATCTGGCATTAAACCTACGCGGTTACCCGGAATCGCAAAACCGGAAGTACTGCCGCCAAAAGAAAGGTTCCATAACCCATCTTGGCAAAATCAGGTAAACGGCAAAGATGCCAGAGGCGAGCCAATATACAAAACCGCAGCAGAAAACGCGGAAGCGGCGTTCGCCATCCTCAACAATGATATGTACTCCAACGGTGAAAAACTTCAAGGGGTGTACGCTTTCCTAGGAAAAGCGTTGCAACAGCAACAACGAGCGCAAGAGCGATTAGGGAAATTACATGAAGATTCTGCCCTATGCAAAACAGCTACATGCGCCACTTGAGCACCTGGACCTGAAGAACCCGGAGATTCGAACAATTCAAAAGAGAAGAAATCAGATCCGAGAAAGGACAAGAAAAAACCCGACAATAGGGATGAAGCGTCCAGAACAGGATCCCATCTCCCGAAAGATGGAATTAACCCCCGTGATCGGGAAGAGAAAAACCGGAAGGACGGAAAATCAATGCCGCCTCCGAGACGCCCGGTAGAAAATGTTGGAAGACAGGATATGCCTCACAGGCGTGAGAGATCCCGGACGCCCCCCCAGGAATAAGGAAAGATACAGGAGTAGAACTCCAGCTTATGCCAAAGGGCACGATCACGGAGTAAACAGAGATAATCCCGGAAAAGCGCGTCGGTGCCACAATGGAAAAGAAAGGAGTAGATCCCCTTCTGTCCATTCAGCAGGCAGATACTCCGCACACATAGACAGAGCGGAAAGAGACGATTTATACTTTGGACCCAAGTGTTTCACTGATAGGATCCGAAGAATAACTCTGCATTCTGGCTTTGCCAAAGTTGGTCCAACATACCAAAAGTATACCGGTAGCACAAACCCGGATACCTGGCTCTCATACTACTATACAGCCGTTCAGATCAACAATGGGACAGACCTGGAGGCAGTCAAATTCCTCTCCCTAATGTTACTGGATGGAGCCAGAGATTGGATCAATGGATTACCGTCAAGGACTGTCGATAGCTGGAATGATATGGCAAGAGTATTTACTCAGCATTTCAGGGGAACTTACAAGCGCCCAAACAGCATCAACCAGTTAAACCGCTGCACCCAATTTGAGGATGAACCATACGTGGATTTCATCTCAAGATGGACTGCAATGAAGAATAGTTGCTCTGGAGTAACTGACGTTCAAGCAATGCATGCTTTCGTCAATGGCCTAAAACCCGGACTCGTACCGTTCATGATCGGTTCCAAAAAGCACAAAGATCTCGGATCTATGCTTACAACCGCCAATGAGCATGCAGCGACCGAAGATGACATCAGAGCGAGAGGCGGCAATATCGATACACTGATACAAGCCAAAAAGACCCCTCGCCCTGAGAAAAAAAGAACTTCAGATGCAACACAAAAGCCCAAAGAAGTTAACACAGCCTTTGGAAGAGAAAATGGGAACAAGTGGAAAGGAACCCAGGTGTCATGCAGACATGCCAGGCGTACCCAGGGAACTTGCTGAGCATCAACTTAAGGTGATTCCAGGATCTAAACCCATCAAACAAGGTCTCCGTCAATTTGACGGAAGAAGACGGAAGACCATCGGCAAGGAGATTATCCGGCTTTTGGCGGCAGATTTTATCCGGGAAGTTATACATACTGAATGGTCAGCAAACCCAGTATTAGTCCCGAAGAAAGACAGTACCGCCCTTAGGATGTGTATAGATTATACCGGGTTGAACAAATTGTGTCCAAAAGATAGGTTTGCGTTACCGCGAATCGATCAAATAATAGATGCCACTGCTGGCTCTGAGCTCTTATGCTTTTTGAACGCATATTCCGGGTATCATCAAATACGCATGAAGGTAGAAGATCAAATAAAAAATTCCTTCATAACCCCATATGGGACGTACTATTACATAACCATGCCTTTTGGCCTGAAGAACGCCAGTGCAACTTACCATCGTTGCATGCAACGATGTTTGCATAGTCAGATTGGCAAAAACTTCCCCGTTTATGTGGACGACATTGCTGTCGTGTCCAAGGAGAAAGATAGACTCCTTGAAGATTTGCGAGAAACCTTCGAAAATTTGCGCACTTATAAGATGAAGCTAAATCCATTAAAGTGCGTATTCGGGGTTCCCTCAGGAAAACTTCTGGGTTTCATCGTTTCTTATAGAGGAATAGAAGTAAACCCAGAAAAGATCAAAGCAATCTTAAAACATCTCCAAGCCTACGTGCGTAAAAGATGTACAAAGATTAACGTGTTCTGCAGCAGCCGTTAGCAGGTTTATTAGCCGGCTAGGGGACAAAGCTCAGCCACTATACAAGTTGTTGAAGAAATCCGACAAATTTGAGTGGACAGAAGAAGCAGATGCAGCATTAACCCAGTTGAAAGAAACTTTGATGAAAGCTCCGATTTTGGCATCCCCAAAAGACGAAGAACCTATATTACTGTACCTTACGGCTACAAACCGGGTTATTAGTGCGGTAATAGTGGTGGAAAGGAAGAAGACGAACAAAGCATACCAGAGCATCCAGTATACTATGTAAGCGAAGTTTTCTCCGAGTCCAAACAAAGGTACCCACACTATCAAAAACTGGCATATGGTGTATTTTTCGCATCTCGGAAACTTTGTCATTACTTCCAAGGACATTCCATAACAGTGGTATGTGAAGCACCGCTAAGGGATATAATAAACAATGCGGAGGCAACTAGCCGAGTAGCCAAATGGGGCATCGAGCTAGCAGCATTCGGCATTAAGTACCAACCCAAGACGGCAATAAAATCCTAGGTTCTGGCAGATTTTGTCGCCGACTGGACGGAAGTAATGGAAAAAACACTAATGCCGGAGTCCGAGTACTGGATCATGCACTTTGACGGATCCAAGATGAAGGAGGGTGCTGGAGCTGGTGTAGTCCTAAAATCCCCTAAAGGAGATACAATGGAGTATGTATTACAAATACATTTCAATGCCAGTAACAACGTGACAGAATACGAAGCTCTGCTTCACGGCTTGCATATTGCAAAGAAAGTAGGTGTCAAACGCATCTTGTGCTATGGTGACTCATATTTGGTACATCATCAGCTCAACCAAACTTGGGATGCCAAAAGCCCCATCATGGCCGAATATCGGAGAACGGTGGGCGAGTTTGCAATCTGTTTCTTTGGATTTGAAGTACTTCATGTAAAAAGGGAGGAAAACTGGAACACGGACGCATTAGCCCGCATGGGGTCAGAAAGGGTAAAAATCCTACCACCTGGTGTGTTCGTCCAACACTTGTATGAACCATCGATAATGGTGGAGATGTTGATTATCCTCTGGCTTCCGAGTCAATTGAGGTCATGCTCGTTAACCCGGATTGGACAATTCCATATTTAACTTCTTAGTTGATCAGAAGTATCCGGATGGAGCAGCGAAGTCTTGCAAAGACAGATTCAGCGTCGATGCAAAGGATACACGGTAATTAACAATTGCCTGTATAAACGCAGTACTACCAGAATTTTTCTGCGATGTATTTCACCAGAAGAAGGACGAGAAATCCTGCAAGAAATCCATGCCGGAGATTGCGGACATCATGCTCAATCAAAAAGCATAGTCAAAAAAGCATTCCGTGCAGGGTTTTTCTGGCTAACAACCAAGCAAGACGTTGAGCACATAGTAAATACATGTGCAGAGTGTCAATATTACGCCAAGCAGACAAATATGACAGCCAAAGCACTCAAAACTATCCCCATTACATGGCCGTTTGCGGTCTGGGGGCTAGATATGATGGGACCATTCATAACTGCAAGGGGCGGACTCACACATCTACTCGTAGCAATGGATAAATATACCAAGTGGGTGGAGGCTAAACCCATCAAAAAGCTTGATGGTGTAACTGCCAGAAATTTCATCATTGACGTAGTCACGAGATACGGCGTTCCACACAACATAATAACAGACAACGGGAATTTTTTTTCCATTGGAGAGCTGGCAAAATATTGCCGACAAACGGGAATTCGCCTAGATCTCGCATCTCTGGCACACCCGCAATCCAATGGACAGGTTGAAAGAATGAATAGCTCAATCTTACAAGGAATACGCCCAAGACTCGAATCTCCTCTTCATAGAGCAGCTGGGGCATGGGTAGAAGAGTTACCCTCCGTGCTTTGGAGTATTCGAACAACATCAAATAGGTCAACTGGGCAAACCCCGTTTTTCCTAGTTTATGGTGCTGAGGCAATTTTGCCAACGGACATGATCCATGATATCCCAAGCGTGCAGGATTTCGATGACTCAGATACCGAAAATGCACGACAGGATGCCGTCGACCTCTTAGAAGAGGAACAAGAACTTGTGCTTCAAAGATCCGCCATCTATCATCAAGGTTTACGACGTTATCATAGTCGGAAAATCAGGCATCGTTCTTTTAAAGAAGGTGGCCTAGTGCTAAGATTGGTGCAGCAAAGAAAGCACAAACTGGCCCCAGTATGGGAAGGACCATTTGTCATCAGCAAAGCTATGAAAAATGGATCATACTATCTTGTAGACATTCGAGATACGGAAGACCATCCCGAAAAACCGAATCGCAAAAGAAAGAGAAAGATAGATGATGAACTAGGAGAGACAAAGAGGCCCCGGAGTATCCAGCAGTTACGTCCCTTCTATACTTAGTTCAATTTCTATGTAAACATCTTTGAGATCATGAAATAAAGTTGTCGGAATTTACATCCATGTTTTACAAGTTTATTATAGTACAAAGCATGATTTCGTCTTATCTATTTCCCAATGATCTTACAAAATAATCAATGTTAACCCGAATTGTGCATGCGTGCTCGGCGTTTAAAAACTGAATGATTTTCAGCCAACCAAAGGCTAAAGGAAACTCGGATTGTGCCTGCGTGCCCGAGTTTCATCCAAAAAGTTCCTTATTATTCTCTAAGTATTATCTGATTGTTTACGTGCTGGGTCACTGGAGCTAGTAAGTAAAAATGCCTTTAGTATGATCCATGTTTCCGAGTTTGAACTGATCGGTTTTACCAGTCACTTGGCATGAAGATTAAAATACTACTGAGCCATTTCAAACACTAAGGACAGTTAAAGCACATAAACCAGAGAACTTAGAAGATAAAGGAATATAAAACCCGGAAAACTTGCAAAGGATTAATATATTAACTGCAAAAGGGGGAGTACTTGTTCATACAAATGGATAGAAGCATTACAATAAGGTTTACATTCTAAAAGTTCAGTAATGCTCCTATTTCCTATCTTTCCTATCCAGGGCAAGGAAAATTCTTCAAGCATCCGAGTCATCTTCGCTGTTGGACTCCTCGGGGGCTTCTGGAATCTCTTCTTCCGGATAGGTGATGGAGATATTCACCATAGAAGCAATCTTGGTAGCTTGACCTTTGATCTCATCAAAGATGGTGGTCCTCTAGGTCTCCGTATATCCTTGAGGGATGCCGGACGCCACGCGCTAAGATTTAGCAGTGGGGTAGTGCATACGCATAAGGCCTAAAGCCATGCGTGCACCACCCCGTGCTGCGGAGCGCAAGGTGGACTCCTTGGACTCCGCCACCTCCAAGATAGCTTCCGGAAGTTTCTCAACTTCCGAGAATTCCCCAGTTCTTGCGGGAAGGTACTTGTTGATCAGCTGCATGCCCGCAGCTTTGATCGCAGTGAATACCTTCCCGAAAGCTCGAATTTTCTCAATCCGAGTAAGTGCTGGGTCATCTCCTGTTTTTTCAGATAAAAATTCAAAGGGTTAATGAAAAAGCAAAGAAAGAAATCAAAACATGGAAAATACGGTAAAAGTAAATGACTTACCGAGGATCCTATCCATCTCAGATCCTTCCTCCAGCGCAGGGTCAAGGCATTCTCCAAATCTCGGATGGTTGCCTTGTCCTTGTCAGCTTGCTGGGAGGCATTGGACTGAGCAATGCCAACAGCCAGTTGGCTGGCCTCCAGTTCCTTCTGAACCTTCATAAGATTCTTATGAAGGTCCAGGTTCTCCCGGCGGAGGTTCTCGGCATTGCCGGCATCTTCAGCAATCTGTTTGGCCTTAGCCAAAGCAGCTGAAAAGCGAGGAAAAAAGCCCAAGTTAAGAAAACTCGGAAAAGTTCTTAGAGAAAAAAGCATAAAAGTGAAACCTCAGAGGACTAAAATACCTGTTGTTTTCTCCAGCTGTTGCTGAGACGATGCCAGCTCTGCTTCCTTAACTTCAAGAATAGAGAGAAGGCTTCTAACCTCCTTATTCTTGACAGTTAGTTTGTTGAAAACTTCCATGTTAATGCTTTCAGCGGTTTGCTGAAACACGGAAATGAACCAGAACGCTTAAGTTAGAAACAAGCATGATAAAGTTGAAAGCATTAAGTTAAAAGAATGCATTTGACTTATTGCTTGGGGGCTAGAGATATTACCTGGCTCATCCGCTGCAAACCTGACAAGTTCTCATTGAATTCTTTTACATATTCAGAAAAAAGAATTCCAACATGATGCAGGCCGTCTTGGATGACCCGACGAGGTGAAAACACGAAGTTATTTCGGACAATTAGTCCGCCTTGTGGCCAAGGACGGATCAGGGGAGCAGGAGCGAAGAACTTCTTAGCTGTCGGACGAATGTATCCGAGATCGTCAAAAGGTTTTTCCTTTACCTCGCCCTGAGAAAAAAGGAACTTCAGATGCAACACAAAAGCCCAAAGAAGTTAACACAGCCTTTGGAAGAGAAAATGGGAACAAGTGGAAAGGACGAAGCACAGAGCCGATAAACTACACCAAAGAAGAGTGGGAAAAAATAAAGTCGGAAAACTGTGTCCACCACTCGCAATTTGGGAAACCCACCCATACTAACGCACAATGCCGCTTGAACAAGCATATGAAAGTCAGTGCAGGATCCAGAAACAAAGGGAAGAACTCCAAGAGGAAATTCTCCAAGCAAAAGCCAGAAGCTGAAAAAGAAGACAGTGAAACAGACACTGACGAAAAAATCCAGGAACAGCAGCGAAAAGGCGAGCCTAAGTTTCCGAGAGTTGATGGAGAATGCAACCTAACTTTCCTGGCAACTCCCTCAGCAAAGGTGGCAAAGAGAACGCTTCGAGAAATAAACGCGGTTGTCCCTGCAACCCCGAAATTCTTGAAGTACTCAAATACACCAATTACCTGGGATCAGTCTGATCATCCCGGGAATATCCCTGAACCCGGCACGCAAACTCTAATTGTAAGTCCTATTGTTCAAAACATTAGGCTAAAAAGAGTGCTGATGGATGGAGGATCCATCATTAACATAATGTATCTGGATACACTGAAGCATCTGCGAATCTCGGAGACCCAACTCAATCATAGCAACATACGTTTTCACGGCATCGTCCCTGGCAGACAAGCACGATCCCTAGGAGAAATTTCTATAGATGTAACCTATGGAGACAAAGATCACTTCCGTCAGGAAAAAGTATCCTTCGAGGTTGTGCCGTTCGAAAGCGTGTATCACGCAATACTCGGACGTCCAGCTTTTGCCAAATTCATGGCAAGATCATGTTATATTTATAACAAGCTGAAGATGCCAGGGCCCAAAGGAGGAGTAATTACCATAACAGGAGACTTCAAGCTGGCAAACGAGCTGGAAAAAGAAAACGCCATTTGCGCTGAAAAAGTGATAACAAAGGAAGAATTGAAAGAGCTGGCAAAAGAAGTATCGCCAACAGAAATGCCGACAGGAAAGGAAAGCCGGAAGCCTGCAGACAGCTTCAAAGCTTCTGAGAACACAAGACAGGTAATCCTAGATCCTAAAGATCTGACAAAGTTTGTCGTAGTAGGAACTGGGATGACTGACAAATAGGAAGGCGAGCTCATCAAGTTCCTCCGTGAGAACTGGGACATTTTCGCATGGTGTCATGCAGACATGCCAGGCGTACCCAGGGAACTTGCTGAGCATCAACTTAAGGTGATTCCAGGATCTAAACCCATCAAACAAGGTCTCCGTCAATTTGACGGAAGAAGACGGAAGACCATCGGCAAGGAGATTATCCGGCTTTTGGCAGCAGATTTTATCCGGGAAGTTATACATACTAAATGGTCAGCAAACCCAGTATTAGTCCCGAAGAAAGACAGTACCGCCCTTAGGATGTGTATAGATTATACCGGGTTGAACAAATTGTGTCCAAAAGATAGGTTTGCGTTACCGCGAATCGATCAAATAATAGATGCCACTGCTGGCTCTGAGCTCTTATGCTTTTTGAACGCATATTCCGGGTATCATCAAATACGCATGAAGGTAGAAGATCAAATAAAAAATTCCTTCATAACCCCATATGGGACGTACTATTACATAACCATGCCTTTTGGCCTGAAGAACGCCAGTGCAACTTACCAGCGTTGCATGCAACGATGTTTGCATAGTCAGATTGGCAAAAACTTCCCCGTTTATGTGGACGACATTGCTGTCGTGTCCAAGGAGAAAGATAGACTCCTTGAAGATTTGCGAGAAACCTTCGAAAATTTGCGCACTTATAAGATGAAGCTAAATCCATTAAAGTGCGTATTCGGGGTTCCCTCAGGAAAACTTCTGGGTTTCATCGTTTCTTATAGAGGAATAGAAGTAAACCCAGAAAAGATCAAAGCAATCTTAAAACATCTCCAAGCCTACGTGCGTAAAAGATGTACAAAGATTAACGGGTTCTGCAGCAGCCGTTAGCAGGTTTATTAGCCGGCTAGGGGACAAAGCTCAGCCACTATACAAGTTGTTGAAGAAATCCGACAAATTTGAGTGGACAGAAGAAGCAGATGCAGCATTAACCCAGTTGAAAGAAACTTTGATGAAAGCTCCGATTTTGGCATCCCCAAAAGATGAAGAACCTATATTACTGTACCTTACGGCTACAAACCGGGTTATTAGTGCGGTAATAGTGGTGGAAAGGAAGAAAGACGAACAAAGCATACCAGATCAGCATCCAGTATACTATGTAAGCGAAGTTTTCTCCGAGTCCAAACAAAGATACCCACACTATCAAAAACTGGCATATGGTGTATTTTTCGCATCTCGGAAACTTCGTCATTACTTCCAAGGACATTCCATAACAGTGGTATGTGAAGCACCGCTAAGGGATATAATAAACAATGCGGAGGCAACTAGCCGAGTAGCCAAATGGGGCATCGAGCTAGCAGCATTCGGCATTAAGTACCAACCCAACGGCAATAAAATCCTAGTTCTGCAGATTTTGTCGCCGACTGGACGGAAGTAATGGAAAAAAAACAAACTATCATCACTTGGAGTCCGAGTACTGGATCATGCACTTTGACGGATCCAAGATGAAGGAGGGTGCTGGAGCTGGTGTAGTCCTAAAATCCCCTAAAGGAGATACAATGGAGTATGTATTACAAATACATTTCAATGCCAGTAACAACGTGACAGAATACGAAGCTCTGCTTCACGGCTTGCATATTGCAAAGAAAGTAGGTGTCAAACGCATCTTGTGCTATGGTGACTCATATTTGGTACATCATCAGCTCAACCAAACTTGGGATGCCAAAAGCCCCATCATGGCCGAATATCGGAGAACGGTGGGCGAGTTTGCAATCTGTTTCTTTGGATTTGAAGTACTTCATGTAAAAAGGGAGGAAAACTGGAACACGGACGCATTAGCCCGCATGGGGTCAGAAAGGGTAAAAATCCTACCACCTGGTGTGTTCGTCCAACACTTGTATGAACCATCGATAATGGTGGAGATGTTGATTATCCTCTGGCTTCCGAGTCAATTGAGGTCATGCTCGTTAACCTGGATTGGACAATTCCATATTTAAACTTCTTAGTTGATCAGAAGTATCCGGATGGAGCAGACGAAGTCTTGCAAAGACAGATTCAGCGTCGATGCAAAGGATACACGGTAATTAACAATTGCCTGTATAAACGCAGTACTACCAGAATTTTTCTGCGATGTATTTCACCAGAAGAAGGACGAGAAATCCTGCAAGAAATCCATGCCGGAGATTGCGGACATCATGCTCAATCAAAAAGCATAGTCAAAAAAGCATTCCGTGCAGGGTTTTTCTGGCTAACAACCAAGCAAGACGTTGAGCACATAGTAAATACATGTGCAGGGTGTCAATATTACGCCAAGCAGACAAATATGACAGCCAAAGCACTCAAAACTATCCCCATTACATGGCCGTTTGCGGTCTGGGGTCTAGATATGATGGGACCATTCATAACTGCAAGGGGCGGACTCACACATCTACTCGTAGCAATGGATAAATATACCAAGTGGGTGGAGGCTAAACCCATCAAAAAGCTTGATGGTGTAACTGCCAGAAATTTCATCATTGACGTAGTCACGAGATACGGCGTTCCACACAACATAATAACAGACAACGGGAATTTTTTTTCCATTGGAGAGCTGGCAAAATATTGCCGACAAACGGGAATTCGCCTAGATCTCGCATCTCTGGCACACCCGCAATCCAATGGACAGGTTGAAAGAATGAATAGCTCAATCTTACAAGGAATACGCCCAAGACTCGAATCTCCTCTTCATAGAGCAGCTGGGGCATGGGTAGAAGAGTTACCCTCTGTGCTTTGGAGTATTCGAACAACATCAAATAGGTCAACTGGGCAAACCCCGTTTTTCCTAGTTTATGGTGCTGAGGCAATTTTGCCAACGGACATGATCCATGATATCCCAAGCGTGCAGGATTTCGATGACTCAGATACCGAAAATGCACGACAGGATGCCGTCGACCTCTTAGAAGAGGAACAAGAACTTGTGCTTCAAAGATCCGCCATCTATCATCAAGGTTTACGACGTTATCATAGTCGGAAAATCAGGCATCGTTCTTTTAAAGAAGGTGGCCTAGTGCTAAGATTGGTGCAGCAAAGAAAGCACAAACTGGCCCCAGTATGGGAAGGACCATTTGTCATCAGCAAAGCTATGAAAAATGGATCATACTATCTTGTAGACATTCGAGATACGGAAGACCATCCCGAAAAACCGAATCGCAAAAGAAAGAGAAAGATAGATGATGAACTAGGAGAGACAAAGAGGCCCCGGAGTATCCAGCAGTTACGTCCCTTCTATACTTAGTTCAATTTCTATGTAAACATCTTTGAGATCATGAAATAAAGTTGTCGGAATTCTTACATCCATGTTTTTACAAGTTTATTATAGTACAAAGCATGATTTCGTCTTATCTATTTCCCAATGATCTTACAAAATAATCAATGTTAACCCGAATTGTGCATGCGTGCTCGGCGTTTAAAAACTGAATGATTTTCAGCCAACCAAAGGCTAAAGGAAACTCGGATTGTGCCTGCGTGCCCGAGTTTCATCCAAAAAGTTCCTTATTATTCTCTAAGTATTATCTGATTGTTTACGTGCTGGGTCACTGGAGCTAGTAAGTAAAAATGCCTTTAGTATGATCCATGTTTCCGAGTTTGAACTGATCGGTTTTACCCAGTCACTTGGCATGAAGATTAAAATACTACTGAGCCATTTCAAACACTAAGGACAGTTAAAGCACATAAACCAGAGAACTTAGAAGATAAAGGAATATAAAACCCGGAAAACTTGCAAAGGATTAATAATATTAACTGCAAAAGGCGGAGTACTTGTTCATACAAATGGATAGAAGCATTACAATAAGGTTTACATTCTAAAAGTTCAGTAATGCTCCTATTTCCTATCTTTCCTATCCAGGGCAAGGAAAATTCTTCAAGCATCCGAGTCATCTTCGCTGTTGGACTCCTC
Source organism: Alopecurus myosuroides (assembly GCA_028641055.1). Classification (NCBI taxonomy): domain Eukaryota; kingdom Viridiplantae; phylum Streptophyta; class Magnoliopsida; order Poales; family Poaceae; genus Alopecurus; species Alopecurus myosuroides. The sequence continues at coordinate 538,628,349 of CM054058.1, read as the reverse complement.
GGGGGCTTCTGGAATCTCTTCTTCCGGATAGGTGATGGAGATATTCACCATAGAAGCAATCTTGGTAGCTTGACCTTTGATCTCATCAAAGATGGTGGTCCGCTAGGTCTCCGTATATCCTTGAGGGATGCCGGACGCCACGCGCTAAGATTTAGCAGTGGGGTAGTGCATACGCATAAGGCCTAAAACCATGCGTGCACCACCCCGTGCTGCGGAGCGCAAGGTGGACTCCTTGGACTCCGCCACCTCCAAGATAGCTTCCGGAAGTTTCTCAACTTCCGAGAATTCCCCAGTTCTTGCGGGAAGGTACTTGTTGATCAGCTGCATGCCCGCAGCTTTGATCGCAGTGAATACCTTCCCGAAAGCTCGAATTTTCTCAATCCGAGTAAGTGCTGGGTCATCTCCTGTATTTTCAGATAAAAATTCAAAGGGTTAATGAAAAAGCAAAGAAAGAAATCAAAACATGGAAAATACGGTAAAAGTAAATGACTTACCGAGGATCCTATCCATCTCAGATCCTTCCTCCAGGCGCAGGGTCAAGGCATTCTCCAAATCTCGGATGGTTGCCTTGTCCTTGTCAGCTTGCTGGGAGGCATTGGACTGAGCAATGCCAACAGCCAGTTGGCTGGCCTCCAGTTCCTTCTGAACCTTCATAAGATTCTTATGAAGGTCCAGGTTCTCCCGGCGGAGGTTCTCGGCATTGCCGGCATCTTCAGCAATCTGTTTGGCCTTAGCCAAAGCAGCTGAAAAGCGAGGAAAAAAGCCCAAGTTAAGAAAACTCGGAAAAGTTCTTAGAGAAAAAAGTATAAAAGTGAAACCTCAGAGGACTAAAATACCTGTTGTTTTCTCCAGCTGTTGCTGAGACGATGCCAGCTCTGCTTCCTTAACTTCAAGAATAGAGAGAAGGCTTCTAACCTCCTTATTCTTGACAGTTAGTTTGTTGAAAACTTCCATGTTAATGCTTTCAGCGGTTTGCTGAAACACGGAAATGAACCAGAACGCTTAAGTTAGAAACAAGCATGATAAAGTTGAAAGCATTAAGTTAAAAGAATGCATTTGACTTATTGCTTGGGGGCTAGAGATATTACCTGGCTCATCCGCTGCAAACCTGACAAGTTCTCATTGAATTCTTTTACATATTCAGAAAAAAGAATTCCAACATGATGCAGGCCGTCTTGGATGACCCGACGAGGTGAAAACACGAAGTTATTTCGGACAATTAGTCCGCCTTGTGGCCAAGGACGGATCAGGGGAGCAGGAGCGAAGAACTTCTTAGCTGTCGGACGAATGTATCCGAGATCGTCAAAAGGTTTTTCCTTTACCTTGAAGTCCTTGTAAAAAGTAGGGATGGGCTCGTCTTCTCCAGATGTCCGAGAAGGTCCGCCCATCTCCGGCGCCGCCCTTTACCTCGCAACCAAGTTGGATGCAATAGGCTGGCTGGACGGCTGGAGTTGTTCGTTCGGGTTTGCGGTTTTATCTTCCCCACCAAGAGTTGTCAGAGTGGGTGGAGCTGCAGCTGAAGACGGCATTCCCTTGCCAGCAGTAGCCTTATGTTTCTTTAGTTTCTTTGACTTCAAAGGAACTGGTGCAAGGCTGAAAAGGAAATACCCGAGAAGTAAATACCTCGAAGAACCAGAATGGAATGAGAGATCAGAAACCTCAGAAAAATACCTGGATGTGGTGATGGGAACTCCGCACCTCCTCTGTGATCACTTGCCTCTTGCGTTTGCGACCGCCATAAAAGCTGGCGTGCAATTTGTCAAGTTCGGCGTCGGATGCAAGATCTGCTTCCGTGAGATCGTCGAACTACAGAGAGAGAAAAAAATCCGGCTAAGTCTGAGATATCCGGGAAAGATAATAATCCGAGAGAATGTCAAATCAAGGAAAACCAAAATTACCTTAGGGACAGGGTTCTCCTCATGATACATCTCCAAACTCTCCTTATATTGGTCGCGAGTAGCGACCAATTGGTTGACTCGTTTCTTGAAATCCTTTTTTTGTGAAGGCTTTGTCGGTCCCTCTCATTCCGTCTTCTGGGCCTTTGTATTCACAAAGAAGTCGAGGGCGGAGGGCAAGAGGTTGAATACGACGATCGAGCCATCACAAAATTGTGTCTGTTCCGGTCAAAGGAGACTGAGAAGAGGTGAGTTTGGCAATACGCCGTTTGATGTTCAACAGATCATCCGGCAAGGTTTGCACAGCTTCGATTGCCCAACTCTCTTGGCGAGTGGCTGCGGAATTGATGAATGGAGGAACCCCGTTTTCTTTTCCGGGAAACAGGATGTCGTGGTGATAAAAGAAAGAACCCGTCCAAAACTTGACGGATTCTGATGTTTTTATCTTTGGGTACCAGTCTTCCCTAAATCTCCGAAGAGTGAAATAAATGGTCCCGCAGATGGGAAGAACACCCTCTGTAGGGTTACGTTTCACTCCAAAGCAGTATTGCCAAAAGTCTAATCTAGGTGCTATTCCTAAATACCCTTCGAAAAGGGCTTGAAAGCCGGCTAGATAGAGAATGGAGTTTGGGGGAAGATTGTGAGGTTGAACACCATAATGGTTGAGGACCTCTAGAAAAATGGCGGAAGGTGGAATCCCATACCTCTTGCAATGTGGGAGGTAAGGAGAACACGCACCCCGTCTTTCGGCGTAGGCTCGGACTCGTCCTCCGGGCTCCGCCATTTGCCGCTCAGCAGCAATCCCTCCTTTTCCATTGTCGGAAGGAGGGAAGGCGGAATACTGCTTTGGCTCCAATTGCCGGCAGTTTCCCCTTCTTCTTCCGCCTCGGCGGCGGTGGACGCGGCGACGGACGCGGCCGTGAGCTCGTCCCCGACGAGGATGATTTTTTCCTCCGCCGTCTCGGGTGCGAACGGCGGGGATGGCGCGGAGGAGGATCCCGCGAGGTTGGTGGTGGCGAGAGGAATTTCCTCGCCCGCTGCGCCGCTGGCAGTTTTTTCCGGCTCGTCGCTGGTTGCGCGCAGCGGAGAATCCACCATGGGATCCATGGTGTTGATGATCCCATCGATCTCCGCCGCGACGGAGCGGGACGGAGAGGAGTTCGGTGAAGCCATTTTTCGGCGGCGCGATGGAATCCGTGCGCTCCGGTGAGTTCCTGGACGGCGTTCGTACGTTCGCTCTGCTCGCAGTGTGCTTGGACGCTGTGGAGGCGAGAAGAGAATGGGAGCAGAAGGTTTGCCGGAGAGGACGATGACGGCTATTTATAGCAGGAAACCCGTCACGATGCGTGCTAACGGCTCTTTTGACCGTTGGATGATCAACGCATGTCACTCGCCGGAAATTCCGGGAAATGAAACGACGGGTGATTATTGCTATCTCCTTGTTTCCCGCGAGAATCTATTAGAGATACGTTTCAGGGTTTCCCACTCGACACCCAAACGTCCCTGGCGTCAGCAAGATTAAAGCGCTGACGTAGGAAGTTCCTTCTCCGCGAAGATTCGTGAAAGAAAAGCCGGATTTTCCGAAATCTGAGTTTTGCGGTATGACATTGATCTGATAAAAAGAAGGATCAAGTCAGAGAGCCTATATTTCTCGGACAGCATGCAACACTTGACGAAAGACGGCAAATCGGAGTCTTAATCCTTCTTGGGGGCTATTGTCGGATATATACCAACTAGGGGTATATCAGATGGTGGTCTAAAGTGCCAGATTACCAGGGTGGCCTAAATGGTAATGGGCTATGGTCCATTGGGCGGCCCAGTAAGCTGACGCGCAGAAGCCGGATTCTAGAAGAACCCGGATCACGGCCCACGTGATCTGGCTTGGAGTAGAAGGCGGATTCCTTACTTTCCAAGTTAATAGTTACCGTAGTCTTCTAGGTTTCCTTCTCTGTATGCCCTAATCCGGCTATTATATAAAGCCGGACGGGAGATAAGATAGAAGACAAGAAGCTAAAGGCTACTCGCCGAGAGGTTGATCCTTGACGAGCAGCTAATAGAACCTCACATTGTACTATGTATTCCCAGGCTTAGTCCTGAATAGTGAGATTGCAGGAGTAGGAACGCCGCATTACTGCGTCGTACCGAACCTGGGTAAAAACCCTGTGTCCTCGATCATCGTACAATCACGTCTCCCCACGTCTCTATCGGTAGTCTCATGGCACCCCCGTTTATGAAATCTACTACGATGTCTCGACATAGCTAGATCTAACCTACACTGAGGACTCGGTCAGTATTGTTAGAGAGACGTTGTCTCAACATGTCAGGTATAGACTATTAGGTGTACACAATTCAACACAATCATGTCTTAGAATTAGCTAATTGTCCGTACATTGCTACTGAAAGTTTACACATGAAAATGATTTTCGTTTGTTCACTCGTCGTTTAACTACCTAATATTTTTATTTTCAAACATGCCTAGACTATATAATCTTATCCACTGTGCCAAGGAAGAAGACATCCCGCGGTGGGAGAGCGTGAAGGAGAGTGCCCCGCCGGTTGCCACCCCGGCATGCATAGGTGCCCACCCCTCACCGTCCGTCGCCACTCCGGCCCCGATGGCCACCCTCCTCCAGTATGAGATGGCTTTCCCTCTCGCCGTAGCCGAGCTGACTTCATCGATGATGAGAGCGACCCGAGTTTGGGCTCCCGGCGTTCCTACTGTGAGCTCCTCCGTAGTGGGACCTCGTCGCTTCGCCCCTCCCCTCCACTCCCCGCGCCCCGGCGGCCTATGTTTCCGCGCATGATGCTCTGCTCCCTCCCTCGTCACGCCATCTGCCCCCTGCCCCTGCGGCTCACCGTGTGCCGTCGCCCGAGCTCAGTCTGCGCATGTGGAAGCACGTGCGTGAACGCAAGCTGCATCGCCTGGCATTCCAGCCGCCGCTTCCCGCATTGGTGATTCGCCCGGATCTGCCGCAAGACATGGCGAGTTGTTTCTTCAATTGCATGCAGCCTAGCCACGTTGCCAGGATGTGCACCGGGGCCACGGTCTGCCTCTGGTGCGGCCGTGAGAACTGATGGAGTGTGGACACACGCTCGTTGGGAGAACCCAAGCGCAAGGTGTGAAGAGTGCATCAGCAAGTTTTCCCTTAGAAAAGAAACCAAGGGTGAATCGACCAGTAGGAGGAATGAGTAACTTCAGATGGTTGATGCAGCGGAGATGGCAAGGCGCACTACCGGTTCAGCAGCAACGTGGAACCTACACAACACAATCAAATCACTTTGCCCCAACGAAGTAGTGTGGTTATCAATCTCACCGGTTTTGCTAAACACAAAGAGGTTAAATGTATGGTGTGGAAAACAATATGAGAACAATATGAAAGCAGTGGCAGCAGTGTGAAAGCAGTGAAAGCAGTGTGTGTATTATCAGTATGAGAAAATGGACCGGGGTCCACAGTTCACTAGTGGTGTTCTTCCGTAAAAGATAGATAACATGTGTGGTGAACAAATTACAGCTAGGCAATTGACAGAAATGAAGGCTGCACTGTAGCGCATATGCAAGACATAAAGATTACTATGTGATTCATGCGGGCATTACAATAAAATACATAGACCGTCATCCAACTGCAACTATGACTAATAATCCACCCTCCGAATATCATCCGAACAAACGTTGAGTATTAAGTTGCAAGCAATAGATTATGACAGTAAGGAAAGTATGTAATGTAAATAATGTAAACTAAGTAAACACCGTTGTTTTCTCCCTAATGGCAACAACACATCCTCCATCCGTCACGTTTCTGTCACTCGAGCACAGATGCAAAGGAGGCATGAACCCACTATCGAGCATAAATACTCCCTCTTGGAGTTACTAGCATCTACTTGGCCAGAGAATCTACTAATAACAGAGAGCATGCATCATAAATAACATATGCATGAATATAACATGTTAGATTGATAATCGGAAGACATAGCATTCAACATTCATCAGATCCTAGTAAACACAACATGTAGCATTACATAAAGATGATCTCGATCATGTAGGGCAACTCACGATATCTAAACACGAGGTACAAAGTGAAGAAGACAACCATCTAGCTACTGCTATGGACCCGTAGTCCAGGGATGAACTACTCATGCATCACTTCAGAGGAGGGCATGGTGGTGCAGACCCCTCCGTGATGAATTCCCCTCCCGGCTGGGTGCCAGGGAGAGCTCCAGAACCCTCCCGATCTCATGATGACGATGACGGCGGCCTCAGGTGTTTCTTGGGACGAAGTGGTATATTTTTAGGTTTGACGTATCGGGGGGTATAAATAGGCGAATGAGCGATGGCGATGGACGCCCGAAGGGCCCACACCACCCCCAGGCGCGGCCAGGGGGCGCCGCCCTATGGTGTGGCCCCCCTCCGAGCCTCTTCGGGACTCCGTGGAACCTTCGGGAATTCTAAGACTTCCGGGCTTCGAATTTTCCAATTCCTAGAATATTTCTAGAACAACTTTTTTGAAACTAAAAACAACAGAATACAGGAAACTGGCTCTGTGGCATCTTGTCAATAGGTTTGTCCGGAAAATCAATAAAAATGACATAAAGTGTATAACAAACATGTAGGAAACAATATGAAAACAACATGGAACATCAAAAATTAAGGATACGTTTATGACGTATCAACATCCCCAAACTTAGTTCATACTCGTCCTCGAGTAGGTAAACGATAAAAACACATAATTTCTGAGGTGACATGCTACCAACATAAACTTGATCATCAATAATGTAAAAGCATATGTAAACTGAGATCATAGAACTTCAACACAAGCATTATAAATAAATTTTTAACAATAAAGCATAGAAATCACCTTGCATCAAGGGGCTTTAGTTTGAGCAACAAACATTCTTACGACATTCAGACTGGCGAACAGGTATGGACATTCATGTAGAAAACAGTTCTACTACCACCAAATATAAAACTTGGTCAAGTGTCAGGAAATATTGTGGAATCAATGTTGAAAATTTGAATAATACGTAACCGTGTATTCAAGCAAACAAATTGCTCATGCTGACATGTTTGTACAAAGTATCGAATGATCATGGTTGCTTCTGTATGTGAGGTTGATACCGTGTCACTATTTTGATACATGCTTCTCTGTGGCAGGCCCTGGAGAGATTTTCATTGGGAGGAATTCGCATCGCGGACACGATAGTGGCGCAGGGCTGGATCTTGTTGTTCTGGTACTGACTAACCTACCTTCTCCTGAAGAAAAACAGACCAAGGTATCAGAAGCTCCTTCCACCCTTCGAGGAAGATCAAAATAAGCAGCAGGTGGAGTAGGGTCTCCGCTAACAACTCATAATCTTTGTACTAGCATTTGTAGTCTGACATCATGGCCCACCGTTTTTAGTCAATTTATTTTGCTGCCTCAAGCACGCCTCTTTCGAACAACAAGCTAAGAACAATAAAATTTAGGCAATTTATTTTGTTTCCTCTATACCTTTTTTAAGCACACCTCTTTTCGAACAACAAACCAAGAACAATAACATTTGGGCCAAAATCATTGGTTGGGTAGTTTGGGACCTGTTTATGTTCATATGTTGTGCTCATCGCTAATGGTATTGATGTGAGCCACTTGTGAGCGGGTAGGTTTTTCTCTTTTCTTTTCCCACTGGGCCTTGGCCCATCTAGTTTGGCCGAGCCTCGCAGCAGCTTTTGCTTCGCTAATGCACGAGGGATGCTCTATGTAACATCCGTTACGAGGGCTCCTATTTGCCGCCCCGCAGCAGCGCTTCGCCCTGCCGCCTGCGGGGCGCACCAAATGGGACGGCCCGTTTAGTCTCTACCCCCTTCCCCTCTCTTTTTCTAGTAAATTTTACTTTGAACAAAAGTAAAAGTAAACATAAATAAATGTAGACAAAAAAAGTTAAACAAAAAAAAGTTCTAAACACAAGAAAATTTGAACAAAAAAGGTTTTAAACAAAAAATAATTTGAACAAAAAAAGGCCAAACCCCCTAAAATGGGCCGGCCCATCGGGTGCCCCCGCATGCGGCGCGGCCAAATCGTGCTGCCAACGGGCGGCAAATAGGAAATGCGGTCCGTTACCGCGCACTCTCCACCCGAAGAGAACGCGAGACGGGCCGACCCATTACCTTGAGCAAACTCCCGATATAGTGTTTCCCTTCATCTTTTACTACTCTAATATTGTACAGCTACTAGCTTCCCCCCTACAAAAAAAACTAGCCACTAGCTGTAGTAAAAATGCTTCTTGTTCAAATTGAACATTTTTCAAATTGAAGTATTTTTCAAACCTGAAACATTTTTTGAAAATCTGAACAGTTTTTTTTTAAAAGTAAACAATTTAAAAACCATAAAAAAGGGAAAAAAGGAGATAAACGGAAAATAAAACAAAAAATAAGAAACCATACATAAAATTAAATAATACAAAATAAGAAAAAACTAATCTACGTTAATTGGGTCGATCGACCCGTTGCGGAAGGGCTCTAGTCAAAAATTCGGTGCTCTACTAGTTGTAGTAAAAAATGCTATGTCTGTTACCACTAGCTGTAGTAAAAAAAATGCTTCTTGTACATAATAAACTCACCTATTATACAAAGCTTTTAAATCTGATCATTTTGCTTTGTATAAAATTTAAAATAAAACAAAAAAAGAAACCATACATAAAGAATAAGAAAAAATAATAATTTATGTTAATTGGGCCAGCCCGCTGCGGGAAGCGCTTTAGGCGGCATGAGTAAACAACAACTTAGTGGGTGGCATGTAGGATTTTCCATGCATGAGGCGAGCTCCGTCGTCATTATGTAGCCTAGGATGCCTTGCGCGGGGGCATGTTGGCGCACCTGGCGGTGTTTAATAGATGTCGATAGGCTCGTACCTAAATGGGGGTTGAAGGTTAGGGTATCTACCGGTTGACATCTTTTAGTGGGGATGCTAATTCGTGGTGAACGTCCAGGCGCAACAGGACACCCTAACCCTAGCTACGCCTTCCCCATCTTTAGTGACCAGGTATGCCAGACTTGGCCTACTTTCTCGCCCTTCCTTGAGCTCCTCTGCTGATATGTCTGCTCCGCTGATATGTGACGGTCAGATAGGTGTAGGGATTCCTCAAGGATGATTATTGCAGAGGGGTGGCGCACCACGACAGGAGCGTCTCGCGCTTCCTTGAGCTCCTTCTCCGCTGATATGCGTAGAGGGGTGGCGCACCATGGCACGAGTGTCTAGCACTGCCTTGAGCTCCTTCTCCGCTGATATGTGGCCCCTGGCATACTTTCTCGCCCTTCCTTGAGCTCCTCCTCTGCTGATATGTCTGCTCCGCTGATATGTGACGGTCAGATAGGTCTAGGGATTCCTCAAGGATGATTATTGCAGAGGGGTGGCGCACCACGACACGAGCGTCTCGCGCTTCCTTGAGCTCCTTCTCCGCTGATATGCGTAGAGGGGTGGCGCACCATGGCACGAGTGTCTAGCACTGCCTTGAGCTCCTTCTCCGCTGATATGTGGCCTCTGGCATACTTTCTCGCCCTTCCTTGAGCTCCTCCTCTGCTGATAGGTCTGCTCCGCTGATATGTGACGGTCAGATAGGTCTAGGGATTCCTCAAGGATGATTATTGCAGAGGGGTGGCGCACCACGACAGGAGCGTCTCGCGCTTCCTTGAGCTCCTTCCCTGATATGCGTAGAGGGTGGCGCACCATGGCACGAGTGTCTAGCACTGCCTTGAGCTCCTTCTCGCTGATATGTGGCCCCTGGCATACTTTCTCGCCCTTCCTTGAGCTCCTCCTCTGCTGATATGTGACGGTCAGATAGGTCTAGGGATTCCTCAAGGATGATTATTGCAGAGGGGTGGCGCACCACGACACGAGCGTCTCGCGCTTCCTTGAGCTCCTTCTCCGCTGATATGCGTAGAGGGGTGGCGCACCATGGCACGAGTGTCTAGCACTGCCTTGAGCTCCTTCTCCGCTGATATGTGGCCCCTGGCATACTTTCTCGCCCTTCCTTGAGCTCCTCCTCTGCTGATATGTCTGCTCCGCTGATATGTGACGGTCAGATAGGTCTAGGGATTCCTCAAGGATGATTATTGCAGAGGGGTGGCGCACCACGACACGAGCGTCTCACGCTTCCTTGAGCTCCTTCTCCGCTGATATGCGTAGAGGGGTGGCGCACCATGGCACGAGTGTCTAGCACTGCCTTGAGCTCCTTCTCCGCTGATATGTGGCGGTCAGATAGGTCTAGGGATTTGTCAAGGATGAGGATTGCGAGGGTGCTTCATCACTGGATTAGATGAGGGAAAAAAGCTCCAGACTCCATATCGGAGTGGAGGATTGCGAGGGTGCTTTTCATCACTGGATTATATGAGAAAAAAAGGTCCACACTCCATATCGGAGTGTAGGATTGCGAGGGTGCTTCATCACTGGATTATATGAGGAAAAAAAAAAGCTCCACTCAGGATTGCGAGGGTGCTTCATCACTGGATTATATGAGGAAAAAAAAAAGCTCCACACTCCATATAGGAGTGGCCCCTAATGACATGTTGTTCAAGCTGTCGATCTTGTCAGCCCATCGTTCTGACATAGAGCCACTTGCATGCCGTTCACGGATCGTCTATTGTAGATATATAAGCTTACCAGGCTTGCCGCTTGGTGATTACTTTGCCTTGATACGTGCATATAAACTGCTCCGGTCTTCTTGCCGTAACCGATGTGGGACTAAAATACGCACCGGTACGTATACGTACGCTGGGCTTAGGCCGCGGAAAACATACACCGTTGCCCAGGCATGACACTTGTTGCGCTCGTTCCTGGAGCTCGCTGGGCCACCTCGTCGCCGCCATGGTGCACCTGGTAAGGCTACCGGGGCAGGCGGCCGACCGGCCGAGAGTTCAGTCTGGGACGTGGCCGCCAAGGGTGCTCTTGAAGCGGCGGCCGGCCGGCCGAGAGTTCAGTCTGGGACGTGGCTGCGGCCGTCGTGTCGGCGTTTATAGAGCTCGTATGGTGGCTGGCAGCTCGGAACTCGCGGTGTCAGCGGTTGGGGAGCTCATGGAAGCGGCAGGTGACGGCAACGAGGAGGTGGCGGCGGCCAAAGCACCCGCGGAGGCGCTGGAGGGCGCGGCCGATGCGCTGGAGGGCATCGGTAGCTGGGCCCGGCCCAATAATACCTGGAGTAACGTCGGGAAGGGCTATACGCCCGGGTACTAGCAATTTTTTTTAGCCCCGTACCGCTAACTCG